>LPNX011073399.1:693221-752803 GCA_001517045.1 Pseudotsuga menziesii | reverse complement strand
AATACAGCTGAATACGAAGCACTGTTGCAGGGACTCAAGAAGGCCATTGAGTTATAGGTTTGTAATTTAAAAGTTTTCGGGGACTCAGAAATAGTTGTGAAACAAATTAAAAATCAGATACATTGTGTTTCCCCTCATTTGAAAGCTTACCAAAACGAGGTATGGGAATTACTTAAACGTTTTCATGCATTTAACATTATTTCAATTCCAAGGATAAAAAATGCAGCCGCTGATTTTTTAGCCACGTCAGCTGCCAGGCTGGTGCCCACTAATAATAAATGCTCTATTGAATTACTTTTCAGGCCCTCCGTGCCGGACATGATCACCAATCTGCGAGTATTTGACGATGATCAGCAGATAATCGAATGCTTGACAAATGATGAGACTTTTAAAGGAGCTATCATAGACGATGAGGAACATCAGGCTGAAATGAAATATAACAATTTCATTCCCAAAGGAGTCAGGACGCTGGAAAAAATGTTTGACTTGAATGAGAAATTTGGGAGACCAGCTAACGTTAAGACACACAGCTCAACTTTACAGTTCGAGTTAATAAACTTAGGGACTGAAACAGAGCCCAAGTTCGTGAACCTCGGCAAGTGCTGCTCACCAGCAGAAAGAGACAAGTTCCTCAGTTTGTTTAAACAGTACAAAGACGTCTTTGCCTGGACATATGCAGATTTAAAGACCTATGATACCAGCATTATCAAGCACATCATCCCTATTAAAGCAGGCGTCAAGCCATATCAACAGTCGTTGAGGAAAATGCACCCAAAGCTGGAGCCGCTAATTCAAAGCGAGGTGAAGAAGTTGCTGGACGCTCGGATTATCTTTAAAGTCAGGCATTCTGAATGGGTATCAAACCTGGTTCCTGTCAGGAAAAAATCGGGAGAGATCAGGCTGTGCGTAGATTTCAGAAATCTAAATCGCGCCTCAGACAAAGACAACTACCCGGTACCGCCCATGGAGCAATTGCTACAAGTGGTTTTCGGCTCTGAAATGTTTTCATTATTGGATGGTTTCTCTGGCTACAATCAAGTGTTGGTGGCCGAGGAAGATAGATTGAAGACGACATTCAGAACTAAATGGGGAACGTTCGCTTATAGAAGAATGCCCTTTGGACTGATCAATGCGGGCGCGACGTTTCAGAGAGCTATGGACATAGCTTTTCGCGGATTGATTGGGCGAAGTGTGGTGGTCTAACTTGATGACATCACTATATTTTCGAAGAAAAGAGGGGAGCACGCTTTTCATTTAAAGCAAATCTTTGAACGCTGCAGAAAGCATGGCATTTCCCTCAATCCCAAAAAATGTGTGTTCGCTGTCACGGAAGGCAAGTTACTGGGGCATATAGTGTCTAAGGAAGGTATCTCTATAGACCCAGACAGGGTGAAGGCCATTGAACAAATTCCCATGCCTCATAATAAGAAGGGAATGCAGTCCTTCATTGGGACAATAAACTTTGTAAGAAGATTCGTGCCTGATTTCGCCCAGACTGTTAAACCATTGCAGCAGATGGTCAAGCAAAACGCACAGTTCAAATGGACTGAGACTGAAAAGAATGCTTTCAGTAAAATCAAGACCGTTGTTGCACATGCACCCTCTCTTAAAAGTCTATACTTCGACAAGGATTTTATTATGTATACATTCGCGTCCGATGATTCATTAGCAGCTGTACTCACACAAAAGGAAGAGGGAGGTGACGAATTTCCAATCTCTTTTATGAGCACTGGGCTACAAGGGGCTGAGTTAAAACTACCCAGCCATTGACAAACAGGCATATGCAGTATTTAAAGCAGTCAAGCAATTCAGACCTTACATACTTAAAAATCGAACCAAGGTAAGTGTCCCTTACCCAGCCGTAAGATCCCTTCTCATTCAAAAGGAATTGGGAGAAAGAAGGGGCAACTGGGTAACAGCCCTTCAAGAATACGATTTAGAATTCAAACCAGCCACTATAGTGAAAGGTCAGGGGTTATGCAAGCTGATGACTGGAAGCAAGAATAATGAAGAACAAGCATGGGATAACGAAGCCGAATTGCATGTAATGGATGTTTGTCCTTTATTCACAGCTCCTAAATCTTGGTATAGAGATCTTGTACATTACCTACAGTCAGGGGTATTGCCTGAACATTGGAGTTCCAAACAGAGAAGAGCTTTGCGTCTAAAGTCAGCTTCCTACCAACTCGTAGAAGGCATACTATTCAGAAGAAATTATGATGGGGTCCTTCTAAGATGTTTAGAAAAGGCAGACGCTGAGAAAGTAATGTCTGAATTACATGATGGACCAGCCGGTGGACATTATTCAGGAGACACTACAGCCCATAAAATCCTTAGGGCCGGTTACTATTGGCCAACGCTCTTCAGAGATGCCCATGCTCACGTCAGAAAATGTGATACTTGTCAAAGATGCGGTGGAAGACAACCTAGAGCAGCAGCACCTCTAAAACCTGTAATGATCACAGAGCCTTTCGAGCAATGGGGAATAGATGTCATTGGAGAAATAAAGCCAAATTCCTCCCTGTTACACAAGTATATTCTTACTGCAACTGATTATTTCACCCGATGGGTCGAAGCTATTCCACTGCGTAAGATAAATGAAGACGAAGTCATCAATTTTCTACAAGACCATATCATGACCAGGTTTGGGGTTCCAAGTTCGTTAGTTTTTGATAATGCTAAGTACTTTTCATCCATTAAGATTACTACTTTTGCTCATGAGAAAGGGATAAAATTACACTATTCTGCTAACTATTATCCACAAGGGAATGGCCTGGCCGAATCCTCAAATAAAAACCTTATTAGAATCCTGAAGAAGACCGTCATAGAAAACCAGCGAGGTTGGCACTCAGCCTTACCTAATACCCTGTGGGCTGATAGAGTTACCCCTAAGTCTGCCATGGGAGTGTCACCCTTTACCCTTGTATACGGAAAGGAAGCCATCCTTCCTCCCAACATCCTGCTCCCGTCTTCCATACTAGCTCAAGAATCTAAGGGGTCGGATGATGAAGTTCTCCAAGTAAGAATATACAATCTTCTGAAAGCAGAAGAGGCCAGATCCAAAGCTAGAGAACGTTTCCAACAGCAGCAGGAGGTAGTGAAGAGATGGTTTGATAAGCACAAAGCCGGGAAGAAGGACTTGGAAGTAGGAGACCTTGTCCTAAAGTGGGATCATCCCCATGATGAGAAAGGGAAGCACACTAAGTTCCAACAGTTATGGGTGGTTCCATTTCAAATCACCGCTAAACTTGGCCCTGCTACCTATATGTTACAGGATTTACAGGGATGGGAGGAAAACTTGCCAGTTAATGGGCTGGTTCTCAAACCTTATTTTTCTTAAGCAGTTTTTGAGCTCTCAGACTTGTACATAAATAGGCTGTTTGAGTTATGCTTTCATTTATTTTAAGTGAGTTTTTGTTTTCAATAAAGGTGGTTAACTCGTGGTTATTTGGGAAACTTTACATTTCTGGAGATGGTAAACATTTGTTGAATAGTTAGACTGTGGTTTTCCATGTGAATTTCTTCCACCAACTAGTTTCTCGAAATCTTTGTGTGCATTGAGGTCTTGCTTAACCTCCTGTAAGGTCAGTCAGACTCAAAAGTCTAGAATACTATGCTGAGGGTCCGCGCACTTTATACTTAAAATCTAAAGGGCGATGACAGGGGACCCATGGAGAAGAGCAAGGTGAACAGGGTGTTAAATATAAATGAGCCCATGCCGGGAAATAAATGCCAAAAAGCAGATAAGAGTCAGAATTCCTATAAAAGCATCATGCTCAAAAGCTAAATCCAGATCATAAAGTACTAATTTGCCAATGATCCTCTCCGTCCGTGAGCTGAAACCTTAAGCACATCACTCACACAAAAGGGCACTATGGGATAGAGGATCCTGAATGAAAATTCAGTAAGAAAGGCATATATGAAGACTCTCATTAAAAGAGGATAAAATCCGAAAAGCACAAAAGTTGCTAAGGCGGCATGGGAATGAGGAACAAATGAACGTTTCTGTTCATCACCTGCTACAATCCTGTGGTGCCCAATGTTACCAGCTACCTGAAGAAAAATTAATAATGAACTCATATTTTGGCCTCAGCAGAGTTATCCTGACTCTAGAATCTTGACTTTCATCGCCCAAATTGGACTGATGTCAATGATCAAGGTACACACTTCTGTTTTTGAGAAATCTGTCTAGCTGGAAGAGTTCAAGGGATACATTTGTTGTAGGACAGTCTGCTTTTCAAGGAAGAAACTACCCAGAGATCTAGGTTCACCAGGAAATCACCAGTTGTTGCTGCCACAACCTGTTTCCCCGATTTTAGTTTTTTACTTAAACTCTGGGACCCCTCCTTATCATAATTTGCTTGGATCGACTGTTGAAATCTTGGCGTCTTGGAGCTTATCTTTGCGTTTGAAGTTGATTGCTCGCCTTTTTTATTGCTTCGTCCAACTTAGCTTGAGTCGTGTGGTTTTTCTGGTACCTTTCGAGTATGAAAATTTTGCATGAGCAAGAAAAAGACGGTTTTTGGGCTGCAAGTTAATCCTAGCTCTGTTGTTTTTCTCTTTGGATCAGGCCTCTTTCGGAAGTTTGTTAGTCCTAACTTACCCGACGTCGTGGCTCCCGGAGAAAACTGCCCCCCGTTTGAAGTTTCATCCGACGCCCGATTCAACGGCCCAAATCGCTTGGTCCTGAGTTCCTACCTATCCGCCGTTGCGGCCGGGAGGATGAAGTCAGTGGCCGACGTGAGTTTCATCCGACGCCCGAACTTTGCCTTGTTTAGCCTCCGTCGCATGCTTCTGGCAAGTTTCCTGTCCGTCGTTGCGGGTGGCAGAGTTTTCTGTCTTCCGACCCACTTCTCTCCGCCGCCCGATTGCCTACGACGCCTGTGTTTCCATTCACCCTCTTCGTGTGCTCCTCCGTCGTTGGGCCCCCTCCCCCCCGAAACCTTACCCATCCGATGTGGGATTCTCAGCCCGCCCGACTTAAGTCTCGCCCGACCGCCGATTCTTTTCGTGAGTTTTCACCCGGAGAGCCAGGCCAGTTTCTTTGCAGATCTCTCATCATAGTTACAAGGTTTTCGATGCCCGATGTCTCGTATGAATGGATAATGCACTTAAATTGTACGCAGGGAGAATCACATGGATCGCAAGAGCGGCCTACGACGAGGAAAAGGACAAGCCAAGCGGATGACAGAGGCGCCGATGAGGCGTTTTCAGCAGTTACTGTCAGAGGGTAAAACGTCTATTGAAATGATTGAAGAAAATGCAACGACCAGAAGGAAAACTGAATCATCAAGGTCGTTGAAAGGTCACGCGCTGAGGGAACCCAGAGGACATTAGTTGTAGTTTAAATAATGGGAAGGAAGACTGAAAAAGGGGCTTTTTCCCTTAGAAAATTTTGTAATGGTTGGCTTGTAAGAGGAACTACTTCGTTTTGCAAAGCGAACTGCAATTTTGCCTGCTGGAAAGAGTAAAGAAGTGAAATGTACCAATGCAATTCAATGAATAATGTTGAAGAAGAACTATTTCTTTTTTAGCTGTATTTCATTTGCTGTAAGGATATTTGATGTTTTGAACTTAAGTTCTTGTTAACTATTCTTCAGTATTTCTGGGATGCATTTTCACTAAGAGCAATAAATGTTGTTATAGAATGATCGGCTATCTGGTTATTTAAATATCTGTAAGTTTTCATGTGCTGTGAGAGAAGTATCAGTTATCTATGATTTTTCTTACTGTGTGTGATAATATATTGCTCAGTCAAGATGATAACCTCGCTCCCTAGGGATAGTTTAGGTGGTTAGTTATTTCTGTTCGTATATGGTTTGGTTGCTTGTGAGCATAAGACGAGAGGTAAGAACCTGCGCATCACTTTGTGACCGCTCCCTGCATTTAGACCAGCCTGCATTTAATTAGGCACGTGCATTTCATTCATTTAAGTCAAAATAAAACTCGGTGGGCCGGGCCGCAACCGGTAAAGCCTGTGTTTGTTACTTTGACCTACGGTAGCCGGGCCGTAAGCCGGACGGATTCCCTATACCAAACAGTCAGCGGGCTATTTGGGAACGCTGATTGGGGAGAATCCCTTACTGTTGCCGCCTGCGAATTTACAGGCCTCAACACACCCCTCACATGCCTCCTGGGGAGTGATTCAATCACTCCTTACACTTCCTTAGGGATAATATTGTATTCCCTTGAATGGTTTTTGGATGAGTTTCAAGAGGATCATGTGCATGATTAGACCCCAACTCATTTAGGCATAGGAACTCACACACCAGCTCAAGATTACTTGTTCTTAGGATTCTACATTCATCCTCCCTTCATTCACCATCCATCTATATATTGAGGCCATTCTATGAGAAAGGGGAGACTCTTTCTTAGTATTGTTATGATGTTGGAATCCCTAGTGCATCCTACAACCATTTGTGATCATCTTGGTTGAGTCAAAGAAGGTTTGGAGCAGGAATCTTAGAGGATATTTTCACCAAGTCTCAAGGTATGATTTGATGTATTATTATTGATGTTGATATAAAGATATATGCATCCCCACCCCTCCACATCATAATGTTTATGAGTGTGTATGATTTATATCTATATGTTTAATGTGATGTTTATGGTGGAACATGTTTTTCTTGAGTAAATGATATTAGATCTAAATATATATTTATTATATATACATGTTTTATGTCATTTACATGCATTTTTATATATGTTTTTTTTTAACAGAAACTATAAAAGGGTTTATATAAAAACAAGCTGTGCACAGCCATTCATTACATACATGATATAATAGAGTATTTTTGCATAGCAAAAATGCTGCACAGAGGGCCTATCCAAGGGGTTTTCCAAAAGACTTCACAAAGAGTTTGTTCAAAACATCTAATACCGCGGGTAGTGTAAACCCTTACATACTGGTTACATATAAAAAGACAGAAAAACATTCAGTCATAACTAACAAGAATAGTTTAAGGATTGCCTCTGATATTTCTTGGTTGAACTACGGATTCCTCCTCCATAGGATGCACAGCATCAGCAGTGGCTCCATTAACTCTGTTGCTCTGATTCATGGATATGAAGCGCTGAAGGTCCTCTTGAATCCTGTCGACTTTCCCCATGATTTCACGAAGGTTACTTTCATTATCATCAATGTGGGCATCATGATTACTAATCTGCAACGAGGTGTAGCTCACTGTTTCTCCCATACTTTTCACCTCCTGAGCCATTTCTTTATTATCCATGACACTGATTGCAAGCATTTTATACAATCTCCTCAAATTCTTTTTGATGTCCAAAATCCCTGCACTTTCGCCAGCCTGTGCCATTTTGCTTGCCTCTGTCAAAAAGTTTATTCGGGCGAATTGATTCTGGATGGCATGGACATAACTGACAGGGGCACAAGCTTGGTTCGTAGCTGAAATATTACTAAAACGAAATCTGAGCACGAGGAGTTCCTGTTGCAGCAAAAAATCGTCTTGTCTTCCACAAGCCAATGTGCCCGCTGCGCCTTCTTGCCACCCCGTGCAACGACAACCTATAACCAAGCTTCTTCCCCAATTACCAGAATTCGAAAGAGTACCTGAACCGAGAGTAACAGTCTACGAAATTGAAAGAGAGCTACACGAACAGGAGGAAAAGGCTGCAAGAGCAAGCCTTTCCTTCACTACAGAGTGAGTGAGAGGGAGTGCCTGCCACGGGAGGCCATGCAACCGCCCTTCACAAATGCCTATGACAACCTTCAATAGGATTCGCAGAGCTTCAAGTAAACCAGGACCAAGGATTGAAATGGATTGGGAAGACATATCACTGCTGATAGAGGCCATGGAGTAAATCTTGAGGAGACGTTGAGCATGTGAGGAGGAATTGCAATAAACCCCTGGACGGATGGCTTTTAATTCCGCAGCGTTCGAGAGTTGGAGGAGGCAGTAAGGGGGCCACGCGGCGAGGGAAGAAGGAAAGGTAGGATTGATAAATAAATGTGAGGAGCCGGCGGTGACCATCACGAAGTGGAGTCCAGCTGCCAGATGACGAAGGATGTCGAAGAGCGTGAGGGTGGGAGGGGTAAGGAGCGGGTGAGGGAGAGAGGAGAAGAGGATGAATGTGAAGGGAGAGGGGATAGAGGGGGGGGGGAGTGCAATTGAGAAAAAGGAGAAGGGAAGTGTAGTTCATAAGGCTAAACCACATACTATGATCATTCAAAGGATACTTCCATATTATATAATGAAGTTGATGATGAGGGGATATCCGACACCTCATTATGGAACATATTTGAGGATGGGAGGATTCCCATTTTGTCTGTAGTGGCCTTGTGGGAGAGAGGCCCCCAAATTGGCCATAATGTCTGCTGCATAGTTGTTGATTCGGAGTATGTGTAGAGGTTCATAGGAATTGAGCATAAGAAGCTTTGCTTTATTGAATAGGCGATGACAATTGACAGCTCCCGAGGGGTATCCATTGTTCAGTTTAGAGATGACATGCTTTGAATCTCCGAATATCAGAACCTTTCAGTAATTTTTGGCCTGAAGGAGCTGCAGACCTTGGAGGAGTGCCAGCCACTCTGCTTCATTGTTAGTTCTATTCCCTAAACCCCAAGCGAAGGTTTGTTCTATTTGTCCTCTGGGATCCAGAAGGATCCCCCCCGCTCCTGCCACCCCTATGCATTTTTATATATGTTATAAGGGTTTGAAGAAACTTTAATTGCCTATTTGTGTGTAGGGTACTAGAAAGTGGAGCTGGAGCAAAGTCTAACATATTTGCAACAGTTGGGATTTATCTTCACCAAAAGACCCTGCATAAGTAAGGTGTGTTAATCTTTCTTCCCTCACTCTTCATATCTTGTGTGTGAATGAATTATTGGATCTAGTGGGTGGAATCATAACAGTATACCCCCTCTGTCTGTCTTGGATTAGGTAAAGGATCCAAAGGAGGTATCACTCGTCCATAGGGGAGAAATATTTATAACAATAAGGTTGTGTATTGATTCTAGATAGTTAAATAAAGTCACCATGAAAAATAATTTTTATTTTCCTAGAATTGATGACTTGTTTGATCAATTGAAAGGAGAAAGTATTTAGTACTCCAAGATAAATTTGAGATCATGTTATCATCATGTGAGAACAAAGGATGAACATATAAACAAAATATATTTCAAAACCTGATATGGTCATTATGAGTTTGTAGTACTACCATTTGTATTATCAAATGCAACAACTAATTTTATGTGCTTAATGAATGGAATATTTAGACAATATTTGGATAAGTTCATCATTGTATTCTTATATGCCATTCTTATTTATTGAAACTTAGTGGAGGAGCATTAGGAGCATTTGAGATTGATTCTACAGTTGTTAAGATATCATCAAATTTATGCCAAAATGAGTAAATGTGCATTTGATCATAAATAGGTTCAATACTTGGCACACATCATATTTGAGGAAGGGGTAATAGTGAACACAAAGAAGGTTGAAGCTATCACATGGTAGCATGCACCCAATAATGTATTAGAGGTAAGGTCATTTACGAGACTGATTGGATATTACAAAAGATGCATATAAGGCTTCACAAAAGTGGCTCATTCAATAACTTCATTACAAAAGAAAGGAGTTAAATTTGAATGGACTCCGAAGTGTGAAGAAAGTTTCCAACAATTAAATAGATTGCTCACTATTGCACCAATTCTCAAAATTGTTGATCCAAATGAGGATTTTGTGGTATGTACAAATGCTCACAAAGAAGGAATTAGAGACATACTTATGCAAAAAGGGCATGTGGTGTGTTATGAATGTAGGAAACTGAAGGTACATGAGAAAATTAATGTCACAAATTATTTAGAGTTGACCTCTATAGTGTATGCCTTAAAAATGTGGATACATTATGTCATGGACGGAAAATTTGAGCCAAGAACATATCATAGTGGGTTGAATATTTATTTAAGAAACACACTTTAAATTCAAGGCAAACAAGATGGTTGGAATTTGTATGTGAGTTTGATTTTGAAATCAAACATATTAAAGGCAAAGAGAATAAGGCTACAAATGCATTCAATAGAATAGTACATGTTATGCATGCTATAGCCATTAGCATATGCAAATCATATTTGAAAGTCATAATTCTTGAAGTTGTTATTTCATATCAACATTATATTCATGTAAAAGAAGGACTACAATAGGAAAGTGTATATAAAAAATTTAAAGGATACACGTTGGAAAATGATGGGTTTCTTATGGATAATAATAGAATTTGCATTCCTAATTCTATTGAATTGAGGAAGCTAGTAATGGATGAGATACACAAGGTACCATATGCAAGATGTCCCGAATATCAAAAGACTATTACAATAGTAAGAAGTTAGTACTTTTGGTCAAGAATGAAGGAAGACATAGTTGAGTATTTATCAAGATGCATAAAATGTCATAAAGTAAGGTTGAGCATGGACATCTAACATGATTACTTCAACCATTGGCAATACCAGAGTGGAAATGGGATGTGGTGATAATTTATTTCAATGCCAAATTGCCCAGGACATCGAGACAACATGATTTAATCATGGTAGTGGTGGACAAGTTCACAAAGGTTGCTCACTTCATTCCAATCAAGTCAACTTATAAGGCAAATAACATAGCATAAATTTATATGAAAGAGATTGCAAGATTACATGGAATATACAAGAAAATTGTTTCAAATCGGGATCCAAAGTTTACTTCAAATTTTTGGAAAGGGATATTATAGGTTTTGGAACAAATATGTGTTGGAGACATTTACCCACCATGCACACTTAATTTGGTCAATTTGACCTTGTTAAATCACTATCCTAAGTTTTATTAACTTAATCGGCATCAGATAAGCAGACTATGACATCAGCATGAGCACAACCACGCCTACCTTTAGTCAAGGAGGCCAACTAAGCCTTCTCCTTCATTCGAGAAGGCTAGTTGGGCTTCCTCCTTCAAACAAGGAGCACTCTAGGAGTGATCTGAGTGTCATAAATGCACCTAATTGCTAACTGATGGTTACAATCAGTTAAACTGAGTTGTGAAGGTGCCTCCATTCATTATATTGATTATTTTTATTAATATTTATGAACTAGAGTCAACAGGGACGCCTCCAACCACCTCTGATGGCTAGTTTGACTTTAGTTAACCTCATCGGGGTTCATTGGAGTTAATGATGTGCTACCACTTGTTGGTTGGCATGCAGTTACATGTGTCTGAGCTACTTTTAGTTAGACTCAGTCATCCATTGCACTTCGACTTCAGTTAGGACTCAGTTGAGTCAATCTGCACTTGATCAGTTGGTTAAGTAAGTGTTTTATTGTGGCTTACAGTCAGTTAAGCTACACCCATTCATTCAATTCGAATGACCTCCTTGGGAAATTCAAATTGTCTTGGTATTCATGCACCTTGCATGATCATTGTATTGTATTATTCATTATTCATTTGAATATACAAAGCTACTACTTCCATTGTAGCACCATTATGCCATTTTCATGCTTTATTGTCTGGAATCTCTTATGAGACTGTGTTTTAGTCCCTAGATTACTGTGCCAAATTAATGTGGTATCAGAGCTCACAGCGGAACAAGACATGGTTTTTGACAGATCTTGCATGAAAAATTGAGCAAAAGAGCAAAATTCCAGCACTGCACCAGAAGCCAAGGCTTACCACTTAATACCTCAAGTAAAGAAATTGTTGATCAAGCTTGCTTGATCAATTATGTTGGGTGTGATGAAATAAATGTGCAGGCTGTCCGACCTTACAGTGCCCCTTTTATTGTGATTTGTAGGTTTTAACAGGTGAAAGCATTTGCTACAATAGTTTGAGATGGCTTCTTCCGTCGAACTATTGACTCCGTTCAATTTCCATTCATGGAAAGGAGACATGGAGATCCAGCTACGTGCCAGAGGACTATATCGGGTCACTGTGGACACTAAAGAAGAGCCTACTCATGTGATAGACAAAGCCAAATTCTTGAACAAGAAAGATGAAGCATTCGGATTATTGTGCCTCTCTATTTCCCGAGATCTTCTTTTCCATCTCTCGGGATTGAAGACTCCAAAGGAAATTTTGGACAAATTGGACACACTGTATGGAAAACATGATGATTTGAGAGTTTACCAGCTTGAAAACAAGTTGATGTCTCTCCAACCTTCCAATTTCGACACCTTAAATGATTTTTTTGCAAAGTTCAAGCATATTGTCTTACTGTTGAAGCAATGTAAGGTGGAGAAGGAGGATGATCAGCTCATCCTCACCATTCTCTCCAAACTTGGAGCTGATTATTCAGTGTTTGTCTCTACATTCAGTGCTGGGAATCTCACAACCCCTGGATGGAAGATGCCTTCACTCAATGCCTTCATTGAGTCCCTAACAAGTGAACATGATAAGCTTGTCCAGATGGGGATCGTCAGATCCTCCCGTGATCAAGCCCTCTATGTCTCAGGGCCCAAAGATATAAAGGGTAAAGGAAAGCAACAGAAGAAGCCAAAAACCAAATTCAAAGCTCCTAAGCCTAAAGTTGAAAACCATCAGCATGAAGAGCCTTCCGACTCGAAGAAGAACAAAAGCAAAGGGCATCATGGAAAGGAAAAAGTCAAGTGCTCATACTGCGGGAAGGGCTTCCACCCTGAACATGCCTGCATGAAAAAGAAACTTGATGAAGCTACTTCTCTTCTTGATAAAAATCACATCAATCTTCCTGAAAGCTTTCAGAGGAGACATCAGTAAGATCGGGAACCACAGTATGAAAGAGGCCATGCTCTCATGGCAAGCACTTCGAAGTCCAAAGTACTCTTGTTAGATTCTGGAGCTTTGAATCACATGATGGCTGAAAGAGACTCTTTCTCATCTTTGGAGACTGACAAATCCATTCCCATCCACATGGGAGATGACTCCACAATCATATCTAAAGGACAAGGTACTGTAGATCTTGAGCATGGTTTTTTTTCAATGTTCTGTATGTACCATCTCTTGCATCAAACCTCCTAAGTGTTTATCAAATGACACATAGGGGAGTGCCCAAGAGAGTCTCCTTTAGCTCAGATGATGTAGAGATCACAGAAGTTGCATCCAGAAAACTTGTAGCAAAAGGCCTTGCAAACCATCATGCAAAAGCCTACGAGTTCTTCCATTTTATGGAGGATGCAAAGCCCATCGCATTGCTGACTCATGGAAATGAAGTTAGTAGACTGTGGAATGAAAGGTTCAGCCATCTGAAATTCAAATACTTGCAGTAATTATAGAATAATTCTATGGTTGAAGGCCTCCCGGTCATCAAAGCTACCACTAGAATCTGCAAGGGCTGTGTTGTTGGAAAGCACCCTGAGCATAAGTTCGATCGGGGGAAGGCCAGCCGAGCATCATGCATCTTGGGACTGATACATTCTGATATCAGCGGTCCCATACCTATCACATCCATGAATGGATCAAGGTATGCTCTGAATTTCATTGATGACTTTTCCAGATACACATGGGTCTTTTTTATCAAAAAGAAGTCGGAAGTCTTGGAAAAATTCATTGAATTGAAGGCCTTGATTGAGAATGCATCTAGAAAAAAGATCAAGATTTTAAGATATGATAATGGTGGGGAGTATGTCAGTAATGAGTTACTCATATATGTTCCCAAAGTGGTATTCAGATCCAGCATTCAGTCCCCTACACTCCGCAACAGAATGGTGTAACGGAGAGGAAGAATCGGTCTCTCAAGGAGATGACCACCTGTATGTTGGAATCAAAGAAGCTGGATGCAAATTTGTGGGATGAAGCCATGCATGTTGCAGCATATATTCAGAACAGAGTGCCACACTCATCCATGAAAGGGAAGAGCCCTTTTGAAGCATATTTCGGACACAAGTCCGATGTGTCGAATCTAAGGGTGTTTGGGTCCACTACATGGGCCCGAATTCCGCTTGATAAAAGGAGGGCTTTGCAACTGCAAAGCATAGAATGTTTGTTTATTGGATATCTTGATGAATCTAAAGGTTTCAAGCTATTGGATATCAAAACAAAACAAATCATCACTGAAAGGAGTGTCATGTTCAATGAGCCTCTTCAGGAGGTGGAACTAGTGAAGGAGAAAACTGTTGAATTTCCTTCCTATTCTACTGAATATTTGGATGATGTAATTGGGGGTGATGACCCTAATTTGGATCCTTTGATTTATGATATCAGTGTATAGCAAACATCAGATGCTGAATCAAAACCTAAAGTACAAAATCATCTCCCAACTTGGGCCTGACAAACACTCTCCTCTACAGGTGATAACATTGGAAATCTAGATGATCCAAGGAGAACCCGGTCTAATTTCCAAAGAGCATGTATTGCACTCTTTTGTCCTGATTATTTGTTGTCTGAATATTGTTATTTGATGATAATTTCAGACCCTAATTCTTACTACCATGCTCGGAAGGATCTGAGATGGCAAGCTGCCATGGATGAAGAGATGAATTCTCTTCAGAAAAACACTACTTGGGAGCTAGTTTCTCTTCCTCCGGGGAGGAAATTGGTTCAATGCAAGTGGGTGTTTTGGACTAAGGTTGCTGTTGATGGTAGCACCTAAAAATATAAGGCAAGGCTGGTACCAAAAGGTTTCTCCAGGTCCAAGGTGTGGACTACCATGATACTTTTCAACTGGTTGCAAAAATGGACTCCATCTGCCTAGTTTTGGCAATTTCTGCATCTAAGCACTGGGAAGTGCATCATATGGATGTTAAGTCTGCCTTTATGCATCGAGATATTCATGAGGAGATATAGATGAAGCAGCCCAAGGGCTTAATTTCTGATCCATCTTTGGTTTGCAAACTAAAGAAGTCACTATACGGGTTTAAACAGGCCCCAAGAGAGTGGTATTTCAAGATGGATGCCTTCCTTCTCTCGCAAAACTTCCAAAGGTGTAGATCAGATTCAAATGTGTATATACAGAAGTTTGATGGTAATTTGATTATTATTGTTTTATATGTTGATGACTTACTAATCACAGGTTGCACAGTTGCTTCTATTTCAGTCATCAAAACTGCTCTCCACAATGCAGACTCCATCTGCCTAGTTTTGGCAATTTCTACATCTAAGCACTGGGAAGTGCATCATATGGATGTTAAGTCTGCCTTTCTGCATGGAGATATTCATGAGGAGATATAGATGAAACAGCCTAAGGGCTTAATTTCTGATCCATATTTGGTTTGCAAACTAAATAAATCACTATACGGGTTAAAACAGGCCCCAAGAGAGTGGTATTTCAAGATGGATACCTTCCTTCTCTCGCAAAACTTCCAAAGGTGTAGATCAGATTCAAATGTGTATATACAGCAGTTTGATGGTCATTTGATTATTATTTTTTTATATGTTGATGACTTACTAATCACAGGTTGCACAGTTGCTTCTATTTCAGTCATCAAAACTGCTCTCCACAATGCATTTGAAATGAGCGATTTGGGGCTCTTAAAGCAATTTTTGGGGCTCGAAATTGAGAAAAATTTTGATGGGATAGTGGTCACTCAGTACAAATACATATTAGACATGTTATTAAAGTTTAAAATGGCTGAATGTAAGGCTGCTCCATTCCCTTTCCTTTTAGGGATCAACCTCGAAGAAGGAAAAAGCACACCTCCCATGGACTACACTATTTATCGACATCGGATTGGTAGCTTGTTGTACTTGACTCATTATCGGCCTGATATATGTTATGCCATGAATGTTGTGTCAAGATACATACATCAGCCCCATGATATTCATTGGAAGGTAGCCAAGAGGATCCTCCAGTATATTCAGGGAACCAGGACCTACGACATTCACTATGCTGTAGACTCCGAGCTAGATCTGGTTGGTTACACAGATTCCGATTGGGCGAGTGATTCTATTGATCAAAAGTCTACTTCTGGATATGTATTCATGTTTTGTGGTGGCCCCATTTTCTGGTATAGCAAAAAGCAGGCCGCCATAGCATTGTCTTCAGCAGAGGTCGAGTACCGAGGAGCGGTGAATGCTTGTATCCAAGTTGTTTGGTTGCAAGGCATTCTTTCAGAGTTTGATCTTGGTAGTAATTTTTTCATTGTCCTCTTTTGTGACAATCAAAGTGCTATTAAGATATCCACAGATCTAGTTACCAGGCAGAGGACCAAGCATGTAGAGATACACATGCACTATATTAGGGAATTAGTGCATGACAGGACAATCATTCTGCAATACTGCCCGACTGATGAGCATATTGCAGACATCTTCACCAAGATATTTTCAGAAAAAGAAGTTCACTTACCTCTGTTCACTGTTGAGGGTGAGTTCATCAGGGTGATCAGACTACTTTCAGTGTTCAACTTGAGGGGGGTGGGGGGGGGTTCCCACTGGGTTTTCCCTCTTTTCCTCACTTAGATTTATTTTTTAGCATTGTTTGAGTTACATTATTGTACAGGGTGATGTATGGCCTTAGTTGTTGGGGCCCTAGCATTTCATGCACTTTATGTTTCTACTTCTCCTGAGTATTGCTTAAGGGGGGGTGTTGGAGACATTTAACCACCATGCACACTTAATTTGGTCAATTTGACCTTGTTAAACCACTATCCTAAATTTTATTGACTTAATCGACATCAGATGAGCACATTATGACATCAGCATGAGTACACCCACGCCTACCTTCAGTCAAGGAGGCCAACTAAGCCTTCTCCTTCATTCAGGGAGGCTAATTGGGCTTCCTCCTTCAAACAAGGAGCACTCCGGGAGTGATATGAGTGTCATAAATGCACCTATTTGCTAACTGATGGTTACAATCAGTTAAGTTAAGTGGTGAAGGTGCCTCCATTCATTATATTGATTTTTTTATTAATATTTATGAACTAGAGTCAACAGGGCGCCTCCAACCACCTCTGATGGCCAGTTTGACTTCAGTTAACCTCATCGGGTTTCATTGGAGTTAATGATGCGCTACCACTTGTTGGTTGGCATGCAGTGACATGTGTCTGAGCTACTTTCAGTTAGACTCAATAATCCATTGCACTCTAAATTCAGTTAGGATTCAGTTGAGTCAATCTGCACTTGATCAATTGGTTAACTAAGTGTTTTACTGTGGCTTACAGTCAGTTAAGCTACACCATTCATTCAATTCGAATGACCTCCTTGGGAATTCAATTTTCCTTGGCATTCATGCACCTTGCATGATCATTGTATTGTATTAATCATTCTTCATTTGAATATCCAGAGCTGCTCCTTCCATTACAGCACCATTATGCCATTTTCATGCTTTATTGTCTGAAATCTCTTATGAGACTGTGTTTTAGTCCCTAGATTACTGTGCCAGATTAATAATATGAATATGAGTAAAACATATCACCCACAGACAGATGGGAAAATTAAGAGAGTTAATTAGGTTATTAAAGATTGTCAAAATGTATGTGATGGATTAACCATCCAAATGGGAAGATTACTTGTATTTGGTGGATTTTTCTTATAATAATTGATATCATGCATCTTTAAATATGAGTCCATTTGAAGCCTTGTATGGAAGAAAATGAAATACCCTAATTAGTTGGGATAATATAGTAGACATAGTGGTAAATGGGCCACAATTTATTAAAGAAATGGAAGAGCAGATGATTAAGATTGGGTAGAATTTGAAAACATGAAAGGATATACATAAACGTTATGTAGAAAATGACAGAGTAGCAAGAGAGTTCAAAGTGGGTGAACATGTGAAAGACAAGCCGAAGAAGAGTTTCCTGAAGTTTGGGATATGTCCTAAGATGGCACACAAATACTGTGGGTCATTTGAAATATTAGCTAAGATGGGGCATGCTGGATATGACCTTACTTTCTTGCTTGCATAAAAATGTATAATGTGTTTCATTTGTCTATTTTGAAAATGCATGTGCCTGATCCTAACCACATTATTGATTGGGTGTTGATTTGGATGGAACTGGAAGGATATATCTCAATTATAGTAGGCCGTATATTGTATAGGAAATTTATGTTGCTCTAGAATAGTGCCATCGGGCAAGTAAAGGTCCAATGGATCCATTACAACCCTGAAGAAGTGGTGTGGGAGCTTGAGGAAACTATGCATGAGGCATACCCATAGTTTTTTTGAAATTTTGTATATGTACATAGTGCTGGTATGCACTAATGACGGTGCATAAATTAAGGGCAAGGGGAATGTAACACTCCATTTTTTACCTCAGTATGTAATGATGTAATTATGTATGTGTTGATGAAATGGCTAGAAGTCGGACATGAAAGGTCTAGTGTGACCAATATGATGTATTGATATACTTTTATGTATAATATATAATAATACAAAACACGACAACTATAGAATAAGAAGGATGAAGATGAGATGGGGGGTTATGATTCCAGAAGAGGGAAAGTGAAAATGAGGTTTAAGGGGAAGATGACCCTATGACTTATGAGTTAAGTCATTATCCTTGATATTCATTTTATGCTAATTTTTATTAATCCCTCTTGGTTAAAGTGCATTATCCATAATATTTGGTTAATTATACTAATATTTGGATTAGATGGGGGGAAAATGAATTATCCCATGTATTCCACTTGTCTAATTCTCATCACCATTGCATTCTGCTTGTCTAGTTCTCAACATGCATATATATTATTGAGATCTAGTTCATTCATCATTACCATATCATTCAACCATCATCATTCTATGATAATTATTCTTAGTCAACACTTCGTACCACATCCTAGAGCCATACCTGAGAACATTGGGGAATTATAAAGAATTGTAAGTGCATGCTACCCTAAGATATTGGTGCCAAGAAAATTGGAGTTCCCTTGTGAGAGAACATGCCTTGTAACAAAGTTCCCTGGAGCTCGACATGGATAGTCCTTGTTTGGCCTATGCTGGAGTCCTGAAAGGGAAATGGGAAGTAGCTCAAGGATTTGTTAACTTAGAGAAGGGAACCGGAGGGACTGTTAACTCATATAAGGGAAATCCATTCCTTGGGTTATGCAGAGTGATGAGGGAGGAGTGCTAGCGGATTTGGATAGTTGTAGAGGGGCTTCGAAAGCTGTGGATTTGTTGAGGATTTCCTTCTTATGGATTGATATCCTAGATTGGGGGTGGCCTCTATTATATATAGAACTAGTATAATGGAGTGCCTACGACTGGGAGGAATGTCGTTTGTCTGTAGTATATTGGAGGATATTTGAAAATAAGTATCCAACTGTATATGAAATGCCATATATATCTTTGTTATTCTTATTGTATAATTTATTGTTATGTGAATATCTCACTGCATGGATTGATTGGAATGGTATGACTGCGTTCATGCTATAATTTACATGTAATGTTTTAATATATGCATATGTTTATTTTGGGCGATTACATATTTAATTTATGTTGTAATTGATAATTAAGTTAATGTAAAAATGAATTTGGATATCAGTAGGGGGCCCAAAGGCATAGTGTGGTCACTAGGTATGTGACAACTATGCTCCTTCTTTCGTATCGGGTCAAGAAAGTCTTGGAGATTCCCTCTTTGTCATAAATCAAGTACAAAAAAAACATCAAGGAAGGAACTTTCCTTAATGGAGTCTTTCAAAGAATTATCTCGAACATGGATAAACTTGGAAAGGTTCATCTCTTTCACATCAAACATGTTAAAAATAGATTTGTGGATGGAAAAACTACTAAAGCTTATCCCCCCTTGGAGAGGGTTTAGATACCACAGTAATAATATGGAACGATCCACCTTCATATTTAGCCTCATTAGTCATAATTCATAGCATGTGTGATGCCATAAATACTGGTAGTCTATGGCAAGGATTAAGAATGCATCCAAAATATATTTAATATGGTGTATGGGTCCTTTGGCACTCCCTCATGCATAAGGTCCCTTCCCTCCTTTTTCATTTAGTGCTTGAGTAATATCTTTTATGGCATCTTTTAGGGTTTTATCAGGATGTGGTGGGATAATTCAATTGAGAATAATATGGGAAGGTGATTGCATATGGGATCCAAGGATTATGATTTAGGTCAGTGTACTCTCAAGTCATGAGTCCCCCCCTTTGATAGAGGTAATGTCGTCTAGGCATTCATTGTTGTGTAAAATTTTTAGTTTGAGTGCCTTTATTAGTTAGTTCTGCCATATGTGTGTAGCTTCATTTTCAATGCAAGAGCTATTCTTGTCTATTACGACCTAAGTGATATCATGTTGAAGTTTTTGGCTGAGAAGGGTGACTGCATTTGTGTTTCTAGTTTGCAAAATATCGGGTCTTTGTTTATTGCTACTCTTAGAAAACGTTCTTTTTTGTTTGCACATGGCCACTCCCTTCACATTTTACCTTGTTGATATTAAGAGTGATGTCGATATTAAGAATACCTTAAGAAAATTGGAAGCCCATATAGAAGGAGTGAAACATGCCCTTCAATATTATAGTTTTCAATTGGAAAAATTAGGAAAGAAACATGAAGCCATGGAGGCTAAATTAAAAGACGAGATCTCTAAATCTGATTTTTTTTACAAAGATATAATTATGCATTTCAATATTATCCTCAATTTCGCTCACAGGTCTTAGTAAACTAAGAGAAGTACATAACAATCCAAAATATATAAAATTACAAAAGCACTCTATATAGTTGGGTCTTGAAACAAAAAAAATCTAAGAGGCCTCTAGACTGACTATCTCCAATATTCTTCCTATCATTTATGAATGTGTACTTTCCAATATATTGTCCAAGGAGAAAAACAAAAGCATGGACCATTAAAAAAAACATCATTAGCCAAATCGATGCCCACTATTGGCTTCCTCCATTAATACATCTTCATGTTACGGGTCAATTTATATTGGAGAGTGTTGTTGTTCAATTTTGATAATTACATTGTGTTAAACTGTGGTTTACTCTTCTATTGATATTTAACAAATCCAATTCAAACCCAAGTTTACCTTGTAGTTGATTGGGACTCACAATTGAAACCGAGGACTCAAATATCTGGTCATTTAATTTAGCTTCCATGGATTCTTGTTTCTATCCCAATTTTTCCAATTGCATATTGAAATATTCAAGGGCATGTTTCATTCCTTCTATCCAGGATTCCATTAAATCCTCCTTGATTTCAGCATCACCCTCAATATCAATGTGGGTAAAACCCAAAGGATTGGCCATAAGGAAACATCAACAGAATTAAGAATGATGTCTAAGTGTAATGATATACATAGACTTAATAATGTCCAAGATAGAATCCCAAACACAACCTTCCTTCTCCACTAAAAACTTCAATAAGATATCACTTAGGTCGTTATAGAGAAGGAATGCGCTTATATTGGGAATTGAGCCTCGCATATATGGAAGTCCCAATAGATAGAGACACTCATACTGAAGATTATAAACAACAATAAACACATAAACAACGTTGCATTTATCAAAGGGAGCAAACTCACATCTTGACAACTCATCATTGTGTATCCTTCCACATGTACCCCCAAGCTCCTAATGAATTTTTGCCTCCCAAAACATTCCCAACTCAATTATCCCATTACAACCAAAGAAAACACTAGAAACACCATAAAAGGAAAGTAACCAAGCACTGAATGAGTACGGAGCAATGATACCCAAGGAACAAGGGAGTACCTAAGGTTCCATATGCTGCATTAACATTACTTTGAATGCATGTTGTATCCTCACTAAAGTCTGCCACTTGTTATAAAAATATACATGTCTCAGATGTTGATTAATAAGGCTAAATATGATACATGTGAATTGTTGCATATCAAGATTACAGTAACCACTCCATCTAGGGGGGTCCCTATTTTTTATGAGAACACCCTTTTCCAAATAAGAAGTTTCAATAGCTTTTCAATCCACAAAATTGTTGTTGACAAACTCAATGCGGAAGGGGTGAACCTCGTGAAGAAGGGTTCCTTCCTTGATTTCCCTAATCCAAAGTTTATTTACGATGAAAATGGAATCACCAATGATCATTACTTTCTTAACTTGGTATTGAATAAGAATAATTGTCCCTTGGAGGAGGGCATAGTCGTATGATAAGTTATTTGTTGTGATTTGGTCTAAACTTCTACATAATGAAAATCCAAAAGAATTAACACCATATTTGTTTTGATATTGCTAATTCCCCATCAATAAGTGCATTCTATACTTCCTCCGAGATGAATTAAGACCCCCCCCCCCCCAACCTACCACCCCCATATTACCCTTCAATACTCCATAAAAAATAAATTGTATGTATTATGAGATTTGATATAGGATTTAAATTATTAAGAAATATCTATTTTCTAGCTTGAGGGAAAATGTAGTCCAAAGAAAATAATTTTGGACTAAGGGGATCACCCACCCAACAATTATGTGACCCAATTTTGTTCTTGCACTGTGAGGTTTTAGGAATTAATATCTTGAATGCTTCACATTTTAAGAGTTCCAAACATTAGTACTTTACACTTTATAATAGTTATCATGGGAGGGAAAACAACATAATTGAATATATCCTTGTTTCTAGCTATCCAGATTTTCCAATAATAGATTTTCCCAAGGAAAAGCATATCATCTGCAAACTAGGCATGATTAATTGGCTTCACTCCACAAGCTATTAGAATACCTTCAACCCTTCCTTCTTCCCTTTCATGATCTATTGTTATGCTAAGAGCTTATGTCATAATGATATAAAGGACATGGGAGAGGAGATACCCATGTCAACTATCTTTGGAGCTATGAAAGCAAGCATTTAACCTAGCATTCATAAGGGGAGTGATCCATAGTCTCCCTATCCATGCTCTAACGCATATAATAATTTTTTTAGAGAAACCAAATTTTTCCATGATAGAGAAAATGAAACTATTGCTAACATTTTTTTAAAACTAAAACAGGTAGTTTTTTATTTTTTTATTTTTATTTATAATGGAGGGATACCGGTCTGTTTTGACAAATGCCAAACAACCAATTATACAATCAGAAGGAATACTTCAAGTAGGTCTAAATATGTACAAATTCTTATAGTTTAATAGTGAATCTCCCAGATTCACCGAATTACAGCTTATTGAGTAACGAATTACATAATTGAATGAAAATAAATGGATTCTCCGATGGTGCAAAGGGTCCCATGAGCCAGCAGACATGCTTTATTAGCCAAGGAATATGCAAGATTAATTAGATCACGAAGAACGTGAAAAGTTGTGACCCCATCAAAGTCTTTCAAAACATTCCGGATTCTTTGCAAAGTTGAATTCAAGGCAGAATTGTTGAAAAGATCAGCTGAATTTAAAGCTTTGATCAACAACTCAGAATCACCAAAAAATTGAATTGACTTGTATCCTTTCTCCTTATCAATCTGACACACCATGAGGAGGTTATAACATTCTACCTGATTATTCGACATGTTTCCAAGTCCCTAGCTAAAACTGGATTCAATCAGATTATCTCGAGAGAAAACCAAACCCCCAGTTCCTGAGATCTCAGGATTTCCCTTGGATGCACCATCAAAAAAAATGTCGATGATGAAGAGCTCATCCATAATGACTTAAGAGCATCAATACTGCCACAAAACCGCCAGGGAGAGGAGCTGACAAGTTTTACACAAACCGATTTTCTCTTGCCTATTGTAGTGGAGCCCAACCGTGATGAAATCACATAAGGAAGAGATGAAGGAGACTTCATAAGACCTATGGATTCAATAATTAATTTTTTACTTTAAATCCATAGACTGAGGGGTCGTTACCTGATTGTTGAAGATCCAGTTGTTTCTAGCAATCCATAGCTTCCACCACGTGAATTTTGGAATTGAATGCCAAAAATTAAACCAGTCAGATGATTTAACATATTTATGAGGGCAATGATGATGCCAGGAAAGGAAGAAGGAGATGATCGATGAATGTCCTGAGGCAAAACTGTTGGACTCGTGGAGAACAAACTCCCACACCGATTTAGCAAAAACACAATCAAGTAGAAGATGATCCATCG
Source organism: Pseudotsuga menziesii (assembly GCA_001517045.1). NCBI lineage: Eukaryota > Viridiplantae > Streptophyta > Pinopsida > Pinales > Pinaceae > Pseudotsuga > Pseudotsuga menziesii. Next base: position 728,905 of record LPNX011073399.1, on the reverse strand, counting down.
TTTCAGTGATTGATTTACAAAAACATCAACGAAAGGGTCCATTGAACCCACATTTTAGCAAATTTTCACCAAACAGCACCTTGTTGTGCATGAGAAACCAAGAAAAAAAATTACCTTGGGAAGGCAGAGAGAGGACCAAACAATTTTCCAAATCGCAGGACATACATGAGGAATGTGCGGCTTGAGATTCAAAGAAGCATTTTGCAGCTGAGTAAATTCCAGACTTACCCCAGACCCATTTATCTTTATTGGAGCGATGAACTAGAGAAATACCTGAAAGAGAGGAGAGCAACAGATTTTTTTGGAAGCTAAGATGATATGGGAGCTCAGGTAGAGACCAACCAACCCAGTTTCCAAGGCTATCCCAAGCGCATATATTAGCCAAACGGAGCAGGACTTTGTTAGTTAACCAGTTCTTCAATTCTTCTAACAATATGACAGAGGAAAGAGAAGGATTTCCTGAGATTTTATCCTCCCAGAGAAGGATCCTCTTCCCATTTCCAAGGATTCTATAGAGTTGTTGATTGAATTTATCAATACCTTTTCTGCATGAGTTCCAGATAGTTGTGCATGTAGGAGTACTAGAGGATGTTAAACTTCTCAGAGAGCCACCCTTTAGAGATTTCATCCTAAAGATCTTACTTATAGGGTGATTTTTATCCACATATAGTTGCCAAATGAGTTTGCCTCCCATTTCCAAATTAGCCAAATCAGGGTCACGAATTTGTAATCCACCTTCAGAAATAGGTCTTTTAAGAATATCATATCTTACTAGATGCATCTTATTCTGGTTTCCTTTGCCACCATTCCATAGAAAATATCGCAAAATCTTGGAAATCTGAGACGAAATAGACTTAGGGGCAAGCAGCAAAGAGGATTGGAAGATGGGAAGAGCTGAAAGTACTGAATTTATCAGAACCATTTTTCTAGCCTTGGTTAACCACTGACCACCCAAAGAAGCGATTTTGGCTGTTAACTTAGCAATAACTTTGAGCCAGAGAGAAGGAGGGCTTGATGCAAGAGTTAAAGGCAGCCCCAAATATTTGATCTTCTCCCATTTATCAAAACCAGGGAAACCCATGGAGTTTGCAATTTGAAGAATTGCCGACTGTTCTACATTCCAGCCATAAACAACACTTTTGTTTTTATTGATCAAGGCTCCTGAAATAAGACGATACTTTTGAAGGATTTCCTTAAAGACATGAGCAATCTTAAATGAGTCCCCTCCAAGCAGGAGATAATCATCCACAAAGAGAGCATGGTTTATTGGGTCCACACCCCTAGCTATCTTAATGCCCAGAATGTAACCAACTTCCTTTTTAGCTGAAATTTTTATGCCAAGAGTTTCAGCCATCAAGATGTATAGAAAGGGTGACATCGGACATCCTTGGAAAAGACCTCTTGAAGCTTGGAAAAAATCTATAGGTCTACCATCAACAAGGGGCACAATCCAAGGTCTATCTGTACAAGCTTTGATCAAATTCACAAACTCAGTGCTAAATCCAAAAGAAAGAAGGACTTGATAGAGAAAGAGGAGCTTTACTCAGTCAAAGGCATTCTTCATATCCAACTTGATTATCATTCCATTCTCCTTCATATGGAAATTGTGTAAATTTAAGCACATAGATCTGTAGACAAATACACAACTCACAAAGTGGATCTCACAATTTACTCAGCGATTGAAGAATGAAACAGTGCAAAAATGGCTTGCAGCTGTGAATGCTTTCATTAATCAAAAAGTAATCTGATGATAATTACAATGAAGTAAAATGGCTTTAATAGCCACATGAAATTCAAATCCACGTGAGGAAATTCGAATTGATAGACTCTACTTGATTGTAGGTAACTAAGACCTTTTCTAAATCACTATCGAAGGACTCAGTAGTTAACTGACCTTGTCTAAACCATAACCAGAGTTCATCGGAGCTCTAAAACACAACTCAAGTGTTACATTCAGTGTTGACTAAGGTTAACTGACTGTGGTAGGTGAGAAATGCGCCCCACATGTGAGCAGTCAAGTAAACCTAGCGCTAATTGAATGTAGAGGACTAGAACTGAATGTAACTGACTCCTAACTTAGTTTGACTAGTCATTAACTGAAGTGAACTGACCTTGGTTGGTTTCGGCACTCCCAGTGGATTCCTAAATTGTAGGGATTGATCTAGGAGGCTCCTAAACTGATGCATTCAAGTGCAATAAGTGGCAGTGAGCCTCAATTAGTGTTCCCCACACTTTAGTAACTGAAACATGTGCCCCAATTAGGCCAAGTGGACCCAATGGTGTTAATGACTATAAATAGACTGGATGGACTCCCGATTTAGACATGACTCTCAATTTAGACATATGACCAAATTTGGACAAGGGAGGGTTAATAATCCTAACAAATTGGAATTGAGGTCTTCTTGGACTTGAATTACGTTATCAACTAAGTGTCTGCCTTTTACAAAGCCCCCCTGAAGAGGAGAGATCAACTTACCAAGCAAGAGCTTGAATCTGTTGGCTAGAAGTTTGGCTAGGATCTTGTAAGAGGCATTACACAGTGAAATAGGACATAATCTGTCTAAATAAGAAGGATTGACTTCCTTTGGAATAAGAGCAAGAAATGTAGAATTAGTGCACCCTCCCAATTTAGATTTTTTTTTAAGGCTAACACCATGCGTATTAGATTTGGTTTGATGATGTTCCAACAGACTCTATAGAAATGGAAGGAGAAACCATTTGGCCTAGGGGATTTATCCGGCTCCATAGCCCAAATGACATCCAAAATTTCCTGTTTAGTGAAGGGTTTCATTAAATCATCATTATCCTCTGAATTGACAAGAGAAGGGACATTCTCCAAAAATTTAGCAGACACATCACCATCAAAGAGACCGTCCTCCTGAAACAAAAGTTGAAAATGCATGCCTGCAGCCTGTTTTAATTGGTCTTGACCTTTAATAGTTTCCCCATCCCCAATGGAAATTTCTGAAATATGATTTCTAGACAACCTTGCTCTACATTGGCAATGGAAATAGGTAGATTTTTTATCCCCCGCTAGCAACCAGAGACTTCGAGACTTTAGTCGAAGATATTCCTCCTCCTGTTGGAAAGATAGAGTAGTTTTAGATTGAGCAAAATGTTCCAGGGCTAGCTGAGATTTGGTGATTACACATTCTTCTATTCCTAATTGGATCTCAGATAGCTTGCGCACTCTCTCTAGCCTATTGTTAGTAAGAGTATTAGGGGTTTTTTTAACCCAGTCTTTCAAAGCAAATTTAGTATTTTTTTATTTTTTGTTCCCAGACGAAACAGGGGGTTCCGACCACATATTGAGACCAAGCTTGGTTCACAATGTCCCAAAAGTTGTCTCTCTCAATCTAAAGGGGACTGAAGCGGAACGGGATTGGGATCCTCTTCTTTTTCAAAATTCAGAGATATGGAATGGTGATCAGAGGAGAGTTTGGTCAAAATTTTAGATGTGATAATGAAATTCCCATCCATTAGAGAACTATGGACAAGAAACCTGTCCAAACGAGCTGCGATGTTGGCTGAACCCACTCTGTTGGTTTTATTGTCATTCAGATCACGGACTTGGATCAACTCCTCCATCGTTTCTTGGAAATGATCCTTGCCACAAACGCCACCTTTTTTCTCATTCGGAGCTAGAGAAATATTGAGATCTCCTGCGACTATTATATTTAAAGGAGAATTGGTTTCTATGAAAACTGAAAGTGTTTTCCAACATTCTTTTTTTTCATTGAAAGTAAGTGGAACATAAAGATTAAACAGAGCCAGGGAGATCTTACTTGAGATATGATAGAGATTAGTATATATCCAGTGTTGGGTGGCAAACCAACAATTGAACTGAAATTTTTCACCACACCAGAGAGTTGCAAGACCCCCAAAGGTACCTTTTTCACTAACAGCTTTGTCGACATTCAAATTCCATTTAGTTTTACTTAATAGGAGAAGAGATTCCTCCTCTATCTTAGCCTCCTGGAGCAAGAGGATGTCAGAAGAAACCATTTTCAATCAGTCTTTGACTGCTTCTGCTTTTGTTGGGTTCCCCAACCCCCTACAATTCCAAGAGACGGTTTGCATTATTTACTCGAGAGGGAGGGAGTTATGACTCCCTTATCGGGTCGAGTCCTCTTGCTTCTACCAAACGACATTTCAATGGTAGATTGACTACCCTACATCTTTGTTCTATAAGCCTCTTCTTCTCGACCCTCCTTTCGAGACTTCTTGCATGCATTTTTAGAAAATTGTTCAAAGGAATCTTCATCAAAGGAGCCAGAGCTATCAACCGGCTTCTTTTTAGCTATTTATGCATAAGAAGGAGAAGACTTAGCTCTATTTGCAAAAGGATGATCTTCCTGTAGGGATTCACTTACACTAGGTAGTTTCGAGTTAGTTGTTACATCTTGTTCCATAGATCCCGTATTAACTTCAGGGTCCTCATTCTACTCTTCTAATTGTGGCAGTTCACCCTCTTCAAGAATAGGGACTTCAGGAGAGCTTAAGACAACAAAATGATTGGAGGATGCTTTGGGATCTTCTACAGCAGGAAGGATATCCCCAGCAGAAAGGTCTCCTTTCAAAATATTTCCTTCTTTACCTTTCTTTCTAGAGTCTTGATTAGGATTTCCTAATTTCGAAACTTGAGTCCATTGCTCATCGTTCTCTTTTTCAAGCTCCTCTTCTGATTTTTTCTTACAATTTCAGGCAAAGTGGCCATAACCATGGCAGAACCAACACTCGAACATAATTTTCTCAGAGTCCAACTCCTGAATATAAGACCATTCGGCTACTATTAGCTTGATCGCCTTTGGCAGTCCAATCTCCAAGTCAACTTCAACACATATTTTGGCACATGAATATTGGTCTTTCCTTTCTACCCTGTCAATGTATTTTCCAAGCTTGTTCCAAATGGATTCCAGAGAATCTGAGTTCCAGCATTGTAAAGGAAGGTGAGGGAGCCTTACCCAGACAAGAACTACGGACGGGACATCTTGGGTAGGATCAAAATCTAGTGTCCACTTGTTTAGATAGAGTCCCTGTAGGCCCATGAAGTATGGTCCATTTCAAAAAATGAGGTCACAATCAGCAGCTGAATCAAACACAAAGACGTAGTGTCCTCTACCTACAAAGTGATTTTGAATTCCTTCAGAAACTAATGGCCTCCAATTTCTCTAGACCCAGCCATCAATAGCCTTAGGGGAAGGCAAGAGGCCTATGAATTGCCAAATCAACCCATGCTCATTAATATTTAGAGCCGTTCGAGAAATCCGCTCAACGGGTAGATCAACAGAGGAGATATCAACCTTCTTCACAAATCTCTGAGGACCACCTTTCCTCTTGCCACAGGTAGCAACCGGACGTTTGAATGCATCCAACTCAGGTGGAAGAGGAGGAGGAGGGTCCCCGCCAGCATCCATTAGAGAGGAGGCACAGCTTTCCAGAGCAATAAAAATAGACAAACAAAAAGATAAATACTTGCAAAATGAACTAGTAGAGTTGAGAGGATCTCACAGAAAAAAATGGCCTACAAGGAAAGAACCTCCGAGCTCCCAAACAGCCCAAGGAATCACAACCTACATAAAATAACCAGACAAAATTGGCATGCAAAGGTGCATCAAAATAGAAACTCCCACAGAGACAGAGGCAACAGATCCCTCAGACCTGCAAAAAAGCAAAGCTGGAACCCTGGCAGAACGAGAGAACACAACAACAATCGAGAAGGGAGCTCTAGGGCATGGACAAGAACCAAGATCTACAAAAAAATGCCACCATACTCCAATAGCAAGCCAGGAATGTGTATATGGAAGGAGTCCATACACCACAATCAGCAGAACCAGGCCGAAAACCACGATGAACAAATCTTGGAATTCAAAAATGTTCTTGGAGCGAAAAAATTCTTGTGTCACCTTAACATCTATATTAAAACTATTGCTAACATTATCAAAATAGCTAGAAAGCTCAATTTTTCCTATCATAACTTTCTCCCTTCTGCTAAAGCTGAAATGAACAGCCTCTTAAACAAGAATGATATTATCCATGATTTATCATTTTCCTATGAATCCCCCCTAGATATTAAAGATGAAATTTGGAAGGATTTTTTTAACCTTGGAAGCCATAATTTTAGTGTGAATCATGTAGGTTGCATTACGTAAAGTGATCGACCGAAACCAAGGACAAGAGGTGGACCTCAATCCTTTAGGGACCAAGGCTATACAAGAATAATTTGTAGCTCCTCCAATTTTATCTTCCCCCTAGTCCAATTGAGCATTTTTCGCAAGTCTATCTTGATAATACACCAACATAGCTTGAAAAGGTGGATGGTGAATCCATTCGGTATAGAGGCCTTGTCAAGCTCCAAAATTCAATGGCATCCACTATAAACCTCTCTGCATCCACTATAAACTTCTCTACGATTTTCAGTTCAAGAAGAAGATTATTTTCCTCGCTAATCAATTTGGGGATATTGTCCAACAAAGTCTCTTTAGCTTCATTTCTTGAACAACCCTTTTTGTGTACAACTCTCTAAAGTGTCTATAAGATTCTCCTTTGATTGCATTAAAATCAGTTAGTTGCCTTTCCTTTTAATTTTGTGTTTCCTCAATCACATTTCGTTAAATTCTGCATGTTGCTTACTTGTGAAAAATGCAGTATTTTTATCCCCAACTAAAATCCACAAGCTCCAATATTTCAAGTGCCACGTCTCCTCTTCCTAATTTAAAAATTAGTGTATTTTTTGACTCGGATCATGTTCTTATTTTAGCTACTCTTTGTGATTGGTTTATTTTCCATTTTTGCTCGTAAGTTCTCCAACTTGAATTGGGATTCCTTTATTTTGCTTGAAGATGACTTGTATCGTGTTTTAGCGCCCTAACTCTTTAGTTATCTTTTAACATCTCTCAACTTTGATTCCCATGTGAAAGTGGGTGACCCATCGATTAAAGTGTTCTAAACTTCCTAGATTATATATATAACTTCTTTCTCCTTAAACCATAAAGGGTTAAAACGGAAGGGTATAGAACCCATGCCTGGATCCTCCTGATCAATTAGACTAATTGGCTTGTGATTTGAGGCCACATGAAGAACAATTTTGGCTCAAAATAAATTCGATATAGGAGGAAGGAACTGTGAACCAAGAACTTGTCTAATATAACACTAATGTGCCCTAAACCATACTTGTGATTGGACTATGTATATAAGCCTTTATTTGGAAGGATGTCTATTACGTCCCAATCTGAGGATAAATATTCCAAATATTATCCAAAGGGATCTCTTATCAGGTTGCTTCCTCTTTTCTCATTGTGATAAATCATGATGTTGAAATCTCCCAGTGACAATGATCTTAAGTATAAGATCATTGTCCCGAAGTGTGTAAAGTGATCACCAAAACTCACCTTTCTCTCCATTTCTGATAAGGATGTATACATTACATGTTCTAATGAGATCCTTTATTTCCATATTTTCTAGACCAAGCATTATACAATGTTAAATTTACACTTGTTTTATTTTCCTATAGATTATATTATCCCATAAGTATGCAATCCCTATTGTGGCTCCTCGGTCATTGATTGCTACTCCTTCACTTTATTTACAAACCTTTAAAATTATATTTAAAACTTCTTTAGTGTCCATTTTGGTCTCCTGGATTAACAAGATGGAAGGTCTTTCTCCTTTGACCAGGTTCTTCACTACTTCTACTTTAGTTTTGCTTCCCATTCCTTCGCAATTCCAGGAGACCAATTTCATTATCCATTAGATGGAAAGGTTCTTATCTCCTATTCATATTATGATTCCCTTTTGCTTGTAATTTTTGGAGTTATTTTCTTGAAGGAACCATTAATAGTTTTTTGCAATCCCAAAACCTTTTGCTTAGAGGCTTGCTCATCCCTCTTCTCCTTAGTTGATTTTCCCCTCTATTTTTTTGGCAAGCAATTTTTCATCCTTAGAATATTTAATTTCATCTTCTTGTTGCTACTTTGATTTTGTCCTAGCAATGACACCATTGAGTAATTAGGATCTTTGATTGAGGTGTATATATTTCTTGGAAAGGCACCAAAGGAAGACCTTGCAAATAAGATTCTTTGAGCCCTATTTCTTCAAGAACTGACTTAGTGTGGGTTTTGACATTCTTTCATGTTGTTCCTTGTGTAGCTTCTTGTTTGGCTTCCATAATTTGATATTGGGTATCTTCTATGGAATGATCATTATAATCTAATTGAGAAAGAGCTTGAAACTGATTAGAAGAAGGCATTGAAGAGGAGTGGCGGGCACTAACATTTCCAGACTTTGTCCCCTTTTTACATTCTACCATCTTCCCTCCTTCACTAAAAGTAACTATTGAAGAGGGGATTTGTTGTAATTCTTTGCAAAATAACCGTATTCATGGCGGGTTTTTCATTTAAAAGGGAGTTGCTCATAATTGGGATTTTGGACATGTTACCAACCATCCATGGGTAGTTTTATTACTTCCAAAATCCCCTTTCCAATTCCATGGTCTGAAATGCATCAATTTATAATTTCCCACCTACTTAGAGCTTTTTAGGTCAAAAGATTGGATGAATTGGCTTGTAGAGCCCATTTTATGGGTAGGACTTGTTTTGCAAATTTAGGGTCAAAAACCTTTTGAGGCCTGATTTGAGGGTTTAAACATAATTTTTGAGGTAAAACAACCTATCCCTACTACGATGGGCCATGAGGTGATTCTACACTTTGAGACATTTACAATGGTCAAAGAATGCCTCAACCGTAATTTGTATGCAAACGTTATGCCTCCTGCAAGTTGACCTATACAATTGACCACCATGGTAGCAAGTGGATTCCACATCAACTCTCATTTTTCACACGTGGAGCTAATCACATGTGGACCTTCAAGAACATTGTATAAGGACCAAAACCCTAACCCTAATTGAAAGTTGACTCCATGCAAAAACCATAAAATTAACCATAGATGACTATCAAGCTATGTTAAGTATCTAGCCACTAAAAGAAAAGGGAGAGCCATTCTTTTGATATATTGTATTTTTCCATAGTTTAGCAACATCACGAGAATCGAATTTAGAGCATAAAAGAGGAGATAAGAGATACTATAGTAGCCATTCTGGCCACAAAGTCATCGGTAACTCTATGGAGAGTACCATTTCCTTTGTATTTGCATTTTGATACGAAGAGCAAGGCATATTACTCATATTTGATTGGGTTTTTCCCTCGTAGTGGATTTTCATAGGGTATATATTGTGTTATTGTGTGGATCATGTACTTATTTTCTCGAGTTTCTCTTTCAGTTCCATTGTATTCAGTATTTTATGAAATTAAATAAACACAATTAACTAACTTGTAATCTTTGTTATGGTGAACTGATCTAGTGGAATATCTATGGTAGTTTACTTATCATATTGGTGTCAGAGCCAAGTTTTCTTTAGGTTTTGTGGGTAATCACAAGATCCATTAGTTGTAGGGAAAAAATATTCAAACCTTTTCCATGGCGGATGAGCCTGTTCATAAAGTGGCACAAAATTATGAGTAGTGATTTTCAAAACTAGAAATACAAGTAGTCGATATCTCACGCAACATGTCAACCCTCGTGGTAGTTTTGGAGAGCCAATTCATAGCTTTCAGGGATTTTAGAGGCTCTAACTAAGATTTCATATTAGAGGGGAAATTGGAAGATGAAAGTGACCCAGCAAAGGACTCATCGAAGAAAGAGCCTAAGAGAGAGGAACTAAGTTCCAGTGCCAATATTCCTTCTCAGTCTCTCTTCAAGATGGAAGTGAAAGTCAACATGAAGCTATATGAAGGTGATATCGATGCTCTGATATTGCATTAGTTGTAGCAATTGGAGGCTTATTTTAGTATCCAATAAATAGTCGAGGATTAAAAGATCTCATTTTCCTAACATAAGTTAGAGGGACATGCATTAACCTGGAGGGAAAGCCACACAAAAGCACTTAGGATGGAGGGTGATCTACTAGTAACTAAGAGGGAGGACTTTAAAACCCTCATCAAGTCCTATCTCTACCATTTCGGGTATGTAGAGGACTAATGGATCCTTTGGCATTAATTTAGGCAAAGGAAGGGGTATAGTGTGCAAGATTACACCACCAAGTTCAAGAAGATGGCTATCATGTTGCATATATCACCCAAGAACCTATTTGTACTCCTCAAGTATTTGGGGGGGTTACATATTCACATACATAGGCAGGTGATGGTCTTCAATCCCAAGTCAATTCATGAATTTTGTGTACATTGAGCACCGTACTTGCGAAACATAGACGAGAAGAAAGGACAACCAAGCGATTAAAAAAACAAGATGCTACTAGTGAGGGTAAGAAGAAATCGAAAGGAAAGGTGAAGAAGACCACAAGCATAGAACATCAGTGCAAGGATATGAAAAACCATTGTAAGCATTGTGATATCGATGGTCACACTGAAGAAAAGTGTTGGAAGCTAGATCAAGCATTTAACCCCAAGAACTGCAAGAAGAATGCCAAAAAGAAGAACCTTCTAACCATGGATTCAAGCAAGGTATTATAAAATAGTTCGAACATGGATGGAAATATTATTTGTGCCATAGTGTATAAGGAGGTGAATCTGAGTAGCCTTCACCCTAAGGAAGAGAAAGAGATGACAAAACTCTTCCACATCAAGATCCAAGTCAAGAAGACCAAGATCGATACTCTATTCAATTTTAGTTCATAGGAAAACCTCATAACAAAGGATTTGGTACATAATCTTGGATGGGTAAATAAGGTTGCATAAATCTTAGTCGCGAAATAGTGCAAGATCAAGTTTTCCATAAATGCAAAGTATGTTGATGAAGTGGAGATAGATGTAGTACCTTAAATGTTTGTGGTTTAGTGTTTGGGATCACCTACATGTTTATGAGGGATGTCATCTTCATGAAGAGATCCAACTAATACCGCTTTATCAAGGATGTGAAATCCTTCATCATTAACGTGCACAAAGATAAATCAAAGATCTCTCTAGTGTGTGCAACCAAACTAAAAAGATCACCAATTCAAGTAGGAAGTTTGTATTTCTTTTCTTAAGATAAAATCAACAAGAAGGTGAATCAATAATAGTAAAGGTATCTCTGGATGGATGTACTAAAGAGTAGAAACAATAGTTGGAGAGCATTTTGCAGACATACAGAAGCATTCCAGGAGCCTAAGTGGATACCTCCTAAGAGGGAGTCTCTCTTGCCAAACATCAGATTTTATAGATAGCTTTTCATAAAAACATATGAAGTGAAGAAGTAGTTGCAACAATTGTTGGAGTAGGGAGTGATGCGACCAAGCACATCACCTTGTGGGTCACCTATCATCATAGTACCCAAGAAGGATGGGACTTGGAGGATGTGCGTCGCCTACAGATCCTTGAGTAAGATCACACTCAAGAATTGATACCCTCTAACCAGGATCGATGATCTGTTGGACCATTTTCATCATGCCAAGTACTTCACCAAGTTGGATCTCAAATCAAGATACCATAAGGTGTAAGTGAAGGAAGAAGACACATGGAAGACCCCCTTCAAGACTAGGAAAGGTCTATATGAATGGTTAGTGACGATGTTTGTTTTATGCAATGTACCAAGTACAATTGCGTGTTTGATGAATGTTGTAGTACACTCTTTCTTATATTTGTTTGTTATAGTATATCTAGATGACATACTGGTTTTTAGTGCTACTTGGGAAGAGCACGTCTCACATATCAAGCAGGTGTTAGAGGCTCTGAAAAAGCACCCGTTGTTGGCTAATTTGAATAAATGTGAGTTCACCTAGCAACCCTTGCTATATTTGGGGTATATTATTGGTGGAGGAGAACTCAAGATTGATCCTGCAAAGATGGAGGCCATCACTATGTGGACTACTCCTAGAAATGTCACTCAAGTTAGGATATTTTTGGTGGCAGCACAATACCTTCATAATTTCATAGCTTCCTTTTTTTTTATTGTGGCTACAACCCTCCATGCCATAACATCCAACAACAAGAGGTTACTGTGGGGGAAGGATAAACATAAAGCCTTTAAAGAGCTCAAGAAAAATATCAGTCAAGAACCAGTTCTTGCCTTTCCTAATTTGCAAAATCCTTTTGAGTTGGAGAAAGATGCAAGTGGGTATGCCATGGGAATGGTTTTGATGCAAGGAGGAAGGATGGTATGTTATCATTTTGAAATGTTTCATGAGGAAGTCCTAAACTACCTTACATATGATAAGAAACTCTATGCCCTGGTTCAAGCTGTTAAGAAGTGGAAGCACTATCTGATTGAAAGGAGACCATCATTCACACTAATCATCAACCATTACAGTATTTGTAGGACTAGAGTAAGCTATAATAGACTAGACATTATAAGTGGATGGGATTCTTACAACAATTCCATCTCATTATCAAGTATAAGAAGGGTAGTACAAACAAGTTGGAAGACATGCTCTCAAGTCCACCTATAGCCAAAATTATAGCTTTGGGAACTCTTATGCACATGGAACCTTTTACCCATCATGAATACAAAGAGGAGTACACAAAATATGAGCACTTTGAGGAGGTATTTCAACAACTTCAAGGTAATTTCCATTTAATAGAAGGATTTAACAACCCTAACTATCATCTTCATGATGAGTTACTCTACAATTTGGACAAGCTCTGTGTTTCTGAAGGGGAGAGATTGCAACTTATCAGAGAGGCACACACCTCCAAAGTTGCAAGGAATTTTGGTGTGGGGAAGACAATTCTAGACTCATAGAGGTATGTTTACTGATCTATAATGCAAGAAGATATAGCTCAATTTATCAAAGGATACATACTTTGTTGTACAAGCAATCCCAACAATAGGGAGGAGGGTATACACCATCCCTTACTTGTTCCTACAAGACCATGGGAGAACATATCCATGGATTTTGTGGGTGGTATTCCAACCAATAGGAAGGGACATCACTATTTATTTGTGGTAGTCGAGAGATTCAACAAGCTGTGCATTCTTATGCCTTGTAAATAGACCATCAAAGGACAAGAAGTAAGAAATATGTTTTTTGAACAAGTCTAGGTGCACTTTGGGATGCCAAGGAGCATCATTTCATACATAGATACAATATTTCTCCGTATATTTTGGACTACACTTTGGGAAAAGATGGACACTAAGTTGAAGAGGTCTACAACATTCCATCCATAAACAGACATTGGACATAAGTAGTCAATAAGACTCTGGTACAACTTTTGAGAGGTTACAATAAGAAGCATCCAAAGACTTTGGGATGGAAATTTGACCTATAAATAACACTCTTATAATAGAGCAGTCCACACTTCCATTGAGAAGTCCCCTTTTGAAACTTGTTTTGGACACTTGCCACCTTCAACTCTAGATGTTGTTTATCAGCAATAAGAGGGAGTGAGGATGACACCACATGTGAAGCAATACGAGCTGGAAAATTAGTTGACAAGATAAAAAAAATATCCATTTACAAGTATATGAGGCACTAAAGAAGTCATAGGAAAAGTACAAGGCAAGACATGACCAACACAGGGTTGAGAAAACATTCAAGGTGGGAGACAGAGTATGGTCACACCTGCACAAGGAAAGACTACAGGGTCCTGGTAAGAAGTTCAAGGCTCCGAGGTATGGTCCATTTGAAGTATTGGATACAGTGGGATATAATGGCTACAGACTCAATCTACCCCCATACATGCACATTTAATTTGTACAAAATGTGGAAGATATGAAACTCCATGAATCTTCCATGCTGGATCAGGAACCTGAGCATGTCTTAAATTATGTGGAGGGCTTGGCACTAGAGGCTTAGATAGAGTTAATAGAAGACACGATGTTGTAGAATAAGTCTAGGACTGTTATGCAGGGGCAATATGAACTCTAGAAGGTGGGGTTGAAAGGAAAACTTCTAGGAAAGGATAAATGGTACTCTAAGGAGAAGGCAGAGGAAAAATTTCATCACCTCATTCAATACAAACTTTTGGGGACTAAAAGCCTCACCTCATTTACATGTGGACCTTCAAGAATATTCTATAAGGACCAAAACCCAACCCTAATTGGGAGATGGCACATCCTTAAACCCTAAAATTAACCATGGATGGCTATCAAGCTATGTTAAATACCGAGCCGCTAGAAGAAGAAGGGGGCCATTCTTTTGATGTATTGTATTGTTCTATAATTGAGCAACAACACGAGAGTGGATGTTAGAGCAAAATAGAGGATATATGAGATCTTGTAGTAGCCATTCTTGTCGTAGAGTCATATGTAACTCCATAGAGAGTACCATTTCCTTTGTATTTGCATTTTGATACGAAGAGCAAGGCAAGTCCTCATTTGTGGTTGGTTTTTTCCCCATAGAGGGTTTTCCTAGGGTATATCTTATGTTATTGTGTACTTATTTGCTATGAGTTTATCTTTTAGTTTTGTTATATTCAATATTTTAAGAAATTAAATTAACATAATGAACTAAGTTGTAAGATATGTTGTGATGAACTGATCCAATGGAATTTCCATGGTAGTTTACGAATCAATCCACTTCTACGCATATTCTGGCATAGACGATTGGAGCGTTTGGTACAATTTGTCAATGTATTTGCTTAAAAAGTTCCCTATTGCGCCCAAATCCTCATCGCTATAGCAATGTGATGAAAGATGTGAAAGCCTTACCCACATCGAGACCCTATATGGAGTGTCTTTCTCCGGATCAAAGTAAAGGGTCCATTTTGTTCAAATGCATCCCTCTTGGACCCAAGAAATATGGTTCGCTTCTAAAGATCAAGTCTTGATCTTCCTTCCTTTCAAAGAGAAATACAAAAAACGTTCTTCCACAAAAGTTTTGCTGCAAATATCCTTTTATGAGAGGCCTCCAATTCTTAGTGAACCATACTTCCATGGATTTGGGTGAGGGCAAGAGGCTAGTGAACTACCCCACTAGGCCTCGTTCTGCTAAGACAATAACTTTAACTCGAGATGCATTGGAAGAAGGCTTCACATTGGGGAGTGACACAAGTTTGACAAGGCATGAAGGGTGAGAAGAAGCTGAAACGATAGGGCATTAGGAGGTTACTAAAGAATGAAAAGCCTCCACCACATTGATGCCTCGAGAAGGCCATCTCGATTCTACCTCCATAAGAGACTTCATATGAGTTGCATGAACTAGGGATGACGAACTCAAGTAGGATAAAGACAACTAAATTGCCCCGCTTTTATGACATTTTTTAAATAAAAACCAGTAAAAATTGATATTTCCATAATTTTTCAATTTCAACAATTGTAATTGCCTGTCCTAGACTAAATGCCCGAATTGAAAACTACCTAGATCACCGAAATTGTGTTTTGAGCACTCCAAATTGCGATTTCAACAAAAAATGCTCTACCGGATTTCGACGAATTGAGGGCATTTTGGTTAGTGCTTATACTGCTCCTGACAAACTTAAGGTTTACTCTTCTAAAAATATTATTATAAGATATTATTCACTTTTATGATGATGGCATTAAACAAATACACATTAAATTTATTGGTATGATTTGACAAACATATTTTTGTTTATATATATATATATATATGATTTCATAAATATTTTCTTTTGGGAAATTGTAAAAGCTTCTATGTAATGGTTAGGAGTTTTTGAACACAAATCATAAAATTCAAACGGTCTTTGTCCAAGAAGAAAACATCTGAATAGCCAATGAGAAAGCATCAAATTCACCATAGAAAAGGAAGAGAACAATTGCCTTCCTTTCCTAGATGTACTCACCATAAAGAAGCAGGATGGTTCCTTATCACATCAAGTGTACAGGAAGAAATCACACACGGACATATACTTACACGCAGATTCCCATCACCATCCGACACAAAATATTGGGATAATCAACACTTTGGCCACTCGAGCACTAAGAATCTCGGACAAAGAGCATTTGAAAGACGAATTAGAACATCTAAAATTGGTCCTTCTAAGTAATGGGTACAAAGTTAAACAAATCACTGACGCCATTCAAAAAGCATGTAGCGATGAAACAAGAAATCGAAGGGAAGACAACTTTGTAACGAAGACGATTCTCCCTTACATCCATGACACTACTGACAATATTGCCAAGATTCTAAGAAGGAGAAACATAAAAGTTGCATTCTCCCCTCCAAAATCCCTTAGAAACATGCTAGACTTGGGCAAAGATCCCATTGATCCGAAACTACAAAAAGGTGTGTACACAATCCCCTACTCATGTGGAAAGAAATACATAGGGGAAATAGGACGTTCCATAAGGATAAGGTTGAAAGAACATGCCACCGATGTCCATCACGAACGAGTTAAGAAATATGCCATTGCCAAACACTGTTATAACACGAAACATTATATGTGCTTCGAGAATGCAGAGGTCCCTGCATCTATCCCTCATTACTACAAAAGGAGAATAAGGGAAGCTCTGTAGATCGAGAAATTTGCGGATAACCTAAACAAGGATGATGGCCTAAAACTAAAGGAAGCATGGATACCAGTTGTACGCACCACAAGAAATAACCCTAACGCTTACACTATCAACGAAAGTCAAAACTCAATTCATTAATTTATTAATCATAATTGGGGGCCGACTTATCTTTTTAAATTTACATTAGCACTATAAACTGTATATATTATTCCAAAAATGCTATGTAAGATTGTGAGCCTCACTCTCCTGAAGATGGGCCTGCATTCAAGGTTTGAAACGTCATCGATACACTCTTCACCAACCCAGCCTCCTCTTAATAATGATTTAACCTGCGTAAAAATCATAAATTAAATAATAATTGTAAAAAAAAACATGACAATATTTAGAAAATATATCAAGCCTAGCTGTTCTTAGGAGCGAGTTCTTCAATTTCTAATTGTTTTTCCATGGTTTCCTCCATTGGGTGTGGCCTCTCCTTGCACAATATTTTTTACAACGTTTTCCTCCATTGCCTCCAAGCTTGCTTGCATCTTGAACAAAGTCTCCTTCAGGAGCCCAAACCTGGTCTCGTTCCTCTCATTGCTATGCATGAATTTTTCTAGTTGCTTGTTTTTCTTATCAATAAGTGACCTCTTAACTTCCTCAAACTTGGCTGTTTGAAACCTTTTAATTTCTTACAGAATCCCACCGATCTCCTCTTCCTCGCCTGTCTGAACCCAAATGCTAGCTTCCACATCTTCTAGCCTGCTATCCATTATGGAAACTTCAAGGGAAGTCTTCTTATTTTCTTCCAGAGCCGTTGCAGATACTTCATACACACACCTCATCATCTTTATGAGGACAACAGTACTATTCTTAATATCCACTATGTCCTTCTGCATTCTTTCCATGGTGTTACATGTGTTTTCTTCCACGGGGATGGGGATAAGCTCTGCACAACCCTGCGTTTCTTGCTTATCGGATAAGGAGAATATTGTTGAACTTCTGTTAATAAACATAGAATTGAACCTCCTTACGAGCCTTCCAACCTGTGTTGAATCGTGTGAAAAAATTTCCATATCTGGGAGCTATGAATCCTTGAGGACCATCACGTGGGAGGCCTCACCAAACTCGCATTTGAGAGGACCGAGGGTATGAATGCTAACATAAATCAGATGAAGAGCATTAACTCCTCGTCGCATGGGAAGGCCATTTGTCTGCCCTTCACTTGAGTTTTTACCGTGTTTTATTGCCTTGTCTAATCCTTTAAAGACCATGACCTGCTCTTTCTTCTCCCCCTTAATGATAGGGGAGGATTCGACTTCCTTGCTTTTCATAGGTTTAAAACTATTAAACAAGCAATCTGTTTTAGCATGCTAACCATTTGATGGAGGGGGGGGATTATTAACAATTATTTCTCCATAGTTTAACCTTGCTCCCGAGTTTGCCAATTTATTTGCCAAGCTATTATTCTATCTTTTGACGTGGAGAAAATGGATCTTTGCCGTGTGGGGTATAAAAGTATGGATTCTCTTTTGCATTCGTTTTATTGCCTTATCTTTTCCTGATTGGATTCTTTACATTTATTAGATGACAACCCAGGAGTCTCCAAAAACTTGAAAGGAATCAATATACAGATGAGCCATTGCTTCTAATCCCAGAGATAATGCCACCCATTCAGTCTGATTATTCGTTTTTCTTCCCAAACCCCAAGCAAATGTATAGATTTGTTTTCCTTCGACATCAAAAATGACCCCGGACCTATAGCCCCTAATTTGATCCTCACTAAACATCTAATATTAAATAAATTTAATGTTTTATTGGAACTTTTCAATGAGAAATACAAGGTCGGTCATGTGCAACATTGTGCTTCTTAGCGGGTGTTAAAAAATTGCAAGTTATTTATTAAAAAATTAAAATACCTTTCTAATAATTTTGTAATGGTGCTTCGTCATATGCATATCCCTGAAATTTCGTTCAGCATTGATGTCATGAATGCTCCAAGTGAGTCACATGGCAAGAATACCGACCTCACATTAAATGCTAAGGGTATGTCGAGGCTGGGAAAATGAATTTGTTTCCTGGACACCAGCCTATCGGAGCCGCCTTTGGGCTTTTACGTATATCGGAGCGAATATAAGCAAAAAAACAAAAATTGTTAGCTGTCGAATTCTGGGTTCTGTGCTAAATCTATTTATTGTCAAACTATAGCTTCTCGGTCCAGCGACGTCATTTTTTTCCCTTTTCTAGATTTGTCGGGATGGACAAAAACTCTGCTAATTGCTAGCTCTTTTTGGTCTCAATCGGCCGATGCGAATCAGCATTTATATTGCTTTCGCTTATTCGATTACCAATCGGCCTATTATGCGAATCAGCATTTGAATTGCTTTCGCTTATTGGATTGAACTTTCATGCGGGAATGCGTGGGGAGCTTTGTTCCGAACTTGAATTTTGCAAGGCTACATTTGATCTGATGCGGGGTTGGTTGATCCAGATTTGCTTTTTCAGGAAGAAAAACTGAAAATTGTTGGGGATCGAGTTCAATCACGGTGGCTGTTATTGACCAAACCATGGTTGATCAGATGGGTCCTCTGCGTTCATTTCTAGTGAAGATGGGCCTTGCTGGTACATCGGATCACTCCTCAGTAGTTGCAATAACGCTGTTTGTTACTCTCCTCTGTGCTTGCATTGTAATTGGGCATCTTTTGGAGGAGAATAGATGGATGAATGAGTCCATTACAGCACTCATAATTGTAAGTATATTTTAAGCTATTTTTTTTTATATAAATTCCATCTGTTGTTTTCTTCAAACCCAAACAAGAGGTTTTCATGAGTTGTTTGTATTGATTTTCTCTGTGATGACAGGGTTTGTGCACTGGAGTAATAGTATTGCTATTTAGCCAAGGAAAAAGCTCTCATATTTTGCTATTCAGCGAGGAGTTATTTTTCATTTATCTCCTTCCGCCCATAATATTTAACGCCGGGTAAGTTTTGGAGAACATATAAAAGAAAATAACAATTTGCCTTTGTTTCCCGTTCTTTTTAGCAATCATTATGATTATTATCTTTTTTGGTAAAGAAAACAGGTTTGGTATTTTCTTAATTTATACGTTAAACTCCCCAAACCACAGAGAGTCACACCAGCACAGCATATCTGGTTATACCATTATGGCATTACATACAGATTTGTCCTTCAAACTCTAAATACTCTAAACAGAAACCTCACTTTCTATAAAATTAGAACTATAGACATATAGTTTAACATCCCAGCAGATGTCATACCTAGCCCAGTGGGTTAGTTCTGTCGGTTTGAACTTTGAATGGACTATTTCAAGGTGGGGGTTTGCTGTGAGGTCTCCGATTTTAGTCTGAATGAGATTAGAGTCCGGCAGAGGCCCGTTGGGTTACCAGCTGCTATTGTTGCTGGTGGTTGAGTCGTCCTCTATCTGGATATTCCGGGGAACCGAGGGGAAAACCTCCTTACAAAACAGATGCCATATGGCTTCAGACCAGTCACAAATAGCACAATAAAATTGTAAGTACCCAGACAGAAGGTAATGGTGACCGTTAGAAACCCGAACAGTGCTTTTTCTTTTCTGGGCCTGAGGGAATTTCTTCTTCTATGTAGACTGGGGATTCCTTCTTTGCCATATTCCACCAAATACTCTGGGCATTTTTAACTAGCTTTGTTCGAGGGCTTCGTTCTCTTGCGGGTCTTTATCCACGGCCTTAACCAGTGCAAACAGTTTTCCGAGCAGGGAAACTGTTTTCTTTCCTAATTTATCTTGTCTGTTTGTGTTCCTTTCTTCCCCGTCTCAGAGCCTTCCCTCAAATTCACCTACAGCATGATAAAGCATATCCACTGTGGCCCAAGCTTTCTTGGGTGTGAGAGCCAGGATCAGATGAGTTGGCATTATATCCCTGATGCTCCGTGCAGGACTGAAACCTCTCCTTCAAATTGTATGAGTCATCAGATTTAGCCTCAGATGCTACAGCTGCTCTTGTTCGGCAACTCACCCCTTTACTGGATTCGGCCATGCTTGTGCTGAACTGAGGAGAGGTTGCTGGACTGAGAGAAGGATAATTAGAAGATAGAAAATGAAGCCATGTCAATTCCATCCTTCCAACTAGAGAAAAACCTGCTAAATTAAATGAGGAATTAGTGCAAGAGGTGGTGGTAGAATAATCCGGCTGCATGACC
Source organism: Pseudotsuga menziesii (assembly GCA_001517045.1). Lineage (NCBI taxonomy): Eukaryota > Viridiplantae > Streptophyta > Pinopsida > Pinales > Pinaceae > Pseudotsuga > Pseudotsuga menziesii. The sequence continues at coordinate 708,323 of LPNX011073399.1, read as the reverse complement.
CTTGCTTGTATGACCAGGCGATCCTGCTGCCAATCCAAACTGTTGATGTGCATACTCTTTTAATGCGAGATGAAGTTATATCAAAGTTTTGCTTGTATGACCAGGTGATCCTGCTGCTAATTCAAACTGTTGATGTGCATACTCTTTTAATGCTGAGGAGAAGTTATATCAAAGTTTTGAAAGTGAGCCAGAGGGGTAGGGCAGATTAACCTTCCTCCCTTCTTCCTCCATCAAAGGGGCCTAAAACATAGGCAGACGTACCACCCTTTGAAGATGTTGCAAATTTTGCCAACTGGTTGGTCACCTTATTTGCCGATCTTCAAACATGGGTAAATTTATACATGTAACCGTACACCACAGCATATTATTTTCCAGCTCCCATGGGTGCTTCCTGATCTATCATTTAGGATATTGATTATAAGCTTTGAATCTCCTTCAAAAAGTACTTCCTTATTGATCATTAGTACCACTCTATGCTGTTGGGATCGGGGAGCGGGAGCGAAAAACGAAATTTTGAAAAGCTTCCGTTTTGGGAGCGTTTTGTAAATATACATATTTTAATATATTTTGATGCATATATTTAAAAAAAAACATGTAGAATGCCAAATTAGCTATATAAAACATGAAATCATAGATATAATCATTTAGTACACATATACCATCAATCATATTGGAGCTATAAGTTATAACATCGTCATCAAATAATCAATCATTAACAACATAAACCTTCAAGTTTAAACATATATTATTTGCAATCAACAAAATGTAAGAGATAACATCAACCATGAAATGAAACAGAGCATCATATTCATTCCCAAAGAGTTGTAACTTTGTAAGATAAAGGCAAAGGTCCTGCATTTGAAAACCTACTAATGGTTGGGGATGTGACATCTTTGTTGTATGAATTTGATCACCATCCTGATCACCCAAAAGTTCAACCTCCAAGCGCTCTAATGCTATGGCTCCATCCTCCAAATCAGCCTCCTATGGATTGTTGTCCCAAATCAAATATGTTCTATCATTCTTGGCTGCATCACAATAGTGGGACAACAATGTCAATTTGTAGTGCACATAAATCAAGCTTTTTGCTCAATCTACATTCAAATTGTTTCTTTTAAGTTTTCACATTTTGGATGAAGTTGTAGGTGCTCCAACACCTCTTTGTAGAAGTGTTAACAACCTATGAAAGCACCCTCACCGCCAATTTATGACGATATGTGGTAGAGAAGCAATAAATGTTCCACCATTTCGATAGGACTCAACCTATATCCATCTTTGGTCGCATGTAGGTTACCAAAGACTCCATGTTCACCGATGTATTTGCTCAATTCAATTAGTACTTGAGCACACTCCTCTACTCGATCTACATTCAAACTGTTTCTCTTCAGTGTTCACATTGTGGATGAAGTTGTAGGTGCTCCAACACCTCTTACACAAGAAATGTTAACAACCTATGAAAGCACCCTCACCACCAATTTATATAGATATGTGGTATGTTGATTTTTCCTAAGCAACATTGAGAGCCATTCTCTTGGAGAATGGAGGCACTTGGTCAGTTACCAGGAAGAGGAACCAGTCTAGCACTAGGGGACTCAGCCTAGAGCTGAGTGGCCATTCTTTGAATGGAGGCATCTAGTCAGTTACCAGGAAGTGGAACTAGTCTAGCATTGGGGGACTCAGCCTAGAGATGAGTGGCCATTCTTTGAATGGAGGCACCTGGTCAGTTACCAGGAAGTGGAACCAGTCCAACATTGGGGGACTCAACTTAGAGCTGAGTGGCCATTCTTTGAATGGAGGCACCTGGTTAGTTACCAGGAAGAGGAACCAGCAAGGACTGGGGGACTCAGCCTAGGGCTGAGGGCCATTCTCCGGGAGAATAGAGGGGCTTGGTCAGTTACCAATTATTTGACATTAAGTCAATTGATGCAGCTTAGGGTTGAGGCACCTGATCAGTTACCGAGACATCACTATAAGCCCTAGACCGAGTTTGGGCATGTGAGGCACTCCTATCCTTGATCTATGGGCTTTGTGATCTTCTCCAGGGATTAGCTACCCATGGTTAAGACACCTAGTACCCTATCTTGGTAGCACAAGGAGTTCAAGATAAAAGCATTAGTAATTCTCCCTATTTATGATGATGTACTTTGAGTGGGCACGAAGGACCCTTATGACCACTTGCATTGACCACAGGACACTTAAAGAAGACCAAGAAGCTAAAGTAAAAAATACAAAAGGACTCTTGTACCAGAAGAAGTCAAAGTAAAAATACATGGAGGTCCTCAGTACCACTAAAGGTCAAAGTAAAAAAGGGTAAACAAGAAAAACAATAAAACCCTATTATTTTTATTCCTATTTGTAAGGATCACATTCGAGTGACTAAAAGGCTATAAAAGAAGATCATTTGCAAAACATTTTCCACACACCTTTTTCCTCCATCGTGAGCACCATTGGAGACTAAGTATTTTCGCTGGGATTTACAAGTGAGCAACAAAATTCATAATTTATGCCCTAGCATGGCGATTATCTAGCTAGGGCATCATCCACACTCTCAAGTGAAGGTTCTTCCACTTCTCTTCACGGCCAGGAGCACCAACTCTCCACGAGCAACCCTATCCTCATCTTGGGCAGTATCATCCTCATCACGGGCAACAACACTGTGACCTCGGGCAGCATCATTCTCATCTGGGCAGGCCCCTCTTCCTCACGGGAAGACTGTTCCCCATTCGGTCAGGCTGCTTCACTTCACGGTCAGCTTCTTCCTCCTCTTGGGCAACCTTCCAACAAGTCACCTCTCCTCAGATAGCTCAGACAATAGACGGCCAACCCTAACTCTTCACGGGCAGTCCTAAAAGAAGCTTGGGCATCCACTTATCAGACCCGGGCAGTTTTGGGCATTCTCGAGCAGCAAGAGTAAAGTTCTAGGCAGCAGGAACAAAACTCGGGCAATAGTCTGTCAATCTCGGGCAATACCAGAATTAACTTGGGCAGCCCATATTTGGTTTAGGTAGCCTCCGGGCAGTGGCAGAAGATGTTTGGGCAGTTGAGGAAAGATATTCGGGCTGCAGGGCAACAGTGAGAAAATCTGGGCAGAAAGCCCTATGGATTTTTCTATGAAATTTGTTCTTGTGGAAATTTTTGGTCAAATTCTAGTGTTTGACAATTTTAAAGAACATTCATCTCATAATTCTGAGATTCTTTTTTTTGCTGCTATAAACTCGGTCATCTCATTTAAGGGATGAATTACTAATGCTTTGGGGTTTTTGTCCTTTAAAGGTTTCCCTGTGAAAATAGTTGGTGTTCATGTGTGTTGATGTTTGTTTATCTATTGCACTTGTCTTGTTATCTATCTTACAGTCTACAAAATTACAGAATATATGCAAATGCTAAAATTCAACACGGTAAAGGAGCAATACATGTTTCACCATTCAATAGGACTCAACCCATCTAGATCTTTGGTTGTATGTAGGTTACCAAAGACTCCATGTTCATTGATGTATTTGCTCAAAAATTCACTTCGTACTTGAGCACACTCCTCCTATCAGGGACCAACTTGTCTAATGCAAGCATATACCCATTCTGCACCTCTGGATCTATGTGTGGTTTTCTCCCAACTCCATCCCCAGGTGCTAGTTGGGCCAACCAAGATGGAGAATAATATCTTGGTGTAAGGAGTAATGACATATGCTAGGGCATGGAGTGGAACATTTAGGTAGAAAAACCTTCCAATGCTTAATAAGTGATTTTTCTTGATTGAACAGTAAATTTTTATCAAGGTCACGATAGAGGAGTTCAATCAGCTTCAACAATTAGGCATCAACACCACCAACATCAGGGTACATAGAGAGGTTGATGTGCTTGATTAATTCCAATTCCTTACCCTCATACATGATAGAATCTAGTGGAAATGTTGCAATCCTGAAATCCTGAAAACTATTAAGTCTGCTGAATTTTGATTGGGATCTAAAATTCTACTTTTTGCATATGAAGTCCGATGAGGTTGGAACCACTCTCAAACATCCTGAAACAATTAATGGTAATTTTAAAAATTTATGTAAAATGATAGAAAATGAAAGATAAGGAAAATAGTATAATACTTTAAGAATTTAATATTGCCATATAATACATTCCCTTAAAGAACCCTAACCATGCCAAAAAATCCAAGTAAAACCATGTCTTGGTTCCAAAAACCAAAAAAAGAAAAAAATTGCCTTAATCCCTGGGAGCGCTGAGGGAGCGATTAGGGAGCATTTTTTTTCTTTCTCTTGGGAGCGCTTAGGGAGTGATGGGGAAGCGCTTTGGGAGCGAAGCTTCGTCATCGCTCCCTCAGTGCTCCCAAAAAACTAGGGAGCGTTAGGGAAGCGCGATTCCAAAAAACGCTCCCAAGAGGAAATGATCAAGAATTGCGATTTCGGGAGCGATTCCTGATAGCTTCCTCTGGGAGCGCGAATCAAGAGCGAAGCTGAGGGGACGCTACAGGGGCTTCCCCGTAGCGTAGGTACCGCTACCTAGAAATTGGTAGACTACTCTTACAATATAACCTTGGTGATCTCTAATTAGACTTACCTGCCATTCTCAGGTTGCCTTTTGAGGTACCATCAAAATTTCCTCTCACACACCCCCTGTCGCAGGGTAGCCATACTTTTTCGTCTTTTAAGACCTTCCTTTGCCCTTTATTGGAAAGTATTTATGATTACTTATCATTATTATTATATTTTAATTGATGCTTCTATGTGATGAATCCCTAGTGGGTGGCAACAAGCCATTATCCTCACCATTGAACCAACACCCCATTGACAATCTTTTCATTTTAACTTCAATTTGAGCATATAGATTTTTTTGCATAAAATTTACATCCTGTAGCATTCATGATCACCAATAGTTATGACTAATGAAGATACTTGATTGCACCGAGAGGCGCTTTCTACAGCTCAAATGGGTGAGATGTGTCCCGTTTGTAATGCTGACGTGGCACATGTCGGCTCAATAAAAATAATAATAATAAAAAGTAAAAAATAAAAAAACTTATAACATGTCGGCTTATAACTAAAAAAATAAAAAAATAGAAAATATTATACTCATATAAATATACAACCATATTAGGGAAATACTCACAATCTTACAAATATTAGTAGTAAAATTCAATTGACTTGAGTAGTAAAAAGAAAAATTATAAAACCAAGAACATATAAAATTTAATTTATATTAGCTAAATTGTAAAACACATTTATGGTAATTATATATCAAATTTCAATTTAAAATTTAGTTGACTTGAAACCTAAGCACATATAATGTTAGGAATAAAATATGTGATAGAAAATAAATTACAGAATTATAGCTATTACAATGGAATATTACAACCGTATTTATAAGGTTCTTTAAATGCAAATACAACTAGCAAGAAACCATGGGCCACTAAAACCATGTGCCTTAAACCACTTTCATCGTTACGCATTCCCAAGTCAAGGTTAACCCTAACATGTAAATGTTCATTTTTAGTTATAGAGAAAAACAAGTGATTTCTTAAAAACATTTGGATACATGTTTAAAATCTTCATTTGATGGTAAAATGTTTTTCAAATTCCAATCTAGATTTTAAAATTTTATATGGATTATTTTACTCATTAATTATTCTTAATATTCATTATTAGTTTTAAAGAAAGACAAGTAAAGCAATTTTTGGAAAACTATTTGATTAAATGATTATTAATGTTAATTAGCTCATCTACTGGTATTTACACTATTTTGAAATTACTTAAGCAAGTTGGTCATTTCCCTCCCAAGTAGGAATACTTATTAGACATTTTTGTTAATTAAAAAAGGGTTTGCACCTCAAGAGAACTTGATCCCTCTCGACACTTGGTAGAGCCATAGTTAAAATGGATCTATACTGGTTCTTAATGTTAATAGTCATATAAGGCCTTAACCCATCCTATGGACCTGTTGCTGCCTTTCACGCACCTAGGGGGGGGTAGGTTGTTGTGGCAGAAATCTTCAAGCCTCTAAGTGCGTCCTTGAGGGCAAGTCTCGAGTCAAGTACTGCCACTTGATCTTGAATCCTCCGTTTAGGCAAACTCCTAATGAAGCCAAGGGGGGTAGACCCTAACAGTTAATAAGGTCGATTAAGCTTTAGATGGTAGTTTATGATTGAGTAAGTTTTTTACGAGTTTTTATGAAAGTGACGCAAGAGATTGCAATAGTGATTAAGACAACAAAATAAAATACAAATTAATCCATCCACATAAGATTCACTTTAAGCAAAATGATTGTATGATGTAGACCAGTGCTAAAAATAGGGTCTGAAATGGAGTGTTGTTGGAGTGATGAATGTATTGCAATTGTTCTTGGTCGATTTTAAGTTTATGAATTAATGAATAGATTATGAGGGAGGGGGATTCCCGATATACCACGAAGGTACAGGGAATATGTCCAAACTCACTAAGTGTGGTAGCACACGAGAAAATGTGGGTTGAATGGAGTCATGGGGGGATGTCCAACACTACACCAACAAGGATGTAGCCGGACAAGGCCCCACGGTCACTTTTCAGTTGTTCCCGCTTGCTTTGTACAATTTGCCTACACGAAGCAAAATGCGACGCTGGATTTTTTCGTTGTTGGGAGGTTAATTGAAAGCGAGACTAATTTAAACTAGTCACCCAAGTTGCTTTTGATGCATCCAATTGGTCGGTCGAACCGCAACGGTGCAGAGCATACACAACAAAGGCCTTGTTAATTTTAAAGATTTTTGAACAGTGTTTGCTTTTTTATTAAATCCCCAAGAGTCTCTTTTAGGTTATAAACCCTAATCGGGAAAGCAAGGGGAGTAAATTACTAAAAAAATTAAAAGCAGTACAAACATAAGGTTTTCTAATTAATCCTACCACACATCTCTTTCCCCTTTCGGGTAACTCTGGAAGTTGCGTGGTTAGTATTTGTATTACTTTGCAATGAATCTAAAACTTGAAATAGCAAAGTATATTGATTTATAGAGCAAAACTACACTAACAAAAGCAAAACATGAAAAAAGTGCACCAATGCAAAACCCCTTAGGGGGGATGGGGAGTGGGCTCCTTCTTTGAAGGAGCCTACTCAAAATATTTTATTACGGTATTTACAATGCTTGAGATGGATGCGAATGGTCCTTACAAATCTGGATCCAAAGGTTTACAGGTTTTAGGAATGAAGCAAGAAAAATGAATTTTGCTTTGGAAGGCTCTGGATGGCCCAGATATTCAATTTTCCAGCAACACTTCTCCTTGTCCTATGAACAAAAGACAAAAACCAACCACTTATCCTGCACCAAATGTGCTAATATAACATTAAAAGCATAAAATAGTTAAGTATTGAATGATCGAAAAATATGCACAAGTATTTAACAATACTAGATCTATTCTAAGAATAATGCTTTATAATTCTAGATCTAGAAACATGCTTAAAAAGATCAGCCTTTAGATACTCCTTGAAAGAGAAACTCAACTACTTAAGCATGTGAGTAACCATAACTAAAGGCGAAAGTTCGATTTAAATTCGAAAGAGAGAGAGAAGGAAAGAGCTCAAGCTTTGGAATGCTTGGGCTATGGAGTCCGTTGGTGGAGAGTGGAGGGACAACAATGAGTTCTTGGAGAGTGAGAGAAGCAAACACGATCTCACACAAATCCTAGAGAAGCACCTGTAAAATACCTTCACACTTGCTAAGAGACTTGTCAAATCCAGTAAAGACTCATGCTAAAGACTAGAAGAGCATACCCATAAGCAAATCAACATGCAAATTCTAAATCTTGAACATAAATTAATTAAGAGAGCAAATAGACTACTTCACTCATTCCTACCAATTAGTACTAATCCTTCAATGAGGCTAGATTTGACAAGGAATAGCAAATGCATAAAAGAAATTCTACAGATTACCTCAGCAAAAACATGAGACAATGATCATCCAACACTTAAGCCATGAACCACATGATACCTCCAAAGCCTTCTATTACTCCAAAAATAATATAGTACAATGCAACAAGAGCAGAGCTTCAGTCCTCTGACCATTCAAAAATGAGGAAAGGATGCCCACTTAAATAGCAAAAATGACCCAGGGGGGTTCTATCTACACTAACAGAAGGAGTTCAGTTGATTGGAGTCTAACTGAGTTGTAGTCAGTTGGAGTGAAGTGGAACTGGAGAGGCAATTGCTCCTCTCTCCACCAAACTCCAACAACCCACTCTTCAAGAGCTACATCATACCAACAACTCGCTATCTCAAAGAGGTTGGCGTCAATCCTCACGTGTGTATCTCTACCAAACCATGTGCTATCTCAAATCACAAATGATACATGATATCACAACTAAAACATAACCAAAGTTTTAAACACCCCTCACATAGATGTGGGGTCCAAAGTTTTAAACACCCCTAAAACATAACCAAAGTTTTACTTATGGTTGTCACTTGTAAGATTAATCAATTTCCAATCACCGTTTTGAGTACGAATCCAACTTTTTAAGGTCGACAGACTAAGTGATGGAAAGCAGCGAAGTAAAGTTTATAGGGAATGTGTGTTGGAAATATTTTATTTAATGAGCACAAATAAAACTCTCTGACAAAGATCGCTCTTGACTTCATCTTATGACAAAGTTCAAGAGACTTACCAGTCACGGAATTAAAATACTTGAAATGAAAAACAACTAATCTACCCAAGAATCTCTTTCAGGTTTTAAGGCCTTACTCGGGAGAGCATGGGGGTAAGTAAAAAACCGAAATAAAAACCACTCTCCGATAGAGAGAACTCTTGATCCACAAAGTGAGATTCAAGAGATTTCTACTTTTAAGTAGTTGAAATACTTTTGAAAGATGAAAATTTTAAATGATAAAGTAAACAACTTAACAAATGAAATAAAACAAGCTAATCTAGCAATTAGTGTTCTAAGCAAGAAAATGAAATTACTCTAAGTAAAGCAAATCTAATCTAAGAACACAAAAACAAGAACATCACAAACCTCCCCAAATGGGGGAAGTTGGGAGTGGGGGCTTAAAAACCCCACTCAAAAAGAGAATTTTTATTAAGTGTTACAATTTGCCTTGGGAATTTAACCCTTGAAAAGGACTTTTAAGATAAAAGCTAGAAGACTAATAATGAAGCTCTTAAGAGCTTTTACAAAAAGGAGAGTGATGCCTCTTAGGTCTTCATGGTTAAGATCATCAATTTTGGATCTTCCTTATGGTTATCTCAAATAGTTTTAAGTTCTTCTTGCTTCACTTCTTGCACTTAGTTTCTCTTCAACACCTACAAACAAAACAAGTTCAATACTCAAGCACCCTTTAGTTATTAGCAAAGAATCAAAACAAAACTAAGATCTAAAAGCAATTACTCAAAGTAATGAAAAGTGCAACTTTTTATGATAAGCAACAATGCAACTAAGTGCTAATTCAACTTTCAATGGTATCCATATGCAAACTACTTTTAAATGCAAAAATTTTCAAATTTAAATCTAAGTGCCTAAAAGGTGCAAGATCTAACTAAAATGACAAACAAACTATGACTAAAACGTGATATAAAAAACCTAAGCTAAAGAAGGATGAAAGGGGATAGGAGGGATAGGAAAAGAGGTGACAAAGGGAACACAAGAGAGGAACGAATAGAAGAGAAGAGGAGGGACGAGTCAAAAGGAGAGCGAGGACGAGAATAAGAAGTTGATGAGAACAAGGTCTTAAAGAGGGGGAAGAAATCACAAAGAGGCCAATTAAACAACAAGGTGGAAGGAGGTCAAATCCAACCGAGAAGAAGAGGACAAACAATCAACAAGACAATCAACCAAAAGGTGGGATCAATCTTCGAACAAGGCGACCACTAGAAGCACTAGTCTCGAAAACCTTCTAGTCTAGCTGGATGTCCGCAAGGATGCTAATGGGGAAAGAGAAGTAGCCACACAATTATGTGGCACTTGGGATCAAATCCCAAGCTTACTTTCTCAAGTCAAAACTAACATATGATAACATAGAAATATGAAGAGGGAAGAGAAAGATTTTAGATCCCAAACCAAGTAACCAGAAGGAATTGATTTTGCTTAATGGATGAGGCAAATAATTCTTATGCTTCTCGACTTTTTTGAAAGAAGATGACTCCTTGTAGAACCTGTAGAATGAATGTTAAAACCATAAAAGAGCTCTTGTATCTTTGGACAATACCTGAAAGCAACACAACTTCAAGAGAAAAGCATGGATTATACAATATAGTGCTAGATTGTTAGCCTTCAACAATCATAAAATTAAATGCTTAAGAATCAAGAGAGAAGGGGGCAAAGAATGGTATTACCTCACAAGATGAATCATGGCAAACAAAGAGCTTCCATATTGACCTCCAAAGTCATCAACTTTTATTAAATCTTAAGCAAATTATTACAATAGAAATTCTCCATAGTTTCTATGCCAAAATCTCCATGAAGAATAGAGCTCCAAGAGCCTCTACTTATACAAAATACTACCACCTAAAACCTTAAATCAGACCTGGCTTTGAAGAGAGCCAATATCATGGTCACCAAATCGAATTCCAATCAAATCCAGCTTGGAGTGCATTCTGTCTCAATAGACTCGAGCTGCAATTAAAATGGATGGGGAGGTGGCCTCCACCTTGGCAAGGCGCCCCCCATCCCTTCTTTGGAAGCATTAACCATCCAACACGAAATGGCCATGTGTATCCACGTGATCCAAGAGATCTGCGCGAGTCTTTGAAGGAGATACGACTTTGAGTTATAATAAATGCGACTTGTGTACAATGGGAGCCAAGCCCATGAGGTGGCCACAAAACAAGGAAGTCGCCCACCTCCAAATCAACGTGAGCTCCATCATCCACTCAATCCATTACACATGCACGCAAGAGTTGATTTAGCTAGTCGTGAGTTTTGGCGTCATACTCATCCTTTTGAATTAATTTGATTTTTAAACAAATCGCATGGTGTGGTATGAGATCATGGTTTATAATTTTTAATTTAATTTTAGGGGGGTCCACCCCACTACCACCTAAACCATCATACTCGTGAGTCCTCATATCCTCACGTCATCCTTTCATGAATAAATTTGAAACCATGCCCTTTAAACCATAGTTTGATTTGCCATGTAACTTGAAGAGGGTCGTAAGACCTATGGCCCACATGCCATGTCACCCTTTACCATTAAAAAATCAATTTTTGTCTTTGGATTTGTCTTTTTTTGAAAATTTGGACTTTAGTGCATTTTGTCCAAAATTAGCAATTAAATGCCACTATGATGCTCTTTTAGCCAGATAATGCTTTCTGGGATGCTTCCACTGGCCGAAACATAGTGAAAGTGGTCCCTGGGGTAAAGATGCTACTTCGGGCTTGAAAATGAGCCCAACCACGCCAAAAACGGACTCTGGATCATTCCTTTTTTACATTTTGAATTTTTCCATTTAAACCATTAAAAAATGGCTTAAAAAACGGAAAAAAATTATTTTTCCCGGAATCCAACGAAACTCTAGGGGGACTTAGTACATGTTCATACGACTCAATTGAAATACCTAGCATGTTGAAAGACATTGACACGAAGGCTCTAATAACCTCCCAAGGTCGAAACACCAAGACAACTACCCCAGCTTTGGAGGTGTGAGTGAAGAACTCAAAAATTATTAGTCGTTTGTTCAACAACCAATAATAACCAAGAGAAAAAACACTCTGGGCTAGTCAGCTTGATGCTTAAGTCCAGGAAGCCGAGCCTTTTATAAAAAATTAAATGCTAGGGTATTTTTTACAATTTCCCCAAGGGGGTATGAACATGTATTTACAAAAAACTTCAAACATACTCCCAGAAAAAGGTTGGCGGACTTCTAAACTTTGATCATGAACAAGTGTATTTGTTCAATACTCTGGCGGCTCACCGAAAAATCCACTAAGTGCAAAATTAGTGGATAACACGGTGTACATTCATGTGCCAAAGGAAAAGAGGGCCAAGCTAGATCCCTTCGGTAAGAAAGGTATATTTGTCGAATACAGTGATTGCTTGAAGGCTTATCGAGTCTATGTACCGGGGCAAAGGTACATTGAGGTCATCCGAGATGTGATCTTCCACGAGGAAGTTGTGTTTCGTAAAACACTAGATCTTTCAATGGAAGATGAAGTTTCTCCACTTGAGTTTCCAGATTCAAAAATTCAGAGGGAGGAAGAGGAATTTGAAGATCAAATTCCAGATGCACCTAAGGACACTGAAAGTCCACCAGAAGAACTGCTTGAAGTTCCTCCTTCCAAAAGGAGACCTGCTTGGAACCGAGAGACGGTACAAGAAGGCAAGAAGCATAAAGCTCCTCCCGGGACTTTCAGAGAAAGCATAAGACCACAAAAGTACTCAGGTCTTATGAGCCAGCTTATCAGTGCAGAACCTTCACCATACGAAGAAGCAACAAGTAAACAGGTATGGGATGATGACATGATTGAAGAGTACAGTTCAATCATGAAGAATGATGCATGGGAAGTTGTTCCCAGACCAACAAGAAAGTCGGTAGTGACTTTCGGATGGCTTTATGAAATCAAGCATGCTGCAGATGGCAGTATGGAGAAGTATAAGGCCAGATTTGTAGCTCGTGGCTTCACTCAGAAAGAAGGCATTGACTATGATGAAACATTTGCTCCTGTTGCCAAGTATACTACCATTAGAATCATCATTTCACTTGTTGCAGTATTCGGATGGAAGTTACATCAGATGGATGTAAAGACTGCTTTCCTCAATGGCAAGATTGAGGAGGAAGTCTATGTTGAACAACCTGAAGGCTTTGTGACTCATGGGAAGAAGACTCATGTATGTAAACTGAAGAAAGCCTTGTATTGATTGAAACAGGCTCCGAGAGTCTGGCATGCAAGGATGGATGGATTTCTCCATAGCTCGAGGTTTTCCAAAAGTACAACTGATTCTAACTTGTATTTTAAGGTTTTTCATAATCATGTCTTGATACTTGTTCTATATGTAGATGACTTGTTCCTTACAGGTGATGAACAGTTGATAGAACAATGTAAGAGGGAGCTTACCTCTGAATTTGAGATGAAAGATCTCGGATTGATGCATTACTTCCTTGGCTTAGAGGTCTGGCAAAATCCAGGCGAGATCTTCCTGACACAAGGAAAGTATGCAGTGGATATCTTGCAGAGATTTGGGATGCAGGACTGCAAGTCCATGAGCGTACCCATGACTACCAACTTGACAAAGTTGTGGGACTCAGCCACCAGCTCACAGAGTGTGGACTCTACTCTGTACAGACGACTTATTGGATCCTTGATGTATCTCGTGCATACCAGACCAGACATCTGTTACACAATGAATGCACTGAGTCAGTTCATGTCCGATTCGAAGCACATACACTTGGTAGCTGCCAAACATGTACTTAGATATGTGCAAGGTACTATCACTTATGGGCTCATGTATACTTCCAGCAGTGGAGTATTATTATTTGGATATGTAGATTTAGATTGGGCTGGCAGTACAGAAGACCAGAAAAGTACCTCTGGTTACTGCTTCAGTATGGGATCAACAATGATCTCTTGGTCCAGTAGGAAGCAAGGTTTCATAGTTCAGAGTACAACTGAGGCAGAATATATTGCTGCAAGTGATGCCTGCAAGGAAGCAGTTTGGCTTAGAAAACTTGTATTAGATCTGTTCGGGGGAAAGCTTGACTCAACGATCATCCATTGCGATAATCAGAGTTGCATAAAGCTTTCAGAGAACCCAGTGTTTCATGATAGATCGAAACACATTGAAATGAGGTATCATTTCATCAGAGACCTAGTGCAGAGAGGTGCTCTAAAGTTGCAGTACATTTGTACAAATGGACAAATCGCAGATATCTTGACCAAGCCTCTGACAACATCAAAGTTCGTGTACTTTCGTGACAACATCGACCCACTAGGGGCATCGAGAGCCATTCTCTTAGGCCTGGTTCGGGACCACGGTGTGGACTCAACCTAGAGTTGAGTGATCATTTTGTTGAATGATGATATCTAGTCCTTGACCATGATATGGAGCCAACTCTGCACTGGGGGGACTCAACCTTGTGTTGAGTGACCATTTTGTTGAATGGTAGACATTTGGTCCGGGATTGCGATGTGGACTAGTTTAGTACTGGTAGACTCAGCTTAGTTCTGAGTAGCCATTCCTTTGAATGGAGGCACCTGGTTAGTTACCAGGACTTAGCCCGGGGCTGAAGGCCATTCTCCTGGAGAATGTAGGCGATTGGTTTGTTACCAAGTATTTGACCTAGTGTCAAATTATGTAGCCTATGGCTGAGGCACCTGTTTGTTACCAGGAAGGCACTATAAGCGCTAGACCGGGTCTAGGCATGTGTGACACTCTGACCCTTGATCAGTGGGCTTTGTGATATTCTCTAAGGCTTAGCTACCCTTGGTTAAGACACCCTAGTACCCTATCTTGGTGTCACACAGAGAGTGAGATAAAATCATTAGTAATTCTCTCTGTTTATGATGATGTACTTTGAGTGGTGATGAAAGACAACGTTGACCACATGTAATGACCACAGGGGCACTTAAAAAAGGCTAAAGCAAAAGTAAAAAATACATGAAGACCCTTAGTACCACTAAGGTGTAAAAGTGAAAGTGCAAAAAGACCTTTAGTACCACTAAAGGCAAAAGTCAAAATTAGTAAAGAATAAAATAATATTATTTTGAGATTTCTAATTTTGGCCTACTTACAGGTGACTCAAAGGATATAAAAGAAGATCAATCCATTTCATTATTACACACACTTGCTTTCACAGGTACAACTGCTCATCGGAAGATCTCACAGGTTTTGAAGGAGAAGGCTTTTATGATTATGCCCTAGCATGGATGAGTTTAGCTAGGGCATCATCATCTATTGAAGAAGAACCCTAAGCTAGGGTTTCATCATCAAATCACAGCAGCTGGTTTTTTGAGTTAGGGTTTTTACCCTAACCCTTCTTTCACATTTTTCAGGCAAGCATTTTCTCTCGAGTAACTCCTCCACAGATCCGAGCAGCAGGGTTTGTCGTTGGGTAGGGGGCCTCTGTTCATGGGCAACCCTCTTCTTCACGGGCTGCCCTCTTCTCATCCTCCGGGCAGGCCACGTCCATGGGTAGCTAATTCGTGG
>LPNX011073399.1:643375-693120 GCA_001517045.1 Pseudotsuga menziesii | reverse complement strand
AGAATGTCTCATAGCCCATAGATCAAAGAGAGGAGTGCATCACGTGCCCAGACCCGGTGTAGGGCTTATGGTGATGACTTGGTAACTGACCAGTTGCCTCAACCCTAGGCTGCATCAAATGACTCAATGTCAAATACTTGGTAACTGACCAAGCGCCTCCATTCTCTCGGAGAATGGCCCTCGGCCCCAGGTTGAGTGCCTAGTCCCGGGCTAGATTAAATTCCTCGGAGAATGTCTCATAGCCCATAGATCAAAGAGAGGAGTGCATCACGTGCCCAGACCCGGTGTAGGGCTTATGGTGATGACTTGGTAACTGACCAGTTGCCTCAACCCTAGGCTGCATCAAATGACTCAATGTCAAATACTTGGTAACTGACCAAGCGCCTCCATTCTCTCGGAGAATGGCCCTCGGCCCCAGGTTGAGTGCCTAGTCCCGGGCTAGATTAAATTCCTCGGAGAATGTCTCATAGCCCATAGATCAAAGAGAGGAGTGCATCACGTGCCCAGACCCGGTGTAGGGCTTATGGTGATGACTTGGTAACTGACCAGTTGCCTCAACCCTAGGCTGCATCAAATGACTCAATGTCAAATACTTGGTAACTGACCAAGCGCCTCCATTCTCTCGGAGAATGGCCCTCGGCCCCAGGTTGAGTGCCTAGTCCCGGGCTAGATTAAATTCCTGGTAACCGAGTAGGTGCCTCCATTCAGTGAATGGCCCTCAGCTCTAGGCTGAGACCCCCAGTCCCAGACTGGGTCAATTTTTTGGTAACTGACCAAGTGCCTCCATTCTCCTAGAGACTGGCCCTCAGCCCCAGGTTGAGTGCCCCAGTCCTAGACTAGTTCAAATTCTTGGTAACTGACCAGGTGCCTCCATTCAAAGAATGGCCCTCAACCCTAGGCTGAGTCCCCCAGTCCCAAACTGGATCAAATTCTTGGTAACTGACCAGGTGCCTCCATTCTCCCAGAGAATGGCGCTCGATGCTGTTTAGGAAAAATCAACAATAGGTTCACTAGTCGTGCACACTTCTTGCTCTTCTTCCCACAAGTAATTGTTGTACACTAGTTTAGCGTTGGTAGTTCCATTTGTCTTGTGCTAAATGCATAATTTCGCCACTCATCACAAATAAACATTTGCTTTGACTCAAACTGACATTGGATCATAGACTGGAGAGAAATGAAATTGTTGGTAAAATGTGTGATAGTAGGAAGTGTTACAGCTTGAACTAGCATGTATAGTTAAAGCCCCAAAGAACAATGCTAGCCCAACTATAACATAGAGGTGTTACCCATTGTCACCTCGATAACCCACCTCTCTGCACTTTCGGTTGGCTCTTATCCAACTCAAGGGGGGCTTCTCTATAGAAGATTGCTAGGCTATGGCAATGAGGGAACAAGGTGATTTGAAGAGTTAGCCTCAACAAAACTTGAGGTCTTTCTTTGTAGTATAGTCGATGGGAGAATTACGAAGACTAGTGCCAATCCTTAGGGCATATGGAGTCTCGAGATGATCCCCCTTTGGGCCTTGTTTGAAAGTGTTTGACTGGAAACCCCACAAAGCCAGGTAATTTCCTGCCCCAAAACTCTTGAAGCTTTATGCAAAATTTAGAACGATGGCCTTAGCACACTCCTTCAACTTGTAACCCTAGCTAATACCCTACCCTATGCAAGCTTGATTCATAACCCCTCTGAAGATAGCTAAATCACAAGACAAGCCATAAGACTAAAATATAAAATAAACAAGGAGATAATTTCCTATTTAATCCACCCCAACAAAATAAATTTCTTAGTGAGCCAAGTTGAAGATCTTACAATGCCAAAAGATACATGTCACCTCAATATTTGGTCATCAAGAATAACCCAAGAGAATAAAACTTTTACACTTCTAAGATGCTTTATAAAGATATGACAATTAGGCTCCAAAAGAGAGAGAGCTCTCAAAATCCAACCATGAGATCAAATGAGAAAGTGGCTCTATTTATATAGGAGAGTAGCCTAACATCCTTTACAATAAAATATTATTAAATTCCCTAAATCTAGCCTAGTGTGGGGTAAAATAATACAAAAGCCCCACTAAGCTAATAGACTCCTAACAAAGCAATAAAATACAGTGGTCAAATATGCAAGTACAATGTTAAGATACAAAAGTCTCCCTTTTGTTGTCATAAGGGATAATAAAATAAATATATTTTTCAACCTCCTTAACACGTCATTCCAAAGTGGTTAAATTCCCTCAATAAAATATTTAAAAGTCCCTAATCACATGGTAAAACAACCAACTCCATTGAAGAGGTCCACAGTTCATAAAGTGGTGGCTAGGGGTTTGGCCATGTAACACTCCATCGACCCACTAGGGGCATCCACAACCAAACAATATATCATTAAATAAAGGTCCAAGTGTTAGTGGAATGAAACGATATGCCTTTCAACCTTCAAATAGTGGCATGCCTAGCTCACTCAACCACTAGTCGATAACAAGAGATGGTCACCAAGAGAGCTTGTTCAAGGAAAAAAACTTGCCTGCGATATTATTTGATGGTTCAGCAAGATGACTTAACCATGGATTTAAAGGTTCCACGAGTAGATCGAGCCACAACATCATCCATATGCAATCAAACAACCATTGAACCATGTACCCTGTGAGGTATGCCCAACCAAGAGAGACAATAAACCATAGACTATCCAAATTGAATATGAAGCTTGGGGTCAATAACATATCAAAGGAACTCCACGAATGAATTCCACAATGAAGAAATCGGTTAAATATAAATGTGTGTGACCATAATCTCATTTGTTATTTGATGTTTTGTTTCTTTCTCAATTTTCCAAAGCACGTTTTGGTTTAGAGTCTAGACTCTAGATAGACAATACCCTTGCGATTTTGTCCACATAACTAATGGGTGGTCAAGATATTACAGATCAAACTTTTGCCTTTGCTTTAAGAGTATTGGAATGTTGATATTGCTGCCCTTGTCTATAGGATTTGCATGCATCAACAATTTGAAGCAACAGAGCCAAATAGGTTTCAAATGCCTAGCGCTACTAAGTTTCTTTTCAAGAGGAACGCTGGGTCCCAATATTGACAACCCTCTTTAATTTCAAGCTGATGTACTTCTTTAACATGGCTTGATGTACTTCTTTAACATGGCTACTTTAATACCACTCCGAATAAGGAAAGGGATAGCGGGAATAGGGCTTGTCAAATTAATATTGGTTACAGGATTTAGGTAAGTAGAGGCTAGAAACCCCTCCCCAATTCACCACCTTGAGCCTTAATTTCTCTCCCTTATATCCATGGGATCACCGATTGCATCTCCAAGATCCTAATTATAAAGAATATCAAAACCCTCTTTAAAGTTTAAACCTCATAAACTCCAAAACACTTATTCAGGATTGTAAAGGACAAACCCAACCCTATCCTCTCTCAAGGTGTTTATCAAATCCCTTGTTCTTGTGGTAAGTACTATATTGAACAAACTGACAAAACTATTCAGGCCTGTCTCAAAAAACACATTGCAGATACCAATCATAACTGCCTTAATAAATCTGCCATAGTGAAGCATTCCCTCAACACTAAACACTTCATATGTTATGATCAAACTAAAATTCTAGCATTGAACCCCCATGACTCGTCCTTCCTCATTAGGATAGCCCTTGAAATTGAAAAACACCCAAACAACTTCAATCGTGAAAGTGGCTATAAACTAAGTCGCTCCTGGAAACCTTTAATTTGTTTGAGTCAATGACCCGTTGTCCCTTCTTACTCTTCTTGTAACCCTTCACCCCTTGCCCCCTTATTTGACGCCTCTAGTGTCTCCTTTTATTTTCTTCTCTTCCATGGCTCCTTGCTTTAGTAATTATATTTTCTCTTCTCCTTTATATAATTAAGGATCCATCATATCCTTTCTTTCTCCTTTCTCATTCCCCTCTTCCTTTGTTTCAAGGTTAAGTGTTTAATAAATTTTTTGATAGTTTAAACTTTATATATATGGTATTCTAATTTCTTCCCATATTCAAAAGCTTTCATATCTCGACTCCTTTTAAATCATTTCTTAATTTGGGCTGCCTTTTTATCTTTCCGCTCACCTAGCTTTTTCCACTTATTAATTATTCTTTTCTTTAGTAATCCTTCTTTTCCCTCCCAATTTTTTACCATTTGAATTTATCCTAGTCTTTTTCCTTCTCTATATGGAGAAAGATCTCATTCCTTTTCCTAGGTTTTAAATTTTTACTTCTTCCCTTTCATTGTTAAGCTTTTCATTTATTTTATCTTTAATTCCTTTTGCCTTTTAATTAATCTCATACTTAATTCAATTAATTCATTTTGACTCATATTTTCTTGCTAGGGGCTCCCCACCCCCCCTTCTTATGTTAACTCATTATTATAATATCTTAATATTATTATATTATTTTATTAATATTTATCTTCTTTCTAAAACCTAAAGTCTATGTCTCTTTCCTTATTTATTCTACCACACTCTTTTCTATTACTCTTATGCTTTATTTGGATCCCCTGATGATGGGTGGAATGTCCTCTCAAAATATTGGGATATTTCTTAACTCTAACACAATGTAATGAAAGTTTTTCTGAGTTTTCAGCCACCCGGTTTCAATGTCAAATTCTCAAAGTTTAATGCCCAACCCAGATTTCAAGTAGGCTGGAAATTGCACAATATTTTCAGACAAATAAAACACTGCTGAAACTCACATTTAATGACAGAAAATAAAATAATAAATGCACACCATAAATTTCAGACTTAGAGATTTTTGGCAAACTTGCCCAGGAAAAACCCACAAGGGGAAAACCTGTCAAGAGAGAGATTTTTATTTCTTCAGCAAAATATAGAACAACAAGTATAGCAGAAAATACAACTTATCTCCACTGCATTAAATGCACCCAAAACTTTCCTCGTTTTTTGTGCCAAATGCCTCCTCGTTTTCTATGCCAAAACAGAACCTCGTTTTCTTTGCCCACTGCCTCAAAAACTATGCAGAAATCAGACCTCGATTTCGTGCAAAAGGTATAGTCTGTACAGACTGTACGAACCTCGAAAAATGTGCGGAGTACGACCTCGATTTCTATGCAGAGTACGACCTTGATTTCTGTGCCAACTCTCTTGGGATTCGTGCCCAGAAATTTCTCGAAACTCGTGCCCCAAAAATCTTTCTTGTACGGTCTCCTCGGGATGCGTGTTGTACTAAATCTCTTTGCCTCGAAATTCGTGTTGTCTTGAAAATCGTGCTACTTGGAAAATCGTGTTGCCTGGAAATTCGTGCCTCTTCTCTCTCTCTGCTCTCTCCTTCAGTGTCTTCTCAAAAGTGAATGCGTTTTGCCTTTACTTGCCTTTTTGGTGAAAACCCTAGGGTAAGTGAATGGTCTTCTAATCCAACGGTTGAGATTGGATAAGATGAGTGGATGAGATTAAATGCTCATTAAATCTCATTTAAAATTAATTTCTCACCTCACCTCAGTTAATGCAAGGGTCACTTTATTTACCCCTTTTAAGTGACCAAGGCAAAAGTCACCTAGGGGAACACTTTCCTAGGTACAAAAATCAACACTCCCTCTTACCGAGGAAGGTGTTCTGCACCACTCCCAACTTGTCTCTGAAGAAGACAAACTTGCCCTCCCCAAAGATTTCGTCAGAATATCTCCAACCTGCACATCAGTGGAAACGTACTGCAATGTCACTGCTCCTCTCTGAACATAATCTCGAATGAAATGATACTTGATCTCAATATGCTTTGACCGGTCACGAAATACTGGATTCTCATCAAGCTAGATGCAACTCTGATTATCACAGTAAATCAACGTAGGCCTCAGCTCCTGATCAAATAAATCCACCAGCAACTTGCGAAGCCACAACGCCTCGCAACTGGCCTGACTGGCTGCCATATACTTAGCCACTGCAGAACTCAAAGCAACAGACTTTTGCTTCCGACTGAACCACGACACTGCTACCGAGCCCAAACTGAAACAACATTCGGAAGTGCTCTTCCGGTCTGCCACATTGCCTGCCCAATTGGAATTTGTGAAGCCAATCAATCTGATCCCATCCGATCTCTTGTAGTCTAGACCATACTCCTTAGTCCCTGCAAGGTATCGTAACACATGTTTTGCGGCTACCAAGTGCACTCTCCTAGGCTCAACCATGAACTGACTGAGAGTGTTCACCGCAAAACACAAATTTGGCCGAGAGTTGACTAGATACATCAAAGAACCAATGAGCTGACGATATAGTGTAGGATCCACCAACTCTCCTTGAGAAGCATGAAGCTTCTTCCAGTTGGTGACCATCGGTGTAGACATCGGCCTGCAATCCTCCATCCAAAATCTCCTCAGAATACCAACTACATACTTTCCCTGTCCCAGGAAAATATGTCCAGGCTCCTGCCAGACCTCCAATCCCAAAAAATAGTGCATCAACCCAATGTATGTCATCTCGTACTCTGTAGCAAGATCTTTCTTGCAAGCTGCAATGAGTCTCTCTCCTCCTGTGATAAATAAGTCATCCACATACAACAGAAGAATTAGCGGATCATCTCCAACCATGATGAAATAGAGATTCAGATTTGCCACACTCTTCTGAAAACCCATCCGCTGCTAGTAAGAGTCAATCCTGGAGTACCAAGCTCTAGGAGCTTGCTTCAGCCCATACAAGGCTTTCTTCAGCCTGCACACATGAGACTCTCTCCCATGAATCTCAAAGCCCCGAGGCTGCTCAACATAAACCTCCTCCTGTATGATTCCATTAAGAAATGCGGTCTTCACATCCATCTGATGGATCTTCCAACCCATTTCCGCAGCAATGGAAATCAATGCCTCGATCTAAGTATAACGAGCAACCGGAGCAAAGGTCTCATCATAGTCAATTTTCTGAACCTGTGAGAAACCCCGCGCCACAAACCGAGCCTTGTACTTCTCCACACTACCATCTGCAACATGTTTTAGCTTGTAAAGCCACCGAGAAGTCACCACTGACTTCCCCTCAAGTCTCAGAACTATCTCCCAAACATCGTTCTTCATGATGGAATGGTACTCATTCATCATGACATTTCTCCAAACATGATGCTGGGAGGCCTCCTCAAAAGTAGAAGGCTCTGAATCACGAAGACTAGCCACTAATGCCATACCTGAATAGTCCTCATCGGCTCCCTGGGTGTCCCAAATTCCTTTGCTTTCTTCATGGTGTCCCTGTGAACCAGGAGCTGGTGTACCAACAATTGGTGAGCCTTGTGATTCTGAAGCTCTGTACGGTGAACTTGTAACCTGAGACCCAAAACCTGTCCTCGAAGATCCTACTGGCTGAGCGACTAAAACTGGAGAACCTGTGCCCATACTGTGTGATCCAGTAACCCCAAAAACCTATGAACTTGTCTGCTGCACGGACGACGGTACCTGTGAAACTACCTGAGGTGCGGGAACCTGTTGCTCTCCCTGCTCTGACTCTCTAGACTTCCTGAAGGCCCGCTCCTACTCAAATTTCACTTCCCTCCTCACAACAACCTTCCTCTAAGAAGGAAGATAAATGCAGAAGGCCTTCAAAGTCTCATCATACCCCACAAAGATGCCTCTCTCTGCTGTGGGCTCAAACTTTTCCTCTTCTCGGAAGGGACATGTGAGTAAGTCAGGCAATCAAATATCTTAAAATGACTCACCTCAGTCTTCTTGCTTGTGAAACTCTCCTCAGGTGTCTTGTTCCCCATGGCACGATGGGGACTCCTGTTCTGAAGATAAACAACTGTACTGCATGCCTCTGCCCAAAGGAAGAAAGGAAGTGACTGATCATGTAACATAGCTCTAGTTGCTCCAACAATAGATTTGTTCTTCCTTTCTGCAATATCCATCGAACTCCTTGGAGGTATACTCACCCCCGTTATCTGATCTGAGAGCCCGTATCTTCTTCCCTGTCTGGTTCTCCACAAGAGCTTTGAACTCTTGGAATCTCTGCAAGACCTCCTTAGATTTCTTGCTCTTCAGGGAGTAGATCCAGATCTTCCTGGAATGGTCATCGATGAATGTCACATAGTACTCGAACCCTCTCAGAGAAACAATCGACATAGGTACACACAAATCAGAATGTATCAAGTCAAGAACCCCTGCTGACCTGCTATCACTGCTAGGAAAAATAGTCTTGGCTTACTTTCCCAAAGCACACCCTCTGCATACCTCACCGTGCTCCGTGCTGAACTCTGGCAACCCTGTAACCATAGATCTCAACATACGCAAAGTTGGATGATGCAGATGAGCCATCCTCCTATGCCACAACTCACAAAATTTGTTGCCGCTGCTATGTGCCAAGGCATGCTGAGGCTGAAACAAGAGCTTGTACGGTTTCCCACATCTGACTCCAATGGTGTAGGAAGCAGATGATCCTGCAGTCTTGGGAAAGACACGCACATGTCCATCCTGGAAGGACACCCCAAGACCCTTATCCTCGATCATGGAAACTGAAACCAAGTTCTTCTTCAGCCTAGGTACATACAGTACATCTCTCAAAATCATGGGACTCATGGACTCCCTCTAAAAGGTAATGGTCCCACGCCCAATTGCTCTGACAGTAGAGTCATCTCCCAACACTACCTCCACATCAGTCTCTGCCTGTGAAAGCTTGGAGAACATCTCTTGAGCACCTGTCACGTGGCTCGAAGCTCCACTATCAATATACCATGTGCTGGTGGTGGATGCATTGTAAGAATGGTCTGTCAACAAGGAATACTCCCTTTGACTATCAACATCCGCACTGGTGATGATGGCTGCTCTCTCTCTATCAACATGTCCAGTGCAAAGAGAAAACTCTCCCAAATCTAGCTGCAAAATCCTCAACCTCTGCCGAAGCTGCTGTCTGCTGCTTCTTCTTCTTCTTTTGTGGACGCTGCCCAGCATAGTGCCCCATCTTCTGACAAGCAAAGCACTTCATAGTGCTCAAATCCTTCTTCTTCCCATCCTGCTGCTTGGCCCCACCCTTCTTGAACTTCTTCCTCTTTGCTGTCAAAGCCACATCCTCCTCATCCTCCCTACTAGTAGAAGCACTGCCTTGCAAAAGACCCCTTGTAACACCTCGGTTTTGATCCCATGGTAATGAATTGCACATGATGTAAATATTTTTATCCGATCATGGTGTGGAGCTCAAGGCAAAGGCTCCACCATGGATTTAGTGTCTTATGTATCGACAATTAAAATTGATGTCGTTGGTTTATGTGCTAGCCAGGCACAATATGTTTTGAGACATCATGTAAAATGCAAATTAATAAAAATACCACAACTAGCTATGCACCGCAACGTTAAAGAGATGGGGGCATGATTTCACAAGGAATAGGGAGGGGAAATATTCAAACCTTGAGCCAATGGGGAAAAGCCAAATGTCTAAGGGAGAACCCATAAAGCTGTCAACTACCCATTTTGTCTTTTGTGCCTGGTCATCGAGAAGTTGGTTGGGGAAAGTTAATGCATGGGGATGGGAAGAGTATGGGAGTCAAATTCGAATTTGGTAAGCCACCCATTTTTGGATAACGTGTTTTTGACTTCTTGGGCAAATAAATGCTTGGAAATGTATGCCCAAGTGATTCACCCATGTCTTTCATTCTTCACCCATTCTCATTCATGTTGGAGCTCCTGGGCTCTTCTCTTCTCGTTTTTGTGGTTGTTGCCTCATTTTACAGCTGGGAAAATTTGTTTTCTGCATTGGTGGGCGAATGGGAAGGAGGGAGCCACGATCTTGGGGTTTGAACTTTGAAGAGGCCGTTTTTGCCCTTGTGAGCAAGCTGGGAGATTTCCTCACGTTCTTTTGTCGTTTTCCCATTTTTCCCCATGGATGGGAAGTTGTTTGGGTGATGCTCAGTGGTTGGGTTGTCTCCCTCATGAATTGTTGTCGTTTCCTCATTTTTCCATGCCCAAAAAATTCATTTTTGTGCTGCTGTGTGAAAGGCCAACAGAGATTCCCGTTTTGGGTGTTTGTTGAGGCCAGATTTGCTCCCGAAATGCCCATAGGCGTTATCTGAATTCAGATCCACGTTTTGGGTGTTCAGGGAGGTCGTTTTTGCCTCTGTAATGCTCAAGAACGTTTGCTGAAATTGTTTTTGGTTCCTAGGGTGTTTTTCCCCATTTTACCCACCTGTTTTTGGTTGAAGAACATTTTCCTTCATGCCCAGCAATTGTATTTTGCTGTGAAGTGCATCCTTGTGTTGGCTTGGCTGAGTAAGTCCAAGAAACCCATCTGTTAGATGGTATGACAGTGTTTGGGTGTGATTGTTGGCTTGGTTGAGTAAGTCCAAGGAACCCATATGTTATTGGCTTGTTGCCTTAGCAGTCTATGAAACCCAACTGTGTGTTGGCTTGACTGTGGATGTATGGTCTTGCTGTGTGTAAGTCTGTTGTTCCCCTAGTCCTTGTGGGAATCATGTCCAGCTCGGGGGTGGTAGTGGTGCTGAGAGATTGATGAGCACATTGGCCTATGGTTGGGTGGAACGTTGCAGCGACATAGCTAGTTGCGGGAAAACTTTTTCTCAAGATAAGTATTTTCTTGTGTATTTAAACTCTGCAATTGTATTTGTTTTAATGAATTATTATGAACATGTTGAATGCTTGAATGAAATGTATTTGCTTCCGCTGTAGATTGCATGCATTATGCATCTTTGTATGTTTTTATGATTCAGAGCATTTTTATTATCATGTTCATGGGGTTAGATTGCCTGGATTTGATAGCCGTGAAGTTGCGTTCTCTCTTTGGTAGAGGGGTGGGGACGTGACACCCCTCCGAGTCTCCTCCTGAACAAAATCATCACATATCTTGTCCCATGTAGGTAAGTTCTCCCTAGCTACCAAAGCCTCCACAAACACAACCCAAGGCTTTGAAACCCCATTCAAAGCTGTCTGCACTAGCTTTGCATTAGGAACAACCTCCCCCACTGCTGCAAGCTCATCTCTCACCTGAGAGATCCTAGTAAGGTGAGATATCACAACCTCCCCTTTGACCATCTTGATGCTTTTCAACTTCTACCTCAAAACCATCTTTCTATTCTCGTTTGAGCTTTGAAACAAGTTGGTCAAAGCATTCCACATCTCATATGCATGAGTTTTACTCGAAATGTGTGGAATCACATGGTATTTAACTGCATCTGGGATAATCCTTTTGGCCTTAATATCTTTCTTGTTGAAGGCAGCCAATGCTACCGCATCTGTAGAAGCGGGAATAACAATAGGATGAGCTGTAGTGTTTTTTACTACCTCATCCCACAACTCATTTTCCTCCAACACAAGCAATATCCTAGCTTTCCATGGGACAAAATTCCCAGCCCCATCAAGCCTATCTTCCATCTTAAGTCCAGTAGCCATTATCTCTACAA
The DNA here is from genome assembly GCA_001517045.1 of Pseudotsuga menziesii. NCBI lineage: Eukaryota > Viridiplantae > Streptophyta > Pinopsida > Pinales > Pinaceae > Pseudotsuga > Pseudotsuga menziesii. The sequence goes on along the minus strand of LPNX011073399.1, from coordinate 681,777 downwards.
AGTCCAAGTTCCAACAAGGTGCTGCTCACTGTCAAAAGAAATTTTCTGAGTTCTGGAAATTACTGTCTGTCTGCAATAATTTTAATTTTCTGCCCAACCTTGCTCTGATACCATGAAAGTTTTTCTTAGTTTTTAGCCACCCGGTTTCAATGTCAAATTCTCAAAGTTTAATGCCCAAACCAGATTTCAAGTAGGCTGGAAATTGCACAATATTTTCAGACAAATAAAACACTGCTGAAACTCACATAAAATGACAGACAATAAAATAATAAATGCACACCATAAATTTCAGACTCAGAGATTTTTGGCAAACTTGCCCAGGAAAAACCCACAAGGAGAAAACCTGTTAGGAGAGAGATTTTTATTTCTTCAGCAAAATATAGTAGAAAATACAACTTTTTTCCATTGCATTAAATGCATCTAGAACTTCCTCGTTTTTTGTGCCAAATGCCTCTTTGTTTTCTGTGCCCACTGTCTCGAAAACTGTGCATAAATTAGACTCTATTTCTGTGCAAAAGGTACAATCCGTACAGACTGTACGGATCTTAAAAAACGTGTAGAGTATGACCTCAATTTCTGTGCCAACTCTCTTGGGATTCATGCCCAAAAATTCCTCGAAACTCATGCCCCCAAAATCTCTGCTGTACGGTCTCCTTGGGATGTGTGCTGTACTAAATCTCTTTGCCTCGAAATTCGTGCTATCTCGAAAATCGTGCTGCCTGGAAATTCGTGCCCCTTCTCTCTCTCTGCTCTCTCCTTCAGTGTCTTCTCGAAAGTGAATGCGTTTTGCTTTTACTTGCCTTTTTGGTGAAAACCCTAGGGTAAGTGAATGGTCTTCTAATCCAACGGTTGAGATTGGATAAGATGTGTGGATGAGATTAAATGCTCATTAGATCTCATTTAAAGTTAATTTCACTCACCTTACTTAATTTTTTTCCAAAAAGTGACTTTATTTTCTAAAGTCAAATTAAATGCTCATCTCAAGTCAGTTAATGCAAGGGTCACTTTATTTCCCCCTTTTAAGTGACTAAGGCAAAAGTCACCTAGGGGAACACTTTCCTAGGTACAAAATCAACATGTAACTCCAGAAACTCTAACAATAAATGCCTCTAAATTGTTCTATGATGCATGGAAAATTATAATAAGAGGCAAGCAACATGGACTTTGAAGACCCTGCATAAATTGAGAAAAGAAGTGTTTAAGAGGGTGGAATTTGAAGAAGTACTTGGGATCTGAGAATATCAACACTGTAGGCAGATAGCAATTGATCCATGCTTCGATAAAAAGATCTTTGATGGTGATAAGAACAATGATTTGGCTCTCCTAAACCTGGTTTTTGATGATGATAAACCTTTCTCCTTTCAATCCCCAACAGTTGCGAAGGCAAATGACCAAAAAACCCCCAAAATCAGCCTTTAAGATGTCTAAAATCACCTCAGCCATTCATTTCCATCGTGACACGTTTTTTATCCGATACAAAAAATCATGTGGTCCATTTTTTCTCAAAAAAATTGCGATTTTTTGCTGGTGATATTTCAAGATGGTTTGCAGTGTTCAAGAAGGTTTGCAGTGTTCACATCACGATTTTGGCAAAAAATTGCCTATTTTTTCAACTATCATATTTTCCTCCTTGTTTTTGACATATTCTCATTTAATTTTCTTTGTATTGGTTTCTTTAGTTTTATAAAAACAAAATTCTTTTCCATGTAATGTATTGCGAGATTCCTTGGCATCTAATAGATTTGTTTCCTGCACCATATAGCCTTCCTAAATTTTTATCAAGTGATTTGAATGAAGTTTGTGGAGCCTTGTCAAATTTTATTCCAGTCCAATGAAATTGGCTTCATCCATGAAGGGCCAATATGTGTTGCAATCTATCCTTGGGGCTTTCTCAACGTATTAATTAGCCTGCCAGCCTGTTGCTATAAGAATCTGCACTTGAATTGGTCGTAGTGAGTTAAATCAAAATGCAAAATAAGATCGTGAGGTTAAATGGATAATAAAATTCTATTTGAGAATATTGCTTGCATAGAAGAGGTTTGGGATACACTTTTTTCTTAAAAGGGTAGTAATTGGGTATGTATTCAGATTTATATTAACCTGTTGTGTCAACTAAGTTAAAGAGCTGGACAATATTTTCATCTTCAGTTTGAAGGCTGCTTAAACTTTGGACCTGTTTGTTCAGATTTCAGGTGAAGAAGAAACAATTTTTCCGCAACTTCATCACTATCATGCTGTTTGGAGCAATTGGTACTTTCATCTCATTTTCAATAGTTTCTGCTGGTAAGGATCACTATTTAACTTGATATCACGATGAAAGAATATATTGCGTCAAAATTAATAATTTTACCTTCTGTTATTAATAATAAATATATTATAATGAAGATAATGTCAATGGTATGCTGGATTGCAATGTCTTGAATCCTGAAGATCAGGATTTGTAGTTGGTGATAGTCATCTGTCATTACAGGTTTTTGAGTCCCGACAATAGAAATTTGCTTATGGTTATATCAAAACAAAGCACATATAACTCTGGTCTCTGTATTAATTTAAGTTAGACTGCTGCTCTTCCTCCCTTTCAGAATGCATTGGCACATTCCCGAGCAAGCAGGAATATCATCTGTTCAGGAAATTCTGGCCCTGTAGTTAACATCCCAGTTGATAATTGGAATTTATAAATGCTTTTTCTTCAACTATTTAATAGTCTGAAACTGTCAGCATCTTTATGGATCTAGAGGCATAGGTTTACAGTGCTTTTACAAAATCCTTATTGATTTAACTCTGTTGTATTTTAGTGATTGAATTCTGTTTTATTTTATGGTTTGTGATGCTTCATGAAGATAATAGCTAAAATAATTTTAGTAATGTCCAACAAATGACTACTAAGTAGTTCAGTGGGACTGCTGGGTATAATGATGTTGGTACAAAGTGGGAGGACCAAGTTGGCTCCTAAAAAAAGCAAGATACAGAAAGGAAAGTATGGATTTAAGCTAAAGCTTGAAACACCAAACTCTGAAAGCGGAAAGCCACTCTGGGATAAAAATGTATAATGGAAATGGATCTAGTATTTGGAATACAAATAATGATGCAAGCAAACCAGGGTCTGTTATATCTATCTCTCTTAACTTTTGAGGCTGAATGGATAAAACTCAAGGTAGAAGGCTGTTTTGGGGAAGAGCTAGAGGAGGATCTAGCCTGTGTACTGTGCTGCTGCTTGGAAGAGGTCACCAGCTGCTAGGGCCTGGATGATCTTGTCTCATTGTTGGTAAGTGATATGGATTGGCAATGTTGCTGATGTCTCTGGGAAGTAGGGGTGGTTCCTTGGGTCTGCATTAATTTGGAGTTGGAAGCAGGGCTGCTATTAGTTTGTCTCTTGGTGCCCCTAGTAGATGGGAGCATTGTAAAAAATAAGTGATTCTCTGGGTGGAAGTTGGTCTAGGAGGAGATTGAAGAGTATGGGAATGAAGCTTAAGGGCCTCCTGCATATGGCTAGGCATCTCGGGTCAGGATACTTGAAGACACTAGAGAGAGTCTTTGGATCCCTGAATGGACAATGGAATAGCCTTTGGATCTCATAGTAGTTGGGGCAGTGGAAGATGAAGTGCTCCTTTGTCTCGACCTGTCAATCTGGTGATCCGCTTCCACCCGAAGTCTCTGTGAACCAAATCTGAATTGGCTGAGGGGATATGAAGAGCATGCACCTGAAAACAAAGTGTGTACGAAGGTCAGACACTGGGTCCACCCCTTAAATGCATGAAGTGCTCAACGTAGAAATCCATCTTCGGATGTAACCTGCCTTGTGGCTTCTGTTTCAAAATATTGACGACAAAGGTTTTAATTGCTAATAATTACATTATTGTATGGTATTGTTGTAACTTGTGTTAAAGCATACTTGTTTGATTTTAAGTATTCTCCAACTGTTTGAAGTGGTGTAAGATTTACTTTATTACTATATTTAGGTTTGGTTAATGCTGATCTAGTCTTTGTGGGCTCAAAACCCCATTTAGGGGAAGAGCCGTGTATATATGCACAACTCGCATTTGTAATATTTCATATCTTGTGATCATTCTTTCCTTCTTTATTTAAGTTATTTAGACCATGGGCACCATAAACTATAGTGCTTTCTTGTTCTTGGATTATATATCAGTCTAGTGCTTGTAACACATAAAATATATAAATATGAGATAATAGTATATTAAATACTTTAGATAATAAAAAATAAATATTCAATTAAGGGTTGCGTCCCTTCATGAACCGCCACCAAAGTTTCCTTTAGGAGTTATATATATATAGTCAAAGGAGCTTTATAGTCATTGTAAAGATCAAGAGATATTAGCCAATGATATGTGCATAAAACATAAATCTCTACTAAGTACTATCCTAATGGAGCATGTCTACTAACTATGCTTATCAGAACCAACCATTGTAAGTAACATGAAGACATCTAATACAAACATCAATCGAAGTCATTAGTCCATAAAACATATCCTCAAGGCATGAAATAACAATATATTGCATATGGAATGGCATCATCACAAGGCAAAGCATGGCAACTACTGATAGCAACTCAACACTCTGAAAAGTGGATCCCAGCCTGATCTGTGAAGCAAAAAAGATGGGAAAAAATCCCCATCCCAATATGGTATAACAGGTTGCAACCTCTTGAAGGCTAACCATTAAAAGCTTTGTTAAAAGAAATACTTTCATCAACCCTTTGACCAGGGAATACTTGATTGAACATTAGAATAGTAAACATTTTTGAAAGACAAGAATCTAAAATGCAGATTATATCTGAATACTTCCGCTTAAAGGATGTTTATGACATTCATAGGAGACAGTGATTTTTGAAAGTGTTAGTTTTTGTAGATCAGACAGGTACTTCTACATTGGCTATGTGCCTAGCATGTAGAAGTCATCCAAAAGATACTCTGTTGGACACAATGGTCACATTGAGAGGGGGGGTGAATCAGTGTGAGAGCAATTATAAACTTTTTCACCTTTTATTAATCAAGTATTATATTACCAATCACATCATCATATTCTTTAGCTAAATGAACCATGAGTCATAAGCACAATAATCACATTAAAAGAGACACAATGATATATGTAATTTTAATCTTTATTTATGGTAATGGAAGACATCAATCTTTTCGATTATAATCATCACCAACTGATGAAAAGAGCACCAACTCTCATAACATGACTCAACTTGGTTTTCTTAGCTCCAACTAAGAAAGGGTTGAGGAGTCCAATCCTCAAGTGCAAGATTCTACTTGCAAGCTTGATGCCAATCTTTGATTGTTATCAATCTGCTGCTCAATCGCTTCTGCTCATCAACATTTGCTCATGTATCTCTGCTGGTCAACCTCTGCTCATCACTCTCTTGCTCATCAACACTGCTGGGCATCTGCTCATGTACATATCACCATCATCATCAAGAGTATCAACAAGTATGCATCAAGTGTGCATCATCATCATCATCAAGGTTTGTCAAATATCAAGGTCTGAACATGTCATCAAGTTCTGCTTTTGTCATCTTCTAGGGCAGTCATGCATCAACATCATGGAGTGTTCATCATAGTGCATAGGAGAGCATGCATCATCATAGGGTATGTGTCAACAAGGATACCTCATCTTCAAGAGTGTCAGCAGGTATGAATCAACAACATCATCATAGTACAAGGTATGCAACATCATCATCATAAGGCAGCATCATCTTCATGGTATATAGGAGTGCATCATAGTATGTCATATCTTCATCATAGTATGCATCATCATAGAGTATAGATCACAAAGGATTTACTTCTCACTTCATTGTACATATAAATATACCACTGTATGTACATCACTGTACATACAAAGATACTACTATCACTTTAAATGTACCACTGTATACATCATTACTGTTCACACATTTGACTGTACAACATTTTCATGCAAGGACTGCCATCGGATTAGGGTAGTCATTTGGTTGTACTTGTCACCTTTATCAAGATTAGGACTGTGTATGTTCTTTACACTGTAAAATCCTAAACAATGTGCATCAAACTCGGACTGTCTTAGGACTGAGTATTCAACCTCGTTTTACACACTCGGATCTTGACTAAGGAAGACTGTTTGCTTGTAAGAATTCACAATCAAACTAGGGTTGTGTATTTGACCTTGACTATGCATACTTTCATCATCGCCTTCATCATTCGGTTATCACTTCTATGAACACCTTCATGCATTCGGGACTGTGTAAAAGGGACCTAATACTAGTCAAGCTCGGGCTAGTCCTTGGACAGTGTATAGTTTTGGATCTACCTCAGTCAACCAAAATCGGACTGTCAAGCTGAGGTGAACAGTGGACTGTGCAAATGTTTAGAGGGTTGTTTATGTGCTGGTAAAACCCTAGACCAAATCCAAAACCGGAATCCAAAGCCTAGTCAAACTTGCAAGCTATGTCGAATCCGTGACTGTGGAATGTGTGGAAAAGCCTCCAACACCTCAAATCTCTCTTGGTCACCAAACTTCGTCAATATTTCGGGACTGGAGTACAAGCTGGTAAAACCCCAGACAAGTCCAAGATGGGACTGTGTATACTCCTGTAAAAACCCAAAAGATAAAAAGGTGTTTTTGCTGTCGTCCACTGAATTTCCTTAGTTGAAATGCCTGCTGCCACCCGAAAAATCTCAGTCCATCTCTATCGAAATTCCACATCGAAAAATGAAATCATGAGGGCCTATGTATATACATTTTCCACAAATTTCATTGCGCCGACCTGTCATTAAAAATAATTTTTATTTTCATCTTGTAATTTTTCTTGGAGCCGAGTTCAACGCTTAGATTTGTTTTTGCTTTAATTCTTATTTTAAGATATGTTAACTTAAACAACACTCCAATGGCCCTCTTACCACAAAAGGAAACTTCTACACCATCATCAATAGGTTGCTAAGTGAGAAGGTTCAATACCCAAGGATACCACATGCAAGTGTTTTAAGGACTCAAGCCCAAGCATCAAGTAACCAAGTATGTTCAAGTGCCATCATACCTTCTTAGGCATTTTAACCATCTCCAAGGTTTCATGACCCCTTCAACCCTCAAATGACCACATCAAGTGCAAGCAGTGGGATTCAAGACCATGTTATCCACTGATTCTGCACTTAGTGGATTCCCAGCAAACCGCCAAAGTATTGAACAAGTCAATTGTTCATTGTCAGTGCTCAGAAGTTCTGTGGTTACATCAGGACCAGTTGTGGTCCAATTTTTTAATAAAATACATGTTCATACCCCTTGGGGGCATTGTAATAAATGCTCTAACATGACAAACTTTTTGTAAAGGACTTGGATTCCTAGGACTGGGCTATCAATCCGATTATTTCAAGGTCTTTTTTCCCTTGTCAATTATGCAATGCGGAATAAGCGATGCATAATGTTCGAGTTTTTCACCGCTCCTCCAAAGCTGGGATTTTCGTCTTGGTGGTTAGGCCTTAGGAGGTTACTAAAGTTCATGTGTTGATGTATATAAGCGTGTTAGGCATTGTTTTTGAGTCGTATGGACATGTACTAGGTTCCCCTAGAGTTTCGTATGATTTCGATAATAATAATAATAATTATTATTATTATTTTTTTTTCCGTTTTTTAAGCCATTTTTTGAATGGTTTAAATGAAAACATTCAGAATGTAAAAAATGGGTGATCCAAAGTCCGTTTTTGGTGTGGTTGGGCTCATTTTCAAGATCAGAGCAACATCTTTACCCCAGTGGCCACTTCCACTATGTTTTAGGCAACTAAAACATCCTGGAAGGCGTTATTTGGCTAACAGTGCATCAGAATGGCATTTAAATGCTAAGTTATGAGAAAATGCACTAAAGTCAAAGTTTTGAAAAAGTAGAAAAAATAATAAAAAATGGTGGGGATGACATGGAGGTGGGTCCCTCATGCCATGTAACCCACTTCAAAATGTGATATGACTTAGACTTTGGTTAAAAGCATGGATACAAATTAATTCTTAGAGAGGATGACGTGAGGAGATGAAGACTCACGCTAATGTGAAGGTGGTGAGTGGGATTGGGGTGCACTTCTCTCCACATAAAAGATATTAATTTAAACCATGGTGTATCATATGGCTACGAATTGTTTTTGAGGTAGGTGACGTCAATACCAAAGCTCTCACACTTGAGCAAGGTGAGGGTTGCTCTAGAGTGGGTGAAAGTGGACCCCTCCCCACACGTTGAATAAAATAAAACGTGGAGTGTGGCATATACTATGGACGAACCTCCTTTTAATTAATCCTTCACTCAGATATCCGTACAATCGCGTGAAGATATGGAGGACTCGCACGTGTGGAGAAGTTGGTGAAGGTTGGTGGTGTGTTGGCAACTAGTAATTGATTGGTGGAGATTGGTGACAGAGGTGTCAATCACCTCTGCAGTTCCTCTTTAGTTCAACTTAGTGATACTCCTCTTCAGCTCAGTTCAACTTAGTTACACTCCGGGTTCATCGTCAATGTTGGTGAGTCCCCCCTAGGTCTCTCTTTTCATATTTAAGCGAGGCCTTCTTCCTCATTTGGGACAGAAGGAAGGAACCTCTGTTCATGTAACTTGTAATTGCTTATCTCTTTATGAATAAAGTTGAGACTTTGGAGGTCAAACTAATGGTGCAAGAACTCTCATTGTTGTGAATGTTTTATTAAATAGCTGAGGTGATATCTGCTTCGCTCTTTTTTCTTTTATGCAAGTATTGATTATCTAGCTAAGAAGATTATATGCTAATCCATAGAATAGACATTTGAAGGTTCAATTTGTTTATTTATGAGTAGTTATCTAAGATCTAAGAGTTGCATGTTGTAGTTGGTTATACGTATGCACTTTTGATTTTATTTAATCTACCATACTAGATTTAGTCACTTGTTTGAAGGGTTCTTTAGCTGTGCAGATCACCAAGTGTGGAGTAAGATTGGAGCTCGGCTGCATCTTGTCTTCTTCACTACATATTTTGGATCTATCGTTTCTTTTTTTTCAAGCATCCTCCTTCTCAATCTTGTTCAAGCTTGGGCTTGAGTTCCTTCTCTTTTCTTCTTCAAAACTACAAATCTTTTTCTTTCCTGTTACTTTCATTTAACAAGTAAATCGTATGCTAAAGTTAATCATTTTATTCACTTGTTTGATTAGATCTAAGAAGTGCTTTGTTTCATAATCATAAGCTTAGATCTAGTTTCTCTTTCCTAGTACTCAAAGTAATAAAATCTTTCTATCTTTCGGCAAGTACTAGGTTGTATTTTCTTATTGTATTTTATTGACTAACCCATTACTTTACAAATACATAGCTTGCTGGTTTTTGCCTTTTCGTGATGGGTTAAGCGGAAATGTTGGCGAAATTTTGAGGTTTCAGGCTCCTCAAATCACCTCTAATTCCCCCTTCTTCATTCCCCTTCTCTGGAAAGCTTTGTAAACCTTTTTGATCACTTTCCAAGATCAAAAGGGAACCCCATTCATAAAAAATCATATTGTAATAAAGTTAATAAAAAGCAAGTGGGATTATAGCTCCCACAACCCTCTTCCCCCATTTGGGGGAAGCCTGTATCACCCAGTGTGATTGATTTTTGATTTACCGCTTTCTTTTAAGTTCTAGATTAGTTCAAGGTTTTGCATCTAGTTAGATCTATTTTCCAATATTTATGTGCTTGCTTTCTTTGTAGATCTAACCCAGTCTTGACCTCCTGAGCAAGGCTTTGTCTCGAAAGAGATCCTTAACTGTAGTTTCCTTATATGCAAAACTGATGAATTGCTTATAGTAAATCACAAGCACACAATCCGTCCTTAACGTGTTGTATAGATTAGTACATTTGTTATTCGTTACTCACTAAATCGGAACAAACATTTTGCCTCTACCGTGTATACTCTACCCCTTGCGACTTAGTCTGACACTTGGGGATATCAAAAGCGGTATTGTGTATTCATTAATCCCTCACATTAATAAAATTTACATCCCTCAAACATTACGGAAATCCGGTGTAACGAGCCTAAGAAGTAGTGGGCAAATTCTTTAGGGAAAGTAGGAACAACTAGAAAGCAACCATGGTGTCCCATTAGGCTACATCCTTGTTGGTGTAGTGTTGAACACTGCAAAATGTTTCTCATTCTCAGCAGCAGTTATTTTACTTCGACTCCATTTTGGCACTGGTTTATATTGCATCAATCTTTTATTTTGCTTCATTCAAATCTATTGTGAATGCCATTTTATGTTGTTGAGTTATACTATTTCAATCTTTGCAGTACTTGATTTAAATATTGTTTAAATTCTAAAACAACTCATAACAACCATTTTAGCCATAACTAATAAACTTCAAGAGCCTTAGAAACTCTTTAGAAACTCTTTCGTAGGGACTAAACGGAGGAGTCAGGAGCAGGTGACAGTACCTGACTCGAGACTTGTCCCCAAGGACACACCAAGTGGCTTGAAGATTTCTGCTGCGTTCCCCCCAGGTGTGTGTAAGGTGGCAACAGACCTTACAATAATTCCACCAAGGGCATCAAGGTCATTGTCATTATAATGGTAGCAAGAATCACATACAAGGGTTCCATGACCCCATCAAGGGTTACAAGGTCATTACCAATAGCACAAAGGGCCCAATCATGCATTCCTTCTAGTGATAGGGGTACAAGGACATCGTGATCATAGCAAGAGGGATTCATGAACTTCTTCAACCACCCCAACCACACAAGAAGACCTCCAGGGGTCAAGATTCATCATGCTACCTCCTGTGGGGTTGCCAGGCCTTCTCCTAGGGTACCATGACCCTGTCAAAGCATGAATGACCATAAAATTGGTCATTAATGCTTCTTCAACCCATAAAGGGCTTCATCATCGTCCACAAGGGCTTCAATTGAATCTCTAGGGTCTTTAGCATCATCAACAGGGTCTTCATCTTCGTTAACAAGGTGGTGGCACCAAGATCCAACCTTGTGGGTTCAAGTACCTTGCGAACTGGATACAAGGTGTTTCAAGGCACAAACCATCTCTGTATGGGCTCCAAGACACTGGATGCGAGGGTACTGGAATCAACCATACATGTGCACTGCAAGAGGGGCTTGGTGGCATCAATGACTACTTGTGGGGTCACTGGAAGTCCCATGTTGGCATCAATGACAATTCAAGCAACAATCTCCCCCTTTGTCATTGATGACAACAACTCATGCTCCCCCTGCGAGCATGCTCCCCTTTTGTCTTTATCTCTCCCCCTTTGGCATCAATGGCAAAGGGTGTCGACATATCTGCATCTGAAATCACTGATCACTGATCCCCTTGTCAATATGCACGATCCTAGGACTTGTCTGTATCCTTGGAGTAGCCGTCCTTTCTCCTTTGAGTTTATCCTCCAGCCTTATGAACTCAAGGTGTGCTAAGGTCTTTGAGAGACCTTAGGCTTGGCTTGCCATATGGTAGCCATCCTCCCTATACTGATCAACCTCTCCTATATGTAACTGCTCGGTCTTCTTCATCCATACTTGCTTCTTGGCATTTGTCTTTTCAGCATTTGTTCCTTCATCTTTACTGGATTTCTTTGATGAGCTATATGTGAAACTTCTCATGAATTGTTTTCGTGTACTCCAACCGTCTTGAGATTTGTGCCCAAAGCCACTGCAACTATAACACCTCATAGTACGACAATATGCAGCAATGTGGCCAACATGGTTGCATGTCTAGCACCTAAATGAGCTGTTGGAGCTTCCAACACTTCTTCGATCAACTTCATTCCTCCATACCTGAGAGTGTCCTTGACTGTAGGCCTTTGTCTTCTGATCTTCAAATCTTTCTGCATTGGTCTTCTTCCAAGGTTCATTGGCTCTTCTTGCCGGTGTGTATGAAGGACTCTTCCTTGGTTGACTTCTTTGACTTGCACATTCTTGGGCTTTGTGACCAAACCCACTACAGGTGTAGCATCTCAAAGTGTGACAAGTAGTAGCAATATGTCCAATTTGATTGCATGTCCAGGATCTAACCGAGTCATTGGGGCTTCCAGCACTTCTTCTTCCGTAAAGTCTACAATCCGTATCCTTATGACCAAAGTTAGAACAAGAAAAACAATAACCATTAAAGCCATTTTCATACCTGGGACTTTGGTTCCTTCTTGGAGTTGTTTCTTTTCTGAGCTTGCTTTGAGGAATAGGCCTAACTCCTTGATGCATTCTTGAACTTCCAAGGTCTTTGCTGTCATGTGCAGGTGCATGGGAGCAACTTTGGATGCTGATGGACCTGCTTCTGGAGTCTTGGGAGACCAAGTGCCATCTTCATAGTTTTCTCCCTTCTTCTTGTAACCAAGACCAGTCTTGTCACATGGAGATCTTTGGCAATCCAAGATCATATCTAGGAAAATTGAACTGTCCTTGAACTTGACAAAGGCATTAGTCTTTTCACCTTTCTTCTTGAGACCAACTACCTCCATCTCTAGCTTTTGGATTGTCTTCTCCTTTTCTTCCAATTGATTCATCAAGATTTCTTCTATCCTCTTGGCTTCCTCCAACTGAGTCTTCAAATCATGATTGGCCTCTCTAGTTTCTTTAAGCGTTTCTGAGGCTTTACCAGGCTCTTCTTGTTTTTCCTTTTGACTGATAAATTCAATCTTTAGTCGTTCAACTTCAGCATCCTTGTCTTCCAACTGATCCCACAGCTCTTTATCCTTGTGTTTGAGCTTCACAAGCAATACTCTCATTGTCATGGTCTTCTGCTGGTATTCGTTCAAAGAATCCAAGATTCTCTTTTTGAACCTTGTGAATTCACTATGGTTCAGATTTACTGTGTTCAAGACCCAATTTGCTTTGAGATCAATATTTATCAAAGTGAGATGTATCTCATGCGCAACTTTTGATAGATCTTCCTCATCTTTTGTAAGAGCCTTCTCAATTTCATCACACATGCTATCATTACAATCAAAAGAGTCCATACCTTTACTGGAGTCCACTACTATCTTTTCTTCTTCTTGATTGACCTCTTCCGGGGGCTTGACTTCTGATTCTTGATCTCTCTTTTTGGTGTCTGGTCTTGCCTTTTGATACTCGCTTTCCAAATTGAACCATAAGTCTTTAGCTAAAGTGTACTCTCCTACACTTTCTTTCATTGAGCTGGCAAGTCCATCTATGAGGAACTTCAAGGCTGTAGCATTGTTCTTCTTTGCTTCCTTCTATGCAGCTGCCTTGCCCTTCTTATTTGATGGAGTGGGTGAATTGATCACAGTCTCCCAAACACCAAACTTCTTCAGATATGCCTTCATTTTGCTACTCCAATCGAAATAGTTTGTAACATCAAGTACATGCACATCATTGCTTGATGACTCTCCTTTTGCTTCCATTGTGTTTCCACGGATATCCTTCAAGCTTGCAAGGCTTGTGATGAAGGCTTTCCCTGATACCAATTGTTGGACACAATGGTCACACTGAGAGAGGGGGTGATTCAACGTAAGAGTAATTATAAACTTTTTCACCTTTTATTAATTAAGCATTATATTACCAATCACATCATCATATTCATCAGTTAAATCAACCATGAGTCATAAGCACAATAATCACATCAAGAGAGACACAACAATATATGTAATTTTAATCTTTATTTATGGTAATAAAAGACTTCAATCTTCTCGATTACAATCAACACCAACTCTCATAACAGGACCCAACCTGGTTTTTTTAGCTCCAACTAAGAAAGGGTTGAGCAGTCCAATCCTCAAGTGCAAGATTCTACTTGAAGGCTTGATGCCAATCTTTGATTGTCATCAATCTGTTGCTCAACCGCTTCTGCTCATCAACCTTTGCTCACGTGTCTTTGCACATCAACCTCTGCCGGTCAACCTCTGCTCATCACTCTTTGCTTGTCAATCTGCTTATCAACACTGCTGGTTATCTGCTCATGTACATATCACCATAATCATCAAGAGTATCATCAAGTATGCATCAAGTGTGCATTATCATCATCATCAAGATCTGAACATGTCATCAAGTTCTGCATATATCATCTTTTGGCGTAGTGATGCATCAACATCATGGAGTGTTCATCATAGTGCATAGGAGAGCATGCATCATCATAGGGTATGTGTCAACAAGGATAACTCATCTTCAATAGTGTCAACGAGTATGCATCAACAACATCATCATAGTACAAGGTATGCAACATCATCATCATGGTATATAGGTGTGCATCATAGTATGTCATATCTTCATCATAGTATGCATCATCATAGAGTATAGATCACAAACGATTTACTTCACACTTCACTGTACATATAAATATACCACTCTATGTACATCACTGTACATACACAGATACTACTATCACTGTAAATGTACCACTGTATACGTCACTATAAGTATACCACTGTATACATCATTACTGCTAACACATTTGACTGTACAACATTTTCATGCAAGGACTGTCATCGGATTAGGGCAGTCATTTGGTTATCACCTTTATGAAGATTAGGAGTGTGTATGTTCTTTACACAGTGAAACCCTAAACAATGTGCATCAAACTTGGTCCGTCTTAGGACTCAGTATTCAACCTCATCTTACACACTTAGATCTTGACTGAGGAAGACTATTTGCTTGTAAGAATTCACAATCAAACTAGGGCTGTGTATTTGACCTTGACTGTGCATACTTTCATCATCACCTTCATCATTCAGCTGTCACTTCTATCAACACCTTTATGCATTTGGGACTGTGTAAAAGGGCCCTAACACTAGTCAAGCTCGGGCTAGTCCTTGGACTGTGTATAGTTTCAGATCTACCTCAGTCACCCTAAATTGGGTTGTTAAGCTGAGGTGAACAGTGGACTATGCAAATGTTTAGAGGGCTGTTTATGTGCTGGTAAAACCCTAGACCCCAAAACCCAGTCAAACTTGCAAGCTATGTCAAATTCGGGTCTGTGGAATGTGTGGAAGAGCCTCCAACACCTTGGATCTCTGCTAAGTCACAAGATTCGGTGAATTTGAACCTTCAGGTTCGAATTTTGTCGAATCTCAAGCTGGTTCGAATCTAAAGGCGAATTTTAAAGCGAATTTAATAAAAATCTCAAAAAAATTTGGGGCTGGTTTTTTCATTTAAGCCTTAGTCCTAACACACTACGGTCCACTTACTCAAGTCTCAAATCCCAACCCATGTGCAAAGTTTTTCCTCTCTACTTATCGCTGCTTAGGAAAGAAACCCTCATGCTAGGGCTTAGAGCTCATGACTCTACGAGTTTCCATCTCAATGTTCACAAATCATTGCTACTGCTCAATCACCAGTTCATCGTTTGAGTTACAGACTATAATCTACAAGTGCAATTGCAGTCATAGACCCGCGATTATGTTGTGCCGCCATTGAAGAGTGAATTTAATCGCACTTGAGAATAAATTTATCTAAGCAGTTGAGCTGAAAGTTGAAACAAAACCTGAGTTGCGCATTTCCAGTTCCATGAATAAATTGTTGATGTAATTTTTTATTAGTTTGTACTATATTTCAGATAATATATATATATATATATATATATATTCGAATCTAAAGACGAACCTCATAGAGAAATTCGAATTCGAATCGAATCAAATGGTCATTGAACTTGAATTCGAATTCGAACCATGTGACTTAGGATCTCTGCTGGTCACCAAACTTCGTCAATAATTCAGGACTAGTGTACAAGATGGTAAAACCCCAGACAAGTCCAAGATGGGACTGTGTATACTCCTGTAAAATCCCAAAAGATAAAAAGGTGTTTCTGCTGTTGTCCACTGAATTTGCTCAGTTGAAATGCCCGCTGCTGCTGCCACCCGAAAAATATCAGTCCATCTCTACCGAAATTCCACATCAGAAAATGAAATCGTGAGGGCCTCTTTATATACATTTTCCACAAATTTTATTGGGCCGACCTGTCATTAAAAATAATTTTTATTTTCATCTTGTAATTTTTCTTGGAGCCGACTTCAACACTTAGATTTGTTTTAGCTTTAATTCTTATTTTAAGATATGTTAACTTAAACAACACTCCAATGGCCCTCTTACCACAAAAGGAAACTTCTACATCATCATCAACAGGCTGCCAAGTGAGAGGGTTTAACACCCAAGGATACCACATGCAAGTGGTTTAAGGAATCAAGCCCAAGCATCGAGTAACCAAGTATGTTCAAGTGCCATCATACCTTCCTAGGTATTTTAACCATCTCCAAGGTTTCATGACCCCTTCAACCCTCAAATGACCACATCAAGTGCAAGCAATGGGCTTCAAGACCATACAATAATTCCACCAAGGGCATCAAGGTCATCATCATCATAATGGTAGAAAGAATCACATACAGGGGTTCCATGATCCCACCAAGGTTACAAGGTCATTACCAATAACACAAAGGGCCCAATCATGCATTCCTTCAAGTGATAGGGGTGCAAGGACATCGTAATCATAGCAAGAGGGCTTCATGGACTTCTTCAACCACCTCAACCACACAAGAGGAACTCTAGGGGTCAAGATTCATCATACTACCTCCTGTGGGGTTGCCAGCATAGTTACATATATCGGCGATATATCGGCGATATCGCGATATATCGCGAGTCATTCCCCTTGGCGATATATCGCCACTAAAAAATCGCGATATTTTCAATATTTTGAATATATCGCGATATATTCAATATGTCGCGATATATTGGGAATATATCGGGACATTTTGGAAAATATCGCCCTGCTAAAAAAATTTGCAAAAAATTTGAAAAAGATATTTTGAATATATCGCGATATATTCAATATGTCGCGATATATCGGGAATATATCGGGAGATTTTGGAAAATATCGCCCTGCTAAAAAAATTTACAAGAAATTTGAAAAAAAATTCATGGGTTAAGTTTTTGGTAGTGTTATTAAAACTAAATATTTTAAATTCTTAAAGTAATAAATGGTAATATTAAATTCTTAAAGTAAAAGTGACATTCTCCTTTACTTTCATTTTCTATCCTTTTACAGTCGAACTCGATATTTATCATGATCCACCATTTGACATATTATGCATCTTATATATGAGTTGTATTTTAATATTTATGTGAAAATGTGTTTATTTGATGTTGTAGTTGCTTTAGATGTCAAAAAAATTGAAAAAAAATGTTTATTTTTGTATTTTTTAATGCAAAACGACATTTGCCGATATTTTCCGATATTTTCGCCGTTGCTGCCGATAAGTTTCATTCCGGACCCCCGGCGATATATTCGCCGACACGATATATGTAACTATGGTTGCCAGGCCTTCTCCTAGGGTACCATGACCTTGTCAAAGCATGGATGACCACATAATGGGTCATTAATGCTTCTTCAACCAATCAAAGGCTTCATCATCGCCCACAAGGGCTTCAACACAATCTCCAGGGTCTTCAGCATCGTTAACAAGGTGGTGGCTCCAAGATCCAACCTTGTGGGTTCAAGTACCTTGCCAATTGGATACAAGGTGTTTCAAGGCACAAACCATCTCTGTATGGGCTTCAAGACACTGGATGTGAGGGTACTGGAATCAACCATACCTGTGCACTGCAAGAGGGACTTGGTGGCATCAATGACTACTTGTGGGGCCACTGCAAGTCCCATGTTGGCATCAATGACAATTCAATCAACATACTCTCTAGATATTGACTTTATTTTATAAAGTCCTTTTATTATGGTATTTGCTTATTGTAAAGGTATAAAAGGAGATCTAAAGAGAGCAGTTCAGCACATTCTTCAGATCTAGAGTGTTTTTGCTTTTGAAAAAGGGGTTATTCTCAAGAGAAGCAAGAGAGAGATCTTGGGAGACAAAAGAAGCTTTGAGATTGTGAAATTCTCATGCAGGAAGTCTTGGGTTAGTGTTTAACACGAGCGGGAAGGTGTTTTTATTATTCTAAGAGTGAGAAATTGCAGTGAGATAATCTTCTAGAGAGCCAACAAAACAGGGCAGAGAACAGGCCTTTCAGAGAGCAGGGCTGTACAGGGCTTATAGACGATTCTGTACAGTTCTGTATAGGACCGTACAGCAGGTCGTATAGCCATACGAACTTGCCAGACTATTGTCAGTTCGCCAGGGAAGAAGAGCAGGGGTTTTTTCAGTGACGAAGAAGGGTGTGGCTGCCTCTTTCAGTGGATTTCCAGAGCTAAGGCTGTACTTGTTGCTGTAATTTCTGTGTAGATTTTCTTGGAGCTAAAGAACAATAAAGAAACACTCAGCTGGTTTTTTCCAGGGTAATTACTTGTGTCAAATTTGATAATTTGCTGTGTATATTTCCGCTGCATATGAGTTAGAATTCCAGTGATTTTACAATTATTATATCAGCAGTTTGTGATCACTGGGGATAAAAATAATTGAATGTGTAAATTGGATCTGGAATCAGAGGAAAAACTAACAGAAAGGAAGCCCCAATTATATCTAAATTTTAGTTTACCAGTAATAAAACTTGATGTCAGTGAGCTCCAAGTAGAAGCTATATATAACATGATTATTGTTGATGAAATCGATTCCCAAATTTTAGGATGAAAACACTATTAAATGGACAGTCTGTGCCATCTGGACATGTATTCCGGTGGTCACTTGAGTTTTGGCAAAGCTGTAGCTGATTTGACAGTCAGCAGTAGGGTCAAAATTAATTGAACTTTTTGTCCTGTAGGATAGTATAGCAGTCTCTTATGAGATCATTTATCTGTGTTTCTTATGGTATAAATATATTCTTGATGGAATTACCATTTTTAGAATTTATTGTCATCAAATTCTGGAAGAAAAAACATTTTTAAGAGCCTTATTTGAAAGTAATATGGCTAACTTAAAAATTATTATCTGTGTCAAAACTATGACACAACATAGGCAAGCTAAGGCTTAAAATTTTGGTATAGTTATGTAGTGCACCTTTTAGTGCAAATTGTAGGTGAAATTTCTTCCAATTTTTAGAAATTTCTTTGTGTATTTCTAGTTTGATCTTCAGTCAAATCGTTTTTACAACTATTACAAGTCAAAACTAAATTTAGATAAAAATTCTACCTGTTTCACTCAATACTGTTTATTAACCATGATTTAATCTTTTCAAGTTCAATAAGAAATACAAGTTTCAGTGACATTTTTCAGTTTCTCTAATTTTTTGTCGTTCATGTCCAGGTGCAATGCTGCTATTCAAGAAATTTGATATTGGACCCTTTGAAATAGGCGATTACCTTGGTGAGTGCATGGAGTTAAATCCTTTCCTTATTTTTTTAATGGTAAGATTTAGTTTATGCTGGGCATGAATTTAGTTGTCACGTAACTCAATCAAATATTTATATGTGCAGCCATTGGAACTATTTTCTCTGCAACAGACTCAGTTTGCACTCTTCAGGTCAGTTTAGAAGAGAGTAGTTTGAATCATTGTGCACTCTTTGTAAATAGAAAGAACAACTTGTTCAGGCTCAAAAAAATATTTTATTTTAACTCAATAAAAGGTATGATTGTCAATTGACATCAGAAAAAATGAAGGAATGATTTAAAACGATGGTTTTTTAAAGAATAAAATTGTTTGATACATGCAGAGGACTTGCATAAACCATACAGATCTCTCCCATTTGCTTAGTATTTACTATTTTCTTTCTCCCTTGGTAATTTTCTTCCTCACTAAGGGTAATTCTGCCCTTGCCATTGCTGCAAGTGGGTACAGGCTCCCCACCTGCAGATCCCACTTTGGCCATTTATCCACTGTTTATATCAAGGGATTGTATGGCAGACCCTTTCGTTGGGGGTGACACCAACAGAGAGGTAATTACAGATAGATAGATAGAGATAAAGATAATTTATTAATGTCCAATAAATGACCCCAAAAGTAGGTCAATGGGACTGTTATCACACATATAGTAGCTAGAGCTACCATGTTGCAGTAGACCATATTGTGTCCCAGTTCGGTGACAGGAATGAATTTAATTGTCACGTAACTCAATCAAATATTTATATGTGCAGCCATTGGAACTATTTTCTCTGCAACAGACTCAGATTGAACTCTTCAGGTCAGTTTGGAAGAGAGTAGTTTGAATCACTGTGGCACTCTTTGTAAATAGAAAGAACAACTTGTTCAGGCTCTAAAAAATATTTTATTTTAATTCACTCAAAGGTGTGATTGTCAATGGACATCAGAAAAAGTGAAGGAAGGATTAAAAACGATAGTTTTTTAAGAATAAAATTGTTTGATACATGTAGAGGACTAGCATAAACCATACAGATCTCTCCCATTTGCTTCGTATTTTCTTTCTCCCTTGGTAATTTTCTTCCTCACTAAGGGTAATTCTATGGCAGACCCTTTTGTTGGGGGTGACACCAACAGAGAGGTAATTACAGATAGATAGATACTAGATAGAGATAAAGATAATTTATTAATGTCCAACAAATGACCACAAAAGTAGGTCAATGGGACTGTTATCACACATATAGTAGCTAGAGCTACCATGTGCAGTAGAGCATATTGTGTCCCAGTTCAGTGCCAGTCCTTTACAGTAATGAGCAGTTTATCAACATCATCAGTTGCAGAGTCGTCTCTCGAGTTAGCTAGAGCCTACTGAGCAGCACAGCAGAACCCCTTGTCTGGACTTCGCCCAACATGACCCCATTGAGATGATTTTGGTTTAGTGATGGTTCACTTAGCAGAGCAGGCAGCTGGTATATTTTCCTTGCACCCTTGCAGTTGTAGGTGTTCTTCATGGTTGTTATATGTTGCATTTGGGTGCTACTCTTTGCCTGTCTTTCCCATATTAATAACTTTCACTTGGCAGGATGATGTACAATGGTGATGTTATGTTCTAGTTGATATTGTAAACTTGTGCTATGAGTTGATTATTGGTCTTGGATGTCAAGGTTTTTGCATATGCTCACTAGTATTACCTACCTTATGCAAACTTAACCATACCTGTGCTATGTTGGCACCACTTATCATTGTCTTCATTCATCAATTCCTTCCATCTTTGAGACTTGACCTTTGACTTAGACCCGAACTTGTGAGATCAAAGACTCTCCCCCACTTAGACCTCTATGTTGGATGGTCTCCATGTTTCTTTTGTGTCTCGGCATTGGAGTGTGTGTCCTGTTTCCTCTCCTTCTGCTTATACCCCTGTGGATTGGATATGTAGCTCGTGTCACTAATTGTTTTCCATTAGTCCTCCAAGCAAGTCTTCCTTTCATCATTACATGCATCAATATAACTCATGTTGTATCTAATGAAATGCAAACCAAAAGGCTATGGAAATGCAATTGAAATTTGAAAGTACCCCTGATGAAAGCTGCAAATGGTTGTGATTTTTAGCACATGTAAAATTGTAAAAGGGTCAATATGTAACAGAAAATATCTGTTTCTTACGGGAAGACCCAGTGTAAATAATATAAATATTCCAGGAATGAAATATAATGTAAAATGATAAAAGATATAAGATGTGTTGTCTTACAATTACATTGGTAGGGATTTATATAAGCCTTATTGTGCCTTTTCAAATGAAAGTGTGCATCTCTTTACTTTTTTTCTAATTAATTAATTAATCGTTTCTATTTAATAGTTATTAACTATTAATATTAATATATATTACTATTAATAATTAATATTGATACTTAATGTTTATATATAGTTATATGTCTTATTATGTTGTATATATTTTTATATAACATTGTCTTCCTCTTAAGAGAAGCTTTGTTCTCAAAGCTTAGAGAAAAAAATGTTTCGTCTGATGTCTTATTTGTAATGACATCTTCTCGATTTTTGTGTTAGTAACTGCGACACTTGACGAAATGAACCGATGAGTTACGGATTCCCAAGAAAAATTGTCGCATCGTTTGTGAAGTTGTCCATCCGAGATCTATCTTTATTGGAGTTGTTTGTTGACCGCTTTGTTGGATGGAGTTTCTCGATTTCTGCTTAGCTTGTTCATTTTGTGTTTTTTTTATTTTGAAATCATATCTCCTCTGTTTATGTTCATTTTGACCCTGTCGTTGGTCAAAATGCTCTTTGTAATTTGGGTGTCGATAAGGAGTTCTTGTTGCTTGTTTTTCTACTGAGTTGACTTCCTTTTGAACTGTGACGGGGACTGAATTTGTATTCAGGTTTGCTCTTTCTTTTTTCCTTTGAGACAACAATGGCACATGTTGAGTTGGGCAGTCAAATGGTTGATCACAGTCCATGTTTTGATTAAAAAAATTGTTGTATTTCTTTGTTGTTAAATAGGAATAACAGCATTCTAACTACTGTATTTTTCATTCTATCATTGCTGCCATATAAAATGTATGTCTAAGGGCCTGATTTCTTTGCTGTCGATAATCCCATTGTCTTGGTCTGGCATTTCTTTGGAAAACTAAATCTCAATGCTGTTGTCGTGCAGATTCTGAGTCAGGATGAGACACCTTTGCTTTACAGTTTGGTATTTGGTGAAGGTGTTGTGAATGATGCCACATCTATTGTCCTTTTCAATGCAGTTCATAGTTTTGACCTCACTCATATTGATGGCAGTACTGCACTGCAACTGTTTGGTAACTTTGTTTATCTCTTTCTGACAAGCACTGCATTGGGGATTGGAGTAAGTCATATCCTCATATAAACAGTAAAATGTCGCTTGAATAGTTTTTACCACTTTAATCAATCATTTTTATTGTGTTTTGATGCATTCTTCATGTTACTTCTTATGATATTGCAGGCTGGGCTTCTAAGTGCATACATCATCAAAACTTTGTACTTTGGAAGGTTGTTTGCAAGGGGACTACTATTTCCATGCCCTGTATTTATGCTTTCATTTTCCGTATCTTCTCAGTTAACTTGGGTCCAAACATATTTTTATTCTCAAACATATAACTGAAAACAAGGGAAGCATTTTGGATGTCCTTATTCCCATATTCAAAGCTTTTCTTTATCCAATTGCTTCTAGTATTTCTCAGCTCTTGCTGGTGAACTATGACTAATATAAGCCAATATGTTCAAGAGGAAAAATTTGGTTTACGTCTTTCATTCTGTTTGAATTTCACAGCTAAAAATTCAGTTACTTGGTTGATCATTTCTTCTTTTTTTGTTATTACTTATTATTTAATGGACATTGAAAATGTGATCAGGCACTCTACTGATCGTGAAGTAGCAATTATGATACTCATGGCTTATCTCTCATATATGCTCGCTGAGGTAAGCCTACTTTTATGTTAGCTTAAAAAAGGCTTGATTGATATCTATCTACTCCATTGTAGGTTTATGACCTGAGAAAACTTATTGCGTCTTTCAATAAAGCTGGGATTTGACATTTTTAATTTTGTGTGTGCAGCTGTTTTACCTGAGTGGGATCTTGACTGTTTTCTTCTGTGGCATTGTAATGTCTCACTACACTTGGCATAATGTGACTGAAAGCTCAAGGATTACTACCAAGTATATAACCTAAGCGTCCTCAATGTTTTGTTTGTCATTACCAATAGAAGAAATTGTGGAACCTTGCAAACAGTACTTTATTTTTTTAATTTCTTGTTTAGCTTTCGGCAAATCAAGGGCACTGGTCAAATTTTAGACTTCTTTTTCTGGTTATTTATGGATTACCCCAATTTATAATGATTACAGGCATGCATTTGCAACAATGTCATTCATTGCTGAAACATTTATCTTCCTTTATGTGGGAATGGATGCTCTGGACATTGAAAAGTGGAAAATGGCGAAAAGAAGGTGAGATATTTGTACTAAGAACATGCATTTAGGGAGATTACTTGTTGGTGAATATCTGACATATTGATTGTATATCCAATTGTCATTGGGTAAAATTTGTTATTGAATCTAATTTTTGTCAACCTAGTTCACATGGGATTCATAAAAATGGAGCCCATGTTACTGAATCCTAGAAAATAGTAATGGCAATAAAACATAGATGACTGATGTATATGAGGACTTCAATCGTACAGACACTCTACAGTGTATGATAGTGATGGAAAATTGAAACTGGGTTCATATCTCTTTAGTTGGAGTGAAGCCGAGCATGACTTTGCTGAAAGTCCTATTCTAGGAACTAGAAAATAGTAATTTTGACCTCAAACCAGAATTTTACTCATTTAAGCACTTCCTGATTTTACAGTAGAGTTCAATCCTAGGTCATGTCATCCAAATCCTTTCAGCAGTAACCAACTTGAAAAATGAATGAATCAGTGACTAGGAAGTTGAGTGGTTGTGATCTCAACGATAGGAAAATTTGATGTTTTCAGAATGGGCACTTCCAACTAGCAGGTACTGTAAGTTTGATTTACTACAAAATATTCTTGAGACTTGGTTAAAGCTTTAATTTCTTATAGTAGGAAAATAACACAGTTACAATTTCTCACATGAGTAGGAATCTTTCTTTTTTTGCAAAGTTCCAAGTCATGCATTAAACAAGGTCAAGTCTGATTCCTTGAATAGCTTTTAATTTTGAGGGCTACCTTTTTATAGTTTTCTGAAGTCCTAGTGCAGAAACTAGTCTTGGAGGTCTGGATTGGCTACTCATCAATTCACTTCAGCAATTAGTGTGTTAGATGAAGGGAAATAAAACAGAATTAAAACATCAAATAGATCAAGATGGAAGTACTCCTCAAATTGACTACTCTAAAAACTAAAATTTATTTTATAATTTGGCCTTCATATAAGTGTGATGACAAGAGGTTTCTACAAAAAATCAAAAACAAAAATGAAGAGCATAAACATAAGCATATGACAAAGTAGCAATACCTCACTTCTTTATTGATCTTCAAGCTTCATATACAAGGAAGCTCAACATCGTCATCTCCAAGCTTTTGCAAAATTGCAATCTCCTATCACTTCTCAATCTCCTCTAATCACCAATCAGCCAATTACAAAAATGAAATGGAAGAAATCTCCTTTATATAAAGGTAATTTCATCTGTCTTACAATATAATACAATATTTCCCTAACTCACTCCATGACAAATCAAATAAATATAAAATAGTGGAATAGTTAGGTCCTATCCTCAAGAAAAACAATATAATAATTCTCTTATGTAATTAACTTCACGAGACAAGTCAAACAATGATAAAATAATGGAGTGGTTATGTTATGCTGCATCTGTACCAGTGCACCTTCTATTGTTTTCCCAAGAGGGGGGTCGCCTTTTTTTTTCAGGGCCATGACATCGATGTTGCCAACACTTTTGAGGGATGGTTATGGCCGAACCCTTTGGTCCTTCCTTTAGGAGTTCTATGGATTAATGGCATTGCTGACTGCCCTTTTTGGGGTTCTTTAACCCTGGGGTTGGTGTTCGGGGTCCTAGGGGCAAGCCACTAGGTCACATGACCCTCTCCTTGTTTATCACTCCGGTGACAATGTTTCAGCTTTGAGGATTTTGCCTCCCTTTCAGGTCACCTTAGCCATCCATCCTGGCCCCCTTTCAGCATAACACTCCCCTTCTGTCGGCTCTCTTCTAGAGACGACGTCATCTCCTCACCAAGCCGTACTGCTAGTTTGGGGGAGGGCGTTGAGGGATTATCAACATTCTTGGGGTTAGATGTGGCATGACACCCTTTCCCCTGCTCACTCCAGCCTTCAGCTCAGAATGATTTGCTTATTTTGAGCTATTTTAGTCATTTTTGGGTAAACGTTGGGGAAAATGCCTCAAGATACCCACAAACTTGATTATTTTATATTATTTTTGTTATAATTTTAAGTTGACATGTTATAATTTCAAATTGACATTTTAAAGGAATGTTGGCCTAGTTATTTTTGTAAGTGAGTGTGAGAAGGCTATAAATAAGCCTCTCCTTCATTTGAACATAAGACAAGTGGGATAAAACATAATGCTATTTTTTTACCCTTACTAGGGCTCTTGTAGTGATGCACAGTGCACACCTCTTGAGGAGAGTTTCTTTCTTGGTTTGAAGACAATTTTTTGAAGTATCTTTGGTTCATGCTCTTACAAAGGTGATGCCAAAATTTGTATGCTAAACACATGCACAAGGAGTTATGTAGGGTTTGTTTCTTGATCTCTCTTTGTTAAAAGTTGATGGATGATTCTTGTTTGTGGATTGAATGGTAGCCATTAATGCTGCATTTTGCCTGAATTAGGTCATTTATCAGCCTTTGTCACCTTGGTTCTTTGAAGAACGTCCCTTGAAAGGAGTCCTTCTAGGCTTGGGCCCGTGGATCATTAGTTTTTGTTGACAAAACTTGGAAGAGACCTCTCAAGGGGAAGGCTGGTCACCTTCCTTGATGCCCTAGTGTTTGGGTAAAACCTCAAAAAACCCTTTTGGTTTGTCCTTATCCATTTTCTCGTTCATTTCCCTTGTATTGGCATTTGTGCATATTGCATTTTCATGGTGGATTTGTAAGTTTTTCAGCATTCTCCCGACTCGGTTTCAACCACCATTTTCATCATAGTTTAATGTCCAACCCAATTTACTCTCAGCTGCAAATTAAGTCATTTCTCATAAACAATTTTTGACTGAAACATAAGAAGAATTTTACTACTTTTAATGAGCAGCAATTAAAAAACACAGTCATACATAAAAAACCAGACTCAGAAATTTTTGGTCAAATGACCCAAGCAAAACCCCAACCTCCGGAGAAAACCTGTTCTAGAGAGAGAAATTTTATTTTCTGCAATAAAATGAAAGTACAAATTGACTGAATTCAGAAATTATACAGTGAATTTTTGCCAACTCGCTGCCTCGAAAACCGTGCCAAAATGATTTCCGTGCTCACTGCTGTACCATACGGACTGTCTCGATTTTTGTGCCCACTGTACAGCCTGCCTCGATTTCCATGCACACTGTATGGACTATACGGAATTGTACAGACTGTACGGAATTCTGTGCCCGAATTTTTTTCTTCTCGAAAATCGTGCCCAAAAAAACAGCCTTGAAAAATGTGCCCATAATTTTTTCTCAAGAACCGTGCTGTACGGAAATGTAATTTCTGCTGCAGTATGGTCTTGGGAAACATGCTATATGGTCTTGGGAAACGTTCCCTCTTCTCTCTCTGCCTGCAATTTTTTCTCCTTCTGTGCTCTCCAACTCATGAAAAACATAATGAGACTCAAAATGCCTTCCCTTGCCTTTTTGGTATCTAAATGAGGATGCTGAATAGTCATCTAATCCAAGGGCCCAAAATGAATTAGATTGATGGATGAGATTAAATGCACTTTTAATTCTCTCCAATTAATTTCACTCACCTCACTTAAATTTATCAAAAAGTCACTTTATTCTCTAAAGTGAAAATTAAAACTCATCTCAAGTTATTAATTGCAAGGGTCACTTTAATTTTCCCCTTTTAACGACTTAGGCAAAAATCACTATGGGGACACTTTCCTAGGTACAAAAATCAACACTCCCTCTTACCGAGGAAGGTGTTCTGTACCACACCCAACTTGTCTCTGAAATGAATGAACTTGCCTCTTCCATTAGACTTTGTCAGGATATCTACAACCTGCTCATCAATGGAAATGTACTGCAATTCCACAACTCCTCTCTGAACATAATCACGGATGAAATGGTATCTGATCTCAATATGCTTTGAACTTTTGTGAAATACAGGATTCTCAGAGAGTTGGATGTAACTCTGATTGTCACAGTAAATCACTGTAGGCCTCAGCTCTTGATTAAATAAATCCACCAATAACTTGCGAAGCTACAATGCCTCTCAACTAGCCTGACTGACTGCCATGTACTCAGCCTCTGCAGAACTCAATGCAACAGACTTTTGCTTCCGACTGAACCATGACACTGCTGCCGAGCCCAAACTAAAACATCCGGAAGTGCTCTTCTGGTTTGCCACACTACTTGCCCAATCTAGATCCGTGAATCCAATCAATCTAACCCCATCCGATCTCCTATAATCTAGACCATAATCCACTGTACCTGCAAGGTATCTCAACACCTGTTTTGCAGAAACGCAGTGCACTCCCCTAGGCTCCACCATGAACTGACTGAGAGTGTTCATTGCAAAACACAAATCTGGCCTAGAGTTGACCAGATACATAAACGAATCTATGAGCTGACGATATAAGGTAGGATCCACCAACTCTCCCTCAGAAGCATGAAGCTTCTTCCAGTTGGCGACCATAGGTGTAGAAATCGACCTACAATCCTCCATCCGAAATCTCCTCAGAATATCTACTGCATACTTTTTCTGCCCCAAGAAAATATGACCAGGCTCTTGCCAAACCTCCAATCCCAAAAAATAATGCATCAACCCAATGCCAGTCATCTCGTACTCTGAAGCAAGATCTCTCTTACAAACTGCAATAGGTCTCTCCTCATCTGTGATAAAAAAATCATCCACATACAACTGAAGAATGAGCGGATCATCTCCAACCATGATGAAATAGAGATTCGGATCAGCCTCACTTTTTTGAAAACCCATCGACAGTAAGAGTATCTTGGAATACCAAGCTCGAGGAGCTTGCTTCATCACATACAAGGCTTTCTTCAGCCTGCACACATGAGACTCTTTCCCATGAATCTTAAATCTCTTTGGCTGCTCCACATAAACCTCCTCCTGTATGATTCCATTGAGAAATGCAGTCTTCACATCCATCTGATGGATCTTCCAATCCATTTCTGCAGCAATGGAAATCAATGATCTAATAGAAGTATAACGAGCAACTGGTGCAAAGGTCTCATCATAATCAACTCCCTCTACCTGTGAGAACCCCCGCGCCACAAACCAAGCCTTGTATTTCTCCACACTGCCATCTATAACATGCTTTACCTTGTAAAGCCAACGAGAAGTCACCACTGACTTCCCCTCAGGTCTCAGAACAATCTCCCAAACATTGTTCTTCATGATGGAATGGTGCTCTTCCATCATGGCATCTTTCCAAACATGATGCTGAGAGGCCTCCTCAAAAGTAGATGGCTCCAAATCACGAAGACTAGCAACCAAGGCCATACCCAAGCTATCTGGCATCGCTATAGTCCTCACTGTCTCCTTGGGTGTTCCATTTAGGCTTCTTCTTCCGTGAAGGTTGCTCCCAAACTGGTTGTCATCATCTGAGGAACTCCCAGAAGTAGAATGCCCAGAAACCTGTGTACCAGGAGCTGGTGAACCAACAACTAGTGAACTCTGTGATTCAGTAGCTCTTTATGGTGAACCTGTGACCTGAGAACCAAAACCTCTCCCCGAAGAACCTGCTGGCTGAACCACTGAACCTGAAGATCCTATGCCTGTACTCTGTGGTCCAGTAATCCCAGAAGCTTGTGAACTTGTCACATGTAATGAAGGTACCTGAGGTGTGGGAACTTGCTGCTCTCCCTGCACTGACTCTCTGGACTTCCTGAAGGCTGACTCCTCAAATCTCACTTCTCGCCTCACAACAACTTTCCTCAGAGCAGGAAGATAAATGCGGAAGGCCTTCGAAGTCTCATCATACCCCACAAAGTTGCCTCTCTCTACTGTGGGCTCAAGCTTTGTCCTCTTCTCAGAAGGGACATGTGAAAAAGTCAGGAAACCAAATATACAAAAATGACTCACCTCAGGCTTCTTTCCTGTGAACATTGCCTCAGGAGTCTTGTTCCCTAAGGCACGATGGGGACTCCTGTTCTGAAGGTAAACAACTGTACTACATGCCTCTGCCCAAAGGAAGAAATGAAGTGACTGATCATGTAACATGGCTCTCATTGCTCCAACAATAGATTGGTTCTTCCTTTCTGCCACTCCATTCTGCTCAGGAGTGTATGGTGCTGTCAACTGTCTTCGAATGCCCTCTTGTCTGCAATACTCATCGAACTCCTTGGAGGTATACTCACCCCCGTTATCTGATTTAAGTGCATGAATCCTCCGCCCAATTTGGTTCTCCACAAGAGCTTTGAACTCTTGGAACCTCTGCAAGACCTCTTTAGATTTCTTGCTCCCCAAGAAGTAGATCCAGGTCTTCCTGGAATGGTCATCGATGAATGTCACATAATACTCAAAACCTCTCATAGAAACAGATGACATAGGACCACACAAGTCGGAATGTATCAAATCAAGTATTCTTGCTGACCTGCTATTACTGCTCGTAAAAACAGTCTTGGTGTACTTTCCCAAAGCACACCCCCTGCATACATCACCGTGCTCAGTGCTGAACTCATGCAAACTTGTAACCATGTACCTCAACATCCTCAAAGTTGGATGATGCAGATGAGCCATCCTCTTATGCTATAGCTCACAAAGCTCATTGCCGCTGCTATGTGTCAAAGCATGCTGGGGCTGAAACATGAGCTTGTACAGTTTCCCACATCTGACTCCAATGGTGTAAGAGGAAGATGGTCCTGCTGTCTTGGGAAAAACACGCACATGTCCATCTAGGAATGACACCCCAAGACCCCTATCCTCGATCATGAAAACTGATATCAAGTTCTTCTTCCGCCCAGGTGCAAACAATACGTCCCTCAAAGTCATGGGTCTCATGGATTCTCTCTGAAATATAATGGTCGCACGCCCAACAACTCTGACAACTATGTCATCCCCCAACACGACCTCCGCATCTATCCTTGCCTGTGAAAGCTCAGAGAACATCTCTCGAGCACCTGTCATGTGGCTCAAAGCTCCACTGTCAATATACCACATGCTGGTGGTGGATGCACTGAAAGAATGGCCAGTCAACAAATAATACTCCCTCTTAATATCAATGTCTGCACTGGTGATAATGAATGCTCTCTCTCTATCAACATGCCCAGCACAGAGAGAAAACTCTCTCTCAAATCTAGCTGTAAACTCCTCGACCTCTACTGAAGCTGCTATCTGCTGCTGCTTCTTATTCATCTTCTGTGGGCACTGTCCAGCATAGTGCCCAAGCTTCTGATAAGCAAAGCACTTTACAGTGCTCAAGTCCTTCTTCTGTCCATCCTGCTGCTTAGCCCCACACTTCTTGGGGCCCTTCTTGAACTTCTTCTTTCCCTTGGGAGTTAAAGCCACATTCTCCTCATCCTCCCTGCTAGTAGAAGAACTTCCCTACACAAGAGGATGCTTCTTCTCTGTGAGAGGATGCTTCTTGTTGGCTTCACGAGGGCCTTCCTGATAAATCTATTACTTTCCTTGCAAGGTTCTTTGAGATATTTTTGAGGCAGTGGCATTATGATGGAAACGGTATTGAATTATTCAATATTGAGTCATTCATTAAGACTAATTTGAAATACTTTTTTCCTTGGAGAAAATATCACGTGGAAGATCATGAGATGCCTAGTATCAACATGGTATACAACAATCAATATTTAGAAACCCATGATGATCTAGTTGAGGTTGTCACATTAACAGATAATACTGAAGATTGGGAATCCTTTCATGATTATTCTAGTGATGATGATCACATTTGTACCCTAGATCTACCTCAAAGAGAAACCACTACAGAAGCTTGTAATGAAACTTATGGTGAAATCAGTAATGTATATGATACCACTCCTGCTTGTTTTCCGTATAATGACTTGGAAGGTTTACTGCCTTGTGACCTTTTTTCTGAAGAAGATGATTCTGATTAGGAGGAGGACAAGTATAGCTTTGGGATGTGATGCCAACGATGAAGACTCTCATATCCGACATGGATGGGGGTGATGACTATTGGATTTTCATGGAAAATCCAGTTTATGAGACACTTAAAAATCAATTGAGAATCCCATCTATGATATATCCAGTGAGGGGACTGTTTATTCAGAAATTTGTGGAAGTCCCATTTATGATACATCTATGGAAGGGAGTGTTGATCTTGAGACTTGGGAAAGTTTTTGTATGGAAGAGGAGCATTCAAAATTTTCATTTGATTATTCAGAGCTATATTATTCAGAGCTACACATAAGTATCAGTAATGAAGATTTGGAGAAGCAGTATAATGAAGGGTCAGATGGGATACAATTAACAAAAGATCAGTCTCAGCCTTTGTCTTCTCATTCAGAAGTTCCTTATGATTTGGAGCAACTTGGGCCTTACAAACAGAGGTATCAACAAATAAGCCCTTTGGATGGGTATGATGAAGTAGTGGATCTGCCTCAACATACATATGTGTACATTAGTCCTATCCAGTCTTGGATAGAAGAAGTCTGCGGGAGGACTTGTCAGTTTGGGAAGCAGTTTGACGATGTATTACATGCCTATGATATCCCATCCAACCCTCCCATCTTGAGAATTCATGTAGGTTTGCACTCTCTAAAAAATATGTCCTTGCTTTGGCTGGTAACCAAAGATAAGGCAAAAAACTCCAAAGTTGATAACATGCTTAGGTGGTTACATTGGATATTTGATTTTACCTAACCTTTTTTATATCATGCTTAGAGTAGGAAAATAAGCTCCTCAAAGTGAGCATTTACTTTCTGCAATTAGAAATAAATAACATTTTATTCGGTTAAGTTTTTTTCTACATTCTTGAATAATGCAACTTATGGTTCATTTGGTTTTATATAAAACTTGTGCTACTAAGGTTTCTTTTGTCGAGTTGAAATATTTTTACATATTATATAAACAAGAGAATTTGGTGTTCTCGTATCCTCTCCTTGCCTGAAGACCATATCGAGCACACGTCCCACAGTTGGAGCCAGATGTTATCCACCAAGTTGCACTTAGGTGGATTTCCAGTGAGCAATAAAAGACTTGAACAAATCAATTGTTCATCACATGTGTTCAGAAGTTCATCAGGCCAATCAATGGCCATTTTTTAAATTTTTTTTACATGTTCATACCCTACGTGGAAATTGTAATAAATGACTTAGCATGATGAAATTATGTAAAAGGTTTGGCTTTTCTAAGACCTAGTCATTAATACTTTACTCTAGGGTGTTTTTTCCTTGAGAATTATACGTCATTTTTTAATGACTTATAATTTTCGAGTTTTTCACCCGCTCCTCCAAAGCTAGAGTAAATGTCTTGGTAGTTAGACCTTAGGAGGTTATTAAAACCTATGTGTCAATGTATATTACCATGCTAATCATTGTTTTTGAGTCATATGAACATGTACTAAGTCCCCCATAGTTTTTTTTTTAATTTCCGGAAAATATAATTTTTTTCGTTTTCTAGGCTTATTTTTAATAAGTTAATTAAAAATATTCAAAAGTGCATAAAAGTGTGGCCTAGGGGCAGAATGTGCCATGGGGGTGCTCATTTTCTAACTCAGAGCACCCACTTAACCCCTAAACCCACTTTTCTAAGTTTTCTAGTAATTATTTATCTCTAAAATTAATTATTACTTGAAAATGGTAAAAAATAGATAAAGTGAAAAATTTGGCAACTCATAAAATAAAAGAAACATGCCGAAAATGAATTTTATGAGTTGGCAAAGTAAAGTGGCAACATTCCTAAGGTTTCTAAAACACTTTGGAGTGTTTTTCTCGGCAAATAAAGGCAAGTCGATTTTGCTAAATCAAGTGGAGCACATCTCTCAAGAAAAAGATGGAAATTTGTGAGGATAATAGCATGTGTTGAGTTAAGAATTAGAAGTTGGCATATTTTTTGTCTTTTCCATCCCATGCCAACTCAAGCAAAGTGCTCTCTCTTGGGCAAGTGGACCACCCTCTCTTGGCCATATTTTCTATATAAGCAAGGCATTGCTCCATTATTTGAACATGGAGGATTGAACCTTATGCTCTTGTAATACTTAGTTGCTTCTATATTTTGTTGAATAAAGTGAAGACTTTGGAGGTCCATATGGTGCAATTTTTCATGGTTGTGAATGCTTGAGCTTCATAGAGGTGATATTTAGCTAGTTGTATTTCTCTTTATTTCAAGCTTGTAGATGTCTATCTAGCTTAGAAGGCTATTACTAGCCCATAGAGTAAACATTTGTAGTTTCAATTTGTTTACTTATGTTTTGCTATTAGAGATCTAAGAGTAGCCAACTGTAGTCAGTTATACTGAGGCACTCCCAAATTTCTTTTATCAAAATATACTAGATTTAAACTTGTTTGTTTAAACTTTTAAAGGTTGTGTAGATTTGCAGATCATCAAAGACCAAGGAGGATTTTGAGCTCAGTTGCATCTTCTTCCTCTTCACCCCTATTCTTTTGATCTAATGTTTTTTGTCCTACATGCACTTTCTTTTCTTCACAACGTTCAAGCTTGAGCTTGAGGGTTTTCTCTCCCATCTCATAAAAATTTAATCTTTCTTTTTGGTTACTTTTATTACAAGCTTAGATTTCTTTAAAAGATTATTATATGAAGTTTAGGCTTGTTTACAAGTTAGATCTAAAGTGCTTTAATAGATATCTTAAGCTTAGATCTAACACTTCCTTTCTAATACTCAAAGCAGTAAATTTTTCCCATTTTTTGTGAAGTACTAGATAGTGTATTTTATGTGCATGCTTGTACTAATCCACTAATTTGTACATTGCTAGCTTGCTAGTTTTTAGCAGGTTGAAAGAAAAAAAGAGAGAAACTATGGCCAAATTTTGACAAATCTAGCTATCCAAAGGCTCCAAAGTGCCCACTATTTTTCCCTTTCAATTTCAAGTCATTGTAAACCTCATTGATCCCACATTTAAAGGATCAAAGATCTTCTTTCTCCTAAAAACTTATTGTAATAAAATAAATAAAAGAGAAGCAAGTGGGATTTCCAAGCGCTCACACTCCATTCCCCTTGGGGGATTCATGTCGCCTTCATAGTGGTTTGCTTTATGCTTTATCTTTAGTTTCTTTTACTTTCAGTTAGTTTAGTTTTCTTTCAAAGTTTCATTTACATTTGCAAAGTAACGAACACTAACCCAACATTTCATTGCCGTAGTAATTAGTCTCACATTTTTCTTGTAACACAAGCACACAATCCGTCCTAACGGGCTGTAATCCTTCTGGAAGTAGTTTTAGTTTGTACTTTGCTTTACAAATTGGAACAAACATTTGCCTCCTTCGTGTATGCTCTACCCCTCGCAACTTTGTCTGACTCTTGGGGATATCAAAAGTGGAAGTGTGCATTAATTAATTCCTCACATTTAATTTAATCAACTCACTATAATAGAATTAACATCCCCTAAATATTACGAAAATCCGGCGTAAACGAGTTTGGTGAATAGTGAGCAAATTCTTCAGGGAAAGTGGGAACAACTAGAAAGTGACCGTGGGGTCCTGTTAGGCTACATCCTTGTTGGTGTAGTGTTGAACACCCCCCCATGACTCCATCTAGCCCACATTTTCTCATGCGGAGCCACTTTTCCCAAAATTCGGACATATTTCCCGTACCATCCGGTATATCAAGAATCCCCTTTCCTTTAATCAATTCATCTTTTAAATAATAAAATCAACCAAGAACACAATTGCAAAACTTTTACTTTACAACAACATTTGCTTTGACTCCACGGCATTGGCCTTTAATAATTATCATTTGCTTCATTCAATTAAGCTATATTTTGTCGTGATTATTCTATTTCATATATGCTGTATAGTTGATTTAATTCTGCAATTGTCTTGATTAATATATTAACCTTCAAACTCCTAAACAACAATTTTTCATCCAAAACAACTAAGTACCTAAAGCCTTAGTGATATTAATAGGGTCTACCCAGTGTTACAAATATCGGCGATACGATCTCCTCGGCGATATTATCGCTAAATATCGGCGATTTTTTCTTAGAAAAATCGCGATTTAACACGTGTGTTTCGAAAATATCGTCCCTCACTTTTCCGACCCGGCCGATAAAAGGTTAAAAGGCGGTTTTTTTTTGTTTTATTTCATTTGTTTGAGGGTCCGTTAACTTCGCACTTGCCGACAGGAGAGCAGCGAGGGTTTTGACCTTGTCGACAGGAGGAGCTGACTCGCTGAGCTTCCGGATTCTGCGCAGAGGTTAGTAAAACTGTAAATCATTGTTTTTAACCTTTTGTGTATACCCCTGTGGGTGCAATGGAGTCTGGATTGTGCAATGAAATTTGAATACGCCGACTCTCGACTGTGGGTAGACCGACAGATTGTCGCGACTCCCGATTTGAATAGACTGTGGGTAGACTGTCGCGCACTCTCGATTTGAATAGTATATAATATATATTAGATAATATATTATATATATTATATATTATGTATTATATATTATATAATATATATTATATATTATATATAATACATAATATATTATATATAATATATAATACATATTACATAATATATTATGTAATATGTATTATATACTATATATAATATATATTATATATTATATAATATATATTCTATATAATATATAAAATTTAAATTTAGAATAAATCTAAGAAATTAAGAATGTCTTAGGCCTTAAAAACTTAAAAACTATGTTGTTAAGTTTAAATTTTAAACTTAAAATTTTTAATTAAGTTTATAATATTTAAATTTAAATGAAATTTGATCAATGATTATCATTAATAATTAATAATTATTAATTATACAGTTAATAATTTATTTAATTAAATTTAAAAAAATTCAAACTTAAAAACTTAAAACATACATTCAAATTTAAATTTACAGTTTAATAAAACTAAAATTTACAATTTAGTAAAGTTTAGTAAATAATAAATAATAAATATATTATATTACAATTCACTAAATTTTTTAAGTATTTCACAGTTTAGTCATTGACAATTTAGCTTTAGAAATGTAGAAATGTAAAATAATTTTCTGCATGTCTCATTTGCCAATGAAATTCGCTAAATTTTTTTTTTTTTTATGTTACAGGTTTTGATTTGCAAAGCTACAAGCATGCGGAAGAATTTGGATCCATTTTGGGAGTATGCAGAGCCAGTTGATCCACAAAATCGGCAAAAGCTTAGATGCAATATGTGTGGGAAGGAGATGACGGGGGGGATAAGTAGGCTCAAATATCAACTCGCACAACTTGCAGGGCATGAGGTGGATATTTGTAAAAACTCCACTCCTGAAATAGTTCATAGGGCCAAACTTGCAATTGAAGGTATTGGCAAGAGGAAAGATGAGAGGGAAGCTTTGAGGTAGGAACTTGGCATGAGAGCAGCATTAGGATCCGGGACAGCCGGACACACTTTAGGGGGAGTGGGGAGTGAGACCTTATCCTCATCTTCCGTCATGCCTTCAACGACACACTCTATTTCTCACTTTTTGTCGAGATCTGGTCCTGGTGGACAACCAGGTATAAAGTCAATGTACAAGATAAAAGAGAAAAAGGAAGCAGATAAATTTGTGGGTCGATGTCTTTTGTGGAGTGATATTCCATTCCACTTTGCGAGGAACCCATTCTACGTGCAAATGTTCGAAGCTGCTGCTATTGTTGGGCCGGGGTATAAGCCCTCCACTTATGAGGAGTTGAGAGGGCCCATCCTTGATGATGAAAAGGTTGATTGCACTTCTAGGTTGGAGGAGCTTGGACGTTCATGGGAGGCCACAGGATGCACCGTGATGTCAGATGGTTGGAGTGATAAGAAGGGTAGGACCCTTCTCAACTTCTTGGTTCATTGTCCTCGAGGCAAAATGTTTATAAAATCTGTGGATGCATCTGCACAGGTCAAAGATGCAGCATTACTATGTCAGTTGTTGGATGAGTTCATCCAAGAGATAGGTCCGCAGCATGTTGTCCAAGTAGTAACGGACAATGCTGTGAATTATGTGGCAGCCGGAAGGATGCTTATGGACAGGCATCCAACTTTGTTTTGGACACCTTGTGCAGCACATTGTATTCACTTGATCTTTTAGAGGATATGGGGAAGATCCAGTTTATCAAGGATGTCATTCATTCAGCAAGAAGCATCACCAAATTTATATACAATCATGCTTCTGTGCTTAGCCTGATGAGGAAGTTCACTCATGATAGGGAGTTGGTCCGTCCTGCCATCACTCGGTTTGCCACTTGTTTCATCTCTCTTTAGTCTCTCCTTACTTCTATGTGGGACTTGCAGACTATGTTCCTTTCAGCTGAGTGGCGTGCTTTATTAATTAGCACTAAACCGGAGGGACATGACATATTCAGGCTAGTGTCATACCAGGAGAGCTTCTGGGATGGGGTGAAGGAGGTGTGTACTATATGTGAACCTTTGGTAAGGGTTCTACGCTTGGTTGATGGAGACAAGCCCGCAATGGGCTAATCGTATGAGGCCATGGATAGGGCCAAAGACGCCATTAATGCCTACTATGAGGACAAGGGGGAAGAGGGGCAAGCGAAACAACAATTGATATGGGAGGTGATTGATCAACGATGGAACAAAACACTTCATCGCGCCATTCATGCTACAGGCCTATTCCTCAACCCCGCATTCTCTTACTCATGTGGCCTCAACTTTGATGCAGAGGTAATGGATGGGTTCTTGGAGTGTGTCCAGAGGATGGTGCCAAGTGCAGTTGACCGTTCAGAGATTTCCAAAGAGTTGGAGGTCTATAGGAGGGCCATGGGAACATTTGGCTTTGATATGGCTATTAATGACAGGAAGAACATAATGCCAAGTAAGTTTCACCTTGTTTCAAAATTTAATTTCATTACTTTCTTTGTTTTATATTTCAAATTTTCAATGTCTTCTCTTATGTTTCTCCAATTCATTGTAGATACTTGGTGGGAAACCTATGGCAGCC
>LPNX011073399.1:596619-643251 GCA_001517045.1 Pseudotsuga menziesii | reverse complement strand
GTAGCAGTAGCGGTGGTAGAGGACTTGATGAGGGTCTAGTACCTCATCATTCTTCTAGTTCTTCTAGAGCACATCAGTTTCCAGGCACTTCTAGAGGACAAGGAAGTCCACGACGACCCCCACGAGCACTTGGGATTTCTAGCCCTGGAGGCAGAGCAATTACTAGAGCGATTACCTTTGCCCGTAAAATGGGTAGAAGGAATCCATAGTTTACTTTATTTGGTTGATTTCATTGCATATGAGATACATATTACATAAAACATTGACTGTATTTTTTTGGTGATTCATGAGTCGGGGACTCAAGATCCGAGACACGACTCATTTTTGATGTGTGATGTATCACTAGACCTCTTATACATCTTATATATCGGTTTTATTTCCATATTCATGTAGCAATGTGTTTATTTGATGTTCTTGTTGCTTCAGATGTTAAGAAAATTGAAAAAAAAAGAATATTTTTGTATTTTTTTACATTGCCGATGTTTGCCGACATTTTCGTCGATAAATCCGATAATATCTTTTTGGACCCTCGGCGATATATTCGCCGACATGATATTTGTAACATTGGGTCTACCCCCTTTCGCTTCGTTAGGAGTTAAGCGTAAATGGAGGAGTCAAGATCAAGTGACAGTACTTGACTCAAGACTTGCCCCCAAGGACGCACCAAGCAGCTTGAAGATTTCTACTGCGTTAACCCCAAGTGCGTAAGGGGCGGCAACAAGGCAGAAAGTGCTTGTGCATCGGTGGAAGCGGGAACAACAATAGGATTTGTTGTTGTATTGTTAACCACTTTATCCCATAACTCGTTTTCCTCCAATATAAGCACTAGTCTAGCTTTCCATGGGACAAAATTCTCAGCCCCATCAAGCCTATCCTCCAACCCAAGTCCTGTTGCCATTTTCACTGCAAAGTTCAAGTCTCAACAAGGTGCTGCCCACTGACAAAAGAAATCACTGACAGTCTGAAATTTTTCACTGTGTAAAAGTTTGCACTTTCTCTAACAAAGCTCTAATACCATGTAAAATTTTCAGCATTCTCCCAATCTGGTTTCAACCACCATTTTCATCATAGTTTAATGCCCAACCCATTTTACTCTTAGTGGCAAATTAAATTATTTATCATAAACAATTTATGACTTAAACATAAGAACAATTTTACTACTTTTAATGAGCAATAATCAATGTTCCCCCAAGTTTTCGGGGCGCGGGAGCGGGGAAACGCACACTGGGGACGTGTGGAGACCACCCCCAAATTTTAGCGAAATTCGGGGGGGGGGGACGTCCAGGTCTTAATAAAAATGAGTATTACAAATTATTAAATCCCAGCAACAAC
Organism: Pseudotsuga menziesii; assembly: GCA_001517045.1. Classification (NCBI taxonomy): domain Eukaryota; kingdom Viridiplantae; phylum Streptophyta; class Pinopsida; order Pinales; family Pinaceae; genus Pseudotsuga; species Pseudotsuga menziesii. The sequence continues at coordinate 641,919 of LPNX011073399.1, read as the reverse complement.
AATTCAATGATTCATCCCATGTAAACTACTAAAAGTAAATAATAAATAGTAAATACTAAATCTATCATTGTGCATTGTAAATCAGAATATAGCAAATTAATAATACAAACACGTTATACAATTCATCATGATAAATTTCAAGTTTGTCATTTGAATCTGGATATTCATATTTATAATTTCAGTCATTGTAATTGAAAACTTGAATCAATGATATTGCATGCTAAAATAGTGAAATAGTAAATTACTAAAAACCAAGCCTGAAATAGAGACTAAACAACAATTAAAATTAAAATTTTGCTTTTTTAAACTGAATTTGGGAAAATCGTGGGGGCCGTCTAGGAGCCCCCAGTGTCTGGAGGGGGCGTGTGGGAGCCCCCCTTCACCGGAGCGCGCTGCAGAATAGGGGGATGCGCCCCCTTGCAAGTTTCCGAGAGTTTCCTGACTTTGGGGACGCTGGGAAACGTTTCCCCAGAAGCCCCCAAGCCCCCGGGGCGCAGGGAGCGAGGGGGGCCGTGTAACATTGGCAATAATTAAAAAACACAGTCACACATAAAAAATCAGATTCAGAAATTTTTGGTCAAATGACCTAGGCAAAACCCCAACATTCGGGGAAAACTTGTTCTAGAGAGATTTTATTTTCTGCAATAAAATGAAAGTACAACAAAACTGAGATAAACTTATCTCATCCACAATGCTCAGCAAATTGACTGAATTCAGAATATTTACAGTCAAAATTTCTACCAACTCACTGCCTCGAAAGTCGCACCAAAATGACTGTATGGGCTGCATCGATTTTTGTGCCCACTATTGTAATGTACGGACTGCCTCAATTTTCGTGCCCACTGTACGAAATTGTACAGAATTCCATGCTCAATTTTGTTTGTCTTCTAAAAAATCGTGCCCAAAAAAATTGCCCCGAAAAACGTGCCCAAAATCCCCCCCGGGAACCATACTGTACGGAAATGTAATTTTTGCTGCTGTATGGTCTTGGGAAACGTGCCCTCTTCTCTTTTCTCTCTGCCTGCAATTTTTTCTCCTTCTGTGCTCTCCAACTCATGAAAAACAAAATGAGACTCAAAATGCCTTCCCTTGCCTTTTTGGTGTCTAAATGAGGAAGCTGAATAGTCATCTAATCCAAGGGCCCAAAATGAATTAGATGGATGGATGAGATTAAATGCACTTTTAATTCTCTCCAAAATTAATTTCACTCACCTCAGTTAAATTTATCAAAAAGTCACTTTATTCTCTAAAGTGAAAATTAAAACTCATCTCAAGTTATTAATTGCAAGGGTCACTTTAATTTACCCCTTTTAATGACTTAGGCCGAAATCACTAGGGGAACACTTTCCTAGGTACAAAAATCAACAGGATCTAGTTAGTTTAGGTCTGCATTTTACTTTTAGGTAGTCATCTTACACTTAGGAAAACCCAAAAACAGTCCTACCCTAAGCATTCTCCTCCCTAGCGGCTCCCTTTTTCTTCTTCCTAGCAGCCTCATCCTGCTCCTAAGGAGCTCGCTCTTCCTTTATCCCTCCTCCTTTACCTTCGATCTGCTCTTCCCTTCCTCTTGCAGCCCTCAACCTCCTTTTCTGGGCCATCGACAGCCCTCAGCCTCCTTCCAGTTGCCCTCGGCCCTGATCCCTTGGCCTCTTACCACCCTCGACCCCCCTTCTTCCTGTTCTTTTCACCCTCGGCCCTCCCATTTCAGGCCCTGGCCTGCCCCTCTCCATACACGACCCTCTCTTTAGGGACTGCCTTGGGCTCAGTCTATTTCAGGACAACTTGAACTGCCTACATGCTGTAGCAGCCATTTGCGCTGCTCCTTCAAGCTTTTTCTAATGTCTGCAACCCACCTTGACATCCCTGTTAACACCACAAACAAATACTGAGAGTTGGTTAGATGATTATTATTTGACAAGGGATACTAAAGGACAAGGGCTTAGCTGGATTTTGCACTCAGTGAAGAACTCATTATCACATTGTTTTTATACTTTAAATAGTACATTCCTGACTCCTTGAGACAGATTAATATCGCTTATTCTGCATTAGTTCTATATTTGCTTTACATATGGTATGAATGGATGCTTAATGGCTAAATGATGGAGTGGTTGGGTGCATATTAATCACTTTACAATGCTGCTATTAACACTGGTGCACATAAGCGAACTGTTTATCTTTTCTTGGCTGCCTTAAAACGTGTTGAAGTGTTAGATACTTACATTGCTTACACTTGCACTTATTTAACTGTCATATGCACGTGTTTTGGGACTGTAATCAAACTGCTTTACTTATGCCTACATGTGAACAAATGATACTATAGATGGTTTAAATGACACTTACGTGATATATTGGAAGTGGTTACTTATCAGTCGTTTATGAATGTATTAATGAAATTGATATACCGATTTGCATTTACAAGTTTCATATTTTTATATAGGATGTCTTCTTCATTCATCAATTAACTCCAAAAAGGAACTTGTCACTAATATTGTTGTAGAAGATATAGTTGTGTTTTCCATGTTTCTTGCAGAAGGGCTCTCCCCTTGGAGGTTACGACACTCCAAAGAAGTTTGGGGAAGTGACTAAGATGACAATGGTCACTTTCTCTTATATTTGCTTGTCAATGATTAGCCTTGCTAGTTCATCTGGTAACAGGTTACAACCTCCAACACGATGAACTCAAGTAGAGTGGGATGAATCCTCAAGTAAGTGGTTGGTTGACCATGTCAAATGCTCCATGAAATTATAAACAAATGTCTCCATGTGTGCATCGTCCATGAAAATAATAAAATATTCCAAGTAGATATATATACAAATGACACATGTAGGATTCCTCCAAGATAAAAGTGGCCCATTAGTTGTTAAATCAACCTCCACATATGTGCACAAAGGTTAATGCTCTAATGCAACCATAGTCCTCCAAAAAGCCAATGAATGTTAAATCAACATTACCATGTGTGCCACAAAGGTTATAGCTCTATTACAACCATAGTCCACATCTAAATGACCATTAATGATTAGATCAACTTGAACATGTATGGCAATGAGGGGGTGCACTCCATCAAAGTGTTGTACCATGTAAAAATAAGTTGTATCTCCTAGCAACGCCCCACCATGGTACCGAGATAAAAGTGAAACATTAGGCTCAACCTCTGTGCTTCACCACCAAGGAACTAGTGTATCACCAAAATATCATAGGAAAAGGAACATATGAAAAGTGCTAATTACTAGTGATACATCAAGTATGTCCTTGTCCTTAACACACATTCAATAAGGGGGACTATTTAGAACATCCTTTCCTGGTACCAAACTACAATCAATGTTCCAAGAATAATATGATGCTACTACCCCACATCACCGTTATCCAACCCCTTGGGGGGATAAAATCATCATACATGAACAAAGTGTAGCACTCCCGTGTCTTGAGTCCCTATATGAACACGTATACCAAGGAAACAATTTAAAAAAAAGTATATCAAGGCAAAACCATGATGAAGTAAAACAACTGTCAAATATGTATCGAGATGATGATCCAATGAAAGACATGCAGGTAGAACCAAACCACAAGATGACCATCAACTATGATCATTCAGCATAGAGAAGTGAATCTCCTCCTCCAAAGATCTCCATCAAATACTCCAATGTCTAGAAGAGAAGAGGCTCCATGAAGCTATATGCTCCCAAGTCCATCTAATGTTTCAAAGGTACTAGCTACAATCCCCATCAATGTGATGACAATCACAATGTGAAACCTCATGTAATATGAGGTGTAACACACTGTGTATTGCATTTTTCTCCTAATGCACCTGTGCTTCAGTTTTTGCTGGGCTTACATTCTGTTGCATTATTATCTCGATCACTTTTTGTCTCACTTGCCTTTGGTGCCCTTTACTCCTTTGCTCCAAAATGTTGCTGCCCGATTCACGCCTTGGGTCACATGGCATAATCTTCAAGCTACTGGGTGCAACCTTGGGCGAAATCGAGAATTAAGTGTTGTCATTGTTGATTTTTCTTGAGCAGCATCGAGAGTCATTCTCTTAGGAGAATGGAGACATCTGGTCAAGGACCAAGATGTGGAACCAGTTCAACACTGGGGGACTCAACCTTGAGTTGAGTGACCATTCTGTTGAATGGAGACATCTAGTCAAGGACTAGGATGTGGAACCAGTCCAGCACTAGGGGACTCAACCTTGAGTTGAGTGACCATTCTATTGAATGGATACATCTGATTCGGGACCAGGATGTGGAACCAATCTAGCACTGGGGGACTTGGCCTAGAGCTAAGTGGCCATTCTTTGAATGGAGGAACCTGGTCAGTTACTAGGAATTTAACCTAGTCCGGGACTAGGGACTCAGCCCGAGGCTGAGGACCATTCTCCGGGAGAATGGAGGCGCTTGGTCTGTTACCAAGTATTTGAACTTGGGTCAAATTATGCAGCCTATGGCTGAGGCACCAGGTCTGTTACCAGGATAACACTATAAGCCCTAGACCAGGTCTGGGCATGTGTGACACTCCCCCCTTGATCTGTGGGCTTTGTGATCTTCTCTAGGGATTAGCTACCCCTAGTTAAGACACCTTACTACCCGATCTTGGTGGCACATCGAGTGTGAGGTAAAAGCATTAGTAATTCTCTTTGTTTATGATGATGTACTTTGAGTGGGGATGAAGGACCACCTTGACAACTTGTTTTGACCATAGGGGCACTTGAAGAAGGCTAAAGTAAAAGTCTAAAATACAAAAGGACCCTTAGTACTTGTTGCCTTTGCAACATATCCCAAAAATATTTTTTGAAGATATTTTTTGGCCACCCTTTGAAGATCTTAGTTTGCCTTTGCTTTGATTGTCAGTTTGATTTTCCTGTCCATCATAAAATTTCCAAAAGTTTCGATTTCCACCAAGAAACAAAGTCAAATTTTGATCCTCAGCAGCGGACGGTTTCTCAGTTTCGAGCCGCTACGGCGGGCTCTTCTTTGTTTTCAAGCCGCTACGGCGAGCCATTCTTAAATTGCGAGCCACTATGGCGGGCATTTTCTTTGTTTCACCGCCGCTGTAGCGGAAGGATTTTCATGATCGGGCCGCTATAGCGGGTGTCATTCTGTTTTGCGCGTCGATGTCCGTTTACTCTTGCTATGTTGGAGAGCTTTTCGAGTTGCGTCCGCTACGGTGGCGAGCTTTTGTTTTCGTCTTTCGAATTAGTCCCCAGGGGCTGCTACGGCGGATGCTTCCCCTAGTATGAGCCGCTACGGCAGGCGTTTGTGCAGGTTTATCATAGAAGCCTTTCACGATGCGTTGCCGCTACGACAGAGGTGTTGTCTGGTAAATAGTCGATTTTGGTAGGACCCGCCGTTGCGGAAGTTGTTTTGAGTTTAGAGCCGCTGTTACGGATACATCTTTGTTTTCTTGCCGATGTGATTGTTGTCGCCGAGTCGCAAGGAGATTGCAGGGGGGATTGTGATTTGATAGTTGCCGTTGCGGATGGATTAGGGTGTTCGAGCAGCTGTGTCGGGGCGTTGGCCGTGATAACTTATGTTCTCCGACCCGCAATTGGTTGGCACCAACGGTGTTTGGGGTTTTCGCACGTGAAATTGAAATTTTTAAAGCCCGAAAAGCTTGTTATTTACCCAATTCGAAGTCTTTTTACCATTTGTTTTTACGGAGTCAGTTTGAGTTTGGAGAACGTTTTCCGTTCGGAGCTTACTGTGCGGATTCCTCGGTGGAGCTCATGTGGCTCGTGCTCGCTGGTCATTTTCAGTTGCGTGGCGATGTCTTCTGACCGGACAGGTAGGTTTCTTATCCCTTTTCCACTGGTTGATTTGTTAAGGTTGGTAAGCTGTCCATCGTCATTGGTGGGTTAGGTTTTGGCCCGGTTTATAGGCGGGTTTTTTGAGCCCGTTTTTCCCTTTAGGTTTGGCTGTTGTTATTTTAGGCTGGACCTGGTGGTAACCCGTCTGCTTATCCAGAAGCGTTTCTTACCCAGTCGGCTAGGTTAACGATAGGTGTCCAGAGAACCAGTTTTGTCGTCGACATGAAGCTCGCCAACATCCTTCCCGTAGACATGGGTGAGGGCCGCTTTTTCCATGGTTCGCACAGAAGCGGTGGATGGTTAGTTTGCATGTATTGGCTGTGGGACCTTGGGCTTGGTTTTACCCTGAGATACCACCGCCGCAGTCCGAGGTTTTCTGTACCAGTGAGAGAGTTAGGGCCGTTTTGGGGGTTTCCGTATTTTAAAGTAGAGCTCGGAGTGTTCAACAGTGGTTGCCTGTATTCTAGTAGGGTTTTTCTAGCCATAACCCTGAGTCGTGTTTCGTATTGCTATTTCTAATGGAAGGAACTGACCAAGTAAGGAAATTTTAGGTTTTTTTTTTCTGTGTTGTTGGTTATGTATACATATGTGTTCATCGTTTGAAGTATGAATGCTGAGACAAATCTGTTTTTACATGTACCACTTGTTGCAGAAGTCATGACAAAGAAACAAAGGAAGAAGCTTAAGGTTGTTGATTACGATTCTGACACAGAAGATCCAGAGGTCTCGACGGCGGTAAGGACTGAAATAGTGTACGAAGACACTAAGGCAATTACAAGAACAGAGCATGAGCTAGAATGGGGTTAGATCTACCCCATGATGGTCGAAGGGAAAGTGCCAGAAACTGGTTTGGGAGACCTAGTTCTGTATGAGAACATATTGAGGTCTGGGATAACTAAGATAGTAACCGGGTCGGAGATTTTTCCCTGTGCAGAGGTCATTGGATGGCTGTTGCCTAAGATAGACACAGTGGGAATGATGATAAATGATGAGAAGGGTCAGCCTGTGGCATCTTTCGCACCTGTGTTCATTTCGACAGCCTACAGTCTACCGGAAAAGGAGGTAAGTGTAACAACAGAATGGGCCCTAAGTCTCAAGTTCGATTATACAACCAATGCAAAGAAGATGGTGGCTGAGGGGAAGACTTTCAGACATAAACAGTCAGGAGAATATGAGACAGCCTATCTTAGAACCCCATTCAGGATAATAGCCTTATTGTTGAGCAAGCTATATGGTAAGGCTTATGGTAAGATGTATAATGTTGGTTGGCTGCCCCTCATCTACTACGTGGCCATGGATGGAACGATTTTTAACTGGGCAGATATAGCTACTAGGAACTTGGCCAAATGTGTCAAGGCAGCTCAGGAAGGCCATAAACATAGAAAATCAGAGTTTTTCATGTCATCTTTTTTGATAGATTGCATACTCTGTAGACACAGGTTTGAGAAGCTCAACTGTGTATGGAAGGAGGGAAGGGCCCCTATATATGTTGCATACCAAATTTTGGGAGCCCATAAATATCATAACCACTACCAACTGATATGTGAAGAATTCATCAGACCCCTTGTATAAATTAATCTTTTTAGAAGATTGTCCATGCCTGTTAGAAGGAGCTTTAGAATCCATAAAAGAATATGGAGATTATTTTTTCACCAAAGATGACACGTATTTGAGAATGTATGGAGGCACCAAAGCACCCTCACTGCTACGCAAGTATGCAACAGACTACATAGTGCTTAACGAGGTAGTTAGACAAGTATTCCTAGATGGTTTTGGAAATCATTTATTTGATATAAAGAAAGCTGTATTCCCACCTGTACCTTTCTATGTAGGAGGCTACAAGTTTAATGGGGTAAAGAGCGCTCCAGATTTTGTTAAAGAGCTGGAGATCTTTCATTTCGGAGAAGTGAGCTTCCACAAAAACGACTCTCAAGGAAAGGTGGCAGCTCATAAAGCAACTCATAAGGTGAATTATGAGTATTTAGACTATGTAGACAAGGCGGAGCAAGTCTATAGAAACATTTACAGCATGGCCTCCTTGAGCAGAAGTTTGAAAAGAAAGGCCCCTGGGGTTAAAGGAAGCAACAGCCATAATCCAAAACCAAATGATAGAGAGGAGGAGGTTGCTAGAAAGGCAAAAGAGGAGAAAGGTGCTTATAACTTACAATCGTTGCCAAACATCTGCAAAGAAAATGTTAGATGAATTATCTGAGCATGAAGAATACTTAAAACAATTGCAGGAGGATGAACTTGGTATTCAACTGATCAGAAGTTTAGATGAGAAAGTGCTTAGGACTACAATAGCCCAGGTTGCAGTAAGCAACCATCTATTGGAAGATCAACAGCGATTGATTCCAGCCAGGATGGCCAATATAAAAGTCCAAGTTGCCAAGCATGAGGTCACCATTAGATTTCTAGAACCGTCAGATTTTGAAACTATAGTGACAGATGCAAATATATGGAAGCGGTTCATTAATGAGGTGGCTGGGCCCACTTAGCATGTTTGTTTTATTACATTTTTTGTAATACTATATTGGCTTAAATTAACGAACTTACTAGAAGACAAAGGCCTTTTTGTAACTGATTTGTAAAAGAAGCCCAAAGGGCAAGGGAGACCAAGAGACATTTGAAATTGTATAAATATAGATCAAGTCGATAGAGGAATGGATCTTTTTCATGCTATCTTTTTGTGAAATTTATTGTAAGAAGAACTACTTCCTTTTATAATAAAGAAGTCATATTTTCTCCTGGAGAAGGTGTTGAGAAGTCTCAAATGCATGCTGTAGATTGGTTGAATGCCGATTTATTTCTTTTTCAGTTTTTTCTACGAATTGTGAGATCGTTCTGACTTATGAATTATTTCCTTGTTATGAATGATTTCCTGTTAATTTTGTGAAACTTATGCAATATATTGAGTAATGAATGTGTTAACTAACAATGAGCTATCTCTTTGTTTATCTTTCTACTTACATTCATGTATTCTGAATTATGAACAACTATCAGTAATATTCTTTATGCATGTTGTACAGTACATTACTCATCTTAATATAATCTTGCTCCCTAGGGATAGGTTAGATAGAACTAGTTAGCTCAGCTTAGATGTTATTTGTTTATGATTTAGAAGCGAAAGAGGTAAGACGAGAGGTAAGAACCTACGCATCACATTGTGAACTCTTCGTTATCTCTATCGATTGCACTTAATTAGGCACTTGCACATCATATAAAAAAAAACATTTAAACGGTGGATCGGGCCGCAACCGGTAAAAAAAGCTTTAACCGTTACTTGACCTACGGTAGCCGGACCGTAAACCGAACGGATTCTCCATACCAAACAATAACGAGCTATTTGGGAACATTTATTGGGGAGAATCCCTATTGTTGTCATCTAGGACTTTCCAGGCCTCAATAATTTTGGTGCTAGAAGGAGGGCCACCAGTGCATGGCTGGTTGAGGAAATTTGTTTTCTCGAGAATACTCCACTGGTGACAGTTCTGAAACCAGTTTCCCTAAAAAACCTAGTCCCGAAGAAAAAGTCACAGAGTATTTCGTTTCCATTGATAATGAGGTGGTTGATGATTTAAGGAGGATCACAAGGGCATATGCAAAGAAGATTGTGGGACTACCCAATATTCCAGCCTTGCCTAGAAGAATAGTGTGTAAGAAAGACCGTCCTTACTGTGAGGATTCAGTGTTAGTGAAAGACTTTGAAGAGCTGGTTGAAACAGCCTTGCAAGAGATTGTGCAACCTCTAAATCAGTTAGGGCTAGATTCCCCTTACTGCTCACCGTTTTGAACCCCCGTCCAATCTCCATCTCAATCCCCACCTAGAATCATGGCAAACATGAATGCAAATCAGCCTCCTCCACCACCTGCTTGGAGGGCTAGATCCCCTCTAAACCTTACTCCTCCATTACTTGCTATGCCTTAGAATTTTGATAAGGCATTGCCCAAGTTTGAACCGAATGAGGGAATTCTTGTGGATGATCATTTGCAAAGTTTTTATCTAGCTTTAGAAGGCTTACAAGCAACAGAGCATGGAGACGTAGTCTGCATATTGTTCCCTCACACTCTCAAAGGAAAAGCAGCTTCATGGTATTTTTCCCTTCAGGCAAACTCAATCCCAAATTGGAACACCTTTGAGAGATTGTTTAGAAACAAATATGGACTCCAGAGAACCCATGCTGCTTTAATGAAAGGGTTGTTTGCCCTCAGAAAAGAAAAGAAAGAAAAGGTGCATAATTTCACTCAGAGGTTTGCTGCCTATATGAATAATTTTGATGCAGATATAAAACCTATTGAGAACACCTTAATTGAGTATTACACTTCAGCTCTCGGTCCCGACTTGGCTATGTTTGTCAAGAGATCAGTTAAGCCCACCTTAGTAGAAACTTATGAGGAAGCTGAGAAGGTGGAGGCCGAAATGGAAAGTATAGACCAATATCCTGTGCAATCAGAGGAAAAAACTTTTGGAAACAGAAAGCCGTTGTTGTTAACTAAGCCTAAAGATGAGCGGTCACAAGAATTAGATGGCGTAGTCAAAATGGTGCAGAAACTTTCAAATAAAATAATTGACATGGAAAAAGAGAAGGAGGCCAAGAAGCATTTCAAACCTTATTACAAAAAGAGAGATGACAGTGGTACATCCAAACCTCCCTCTCATAGTCCTTCCGCTATGAACTTAACTGAAGTGGGGATGGACAATTTTTGTACATTCCATCAGCAACCTCATTCTGAAAAAAATTGTCCACAGTGGATAAATTCTATGACTTTAATGATGAATCAGTTACTAGATTCCAAGTTAACGGAAACTGTGGATGGGGAAGAGAAGGATCCGAAACCAACAGAGATAAAAAAATAAGATACTTTGGCTTTATGGGATTGTGCACCCCTGTTTAGTATAGAGGATGAAGGTTTCACTGAAGAAGAAAAAATATCCGAAACAAATGTTACCACAAGAAGTTAGGGCTCATTGAAAGAAGATTAAAAATAATACTCAGACTATTAATATACTAGAGTTTGTCATCTCGAGTTAGAATCCCAATATGCCTGTGAAGTCTGTAGAAAACAAGGTTGAGAATGTCAAGAAGAATCCCACCGAACATGAAATGGGTTACGACATAATATAAGATATTAAAAAGACTAAGGCAAACATCTTTTTGTTTGAAATGTGCAGCTTACCCCAACAAAAGAAGAAGTTGTTGAAAGCACTTGAGACCCCTATAATAGAACCCCAGAATGATAACCAGTCTGAGGAAGAAATTGGTGAAGTAAGTATAGGGGGAAAGTCTAAGTATAGAACACCAACATTCCTACTTACTTTTGAAATCTTCAATTACAATGTGCATAACTGTTTGGTGGATTCTGGAGCATCAGTGAAAGTTATGCCGCTTTCAGTCTGCAAACAGATAAATGGTCAACCCAAGCCAACTACAGGACAGGTGGTCCAAGATAGGACTGCAGTTAAAGTGGTAGGAGAAATGGAGGATGTACTGATATGTTTGTCAGCAGATGAGAGGGTCTGCCAGTATATAGACATTGTGGTAGCAGATATCCCGGACGCATATGGTCTGGTTTTGAGTCGGGATTGGTTAGCAAAATTGGAGGGTTATTTTGCCTCAGATTGGTCACATGTATGGTTAACCTATAAAGGTTTCCAGAATCAAATAAAGGTGTTAAGGGAACCTCAGATGAAACACAACGTAACGCAGTTGGAAGGGAAGAATGAACCAGTTAATTCCGTTTTGGGAAACTATTTTCTTGAGCTCGAACCGGGAAATTATAAAGCTGAAGAAGCTAGTGAGACATCAGATACCCAGCCCGATCTCCTTCAGTTTTCACGGGCTGATAATATGGATTGTAATATAGTAGATTTAGTCTCAGATATAGATAGTAATACTAATTCAGTAGGGGTAGAGAATCAATTTTGGATTCTTTATTTTGATGGTTTTAAAACCTTGGAAGATCAGGAGCTGGCTGTGTCTTGATGGATCCTGACAAAAATGATAAATATTTCTTTTCATGTAGATTAGAATTTGAGTGTACTAATAATACAGCTGAGTACGAGCCATTAGTCCGGGGACTTAAAAAGGCAATGGAATTAAAAGTAAAAAGTCTAAAAGTGTATGGAGATTCTGAAATCATTGTTAAACAAGTTCGAAACAAAATTCATTGCATATCACCATATTTGAAGGCTTATCAAAATGAAGTATGGGATTTACTAACAAACTTTGATGCATTCAATATCTTTTCAATTCCCAGATTAAAAAATGCAGCAGTTGATTTGTTAGCTACTTCAGCTGCAAGGCTGGTACCCATGATTAACAAATGTTCAATTGAATTGCTTTTCAGGCCTTTCGTTCCAAACAATATCACTAACCTGAGGGTGTTTGATGATGATCAGCAAATCTTGGAATGTCTAATGAATGATGAAACCTTCAAAGGAGTCATAATAGATGATGAAGAACATCAAGCAAACCTCCAGAATGGAATTTTTATTCCTAAAGGAGTTCTAACGTTAGAACAAATGTTCGATCTGGAAACCAAGTTTAGAAGACCAGCAAATGTCAAGACACACAATTCGTCTTTGCAATTTGAGTTGATAAATCTAGGGTCAAAGGCTGATCCTAAATATGTGAACCTGGGGAAGTGTTGTTCACCCGGGGAAAGGAGCAAATTCATCAGTTTGTTCAGACAATACAAAGATGTATTCGCTTGGACATATGAAGACCTCAAAACTTATGACACCAAAATTATACAACATGTCATTCCAATCAAAGTTGGAGTCAAGCCTTATCAGCAGCCCCTAAGAAAGATGCACCCCAAACTAGAACCTCTAATTCAAAGTGAGGTGAAGAAGCTTCTTGATGCTAAGATCATATTCAAGGTTAGACATTCTGAATGTGTCTCAAATTTGGTGCCAGCACGAAAGAAGTCTGGAGAGATCAAACTTTGTGTTGATTTCAGAAATCTAAACCGTGCATCTGTTAAAGACAATTACCTTGTCCCACCCATGGAACAAATATTACAAATTGTCTTAGGTTCTGAGCTGTTTTCTCTGTTAGATTGAGTCTTAGGCTATAACCAAGTGTTAGTAGCAGAGGAGGACAGACTGAAGACCACTTTTAGAACCAAGTGGGGGACTTTTGCATATAGAAGAATGCCCTTTGGACTCATAACGCTGGTGCAACTTTCCAAAGGGCTATGGATATAGCTTTCTGCGGTTTGATTGGCCGGAGTGTTGTAGTCTATTTGGATGATGTCACGATATTTTGTAAGAGAGAGGAACATGCGTTTCATTTGAAACAGATTTTCGAATGTTGTAGAAAATATGGCATTTCTTTAAATCCTAAGAAATGTGTGTTCGCTGTTACAGAAGGAAAGCTATTGGGTCATGTTATTTCGAAGAAAGGGATCTCCATAGACCCAGAGAGGATTAAAGCAATAGAACAGATCCCTTTACCCCATAATAAAAAGGGTATGCAGTCTTTTATGGGGACAATAAATTTTGTGCGAAGGTTTGTGCCAGACTTTGCTCAAATAGTCAAACCTTTGCAACAAATGATCAAGCAAAGTGTTCAATTCAAGTGGACTGATTCAGAGAAGGGTGCATTTAACAAGATCAAGACATCAATAACTCATGCACCATCCCTTAAAAGCCCCAACTTTGAAAAAGACTTCATCTTGTACACTTTGCTTCAGACGAATCATTAGCAGCGGTGCTTACACAGAAAGAAGAAGGGGGAGATGAGTACCCCATATCGTTTATGAGCACTGGTCTGCAAGGGGCTGAATTGAATTATCCCGCAGTTGATAAACAAGCTTATGCAGTTTTTAAGGCGGTGAAGCAATTCAGACCGTATATACTGAAGAATCGTACCAAAGTGATAGTTCCACACCCGACAGTCCGATCTTTTTTTGTATAGAAAGAGTTAGGAGAAAGAAGAGGTAACTGGGTAACGACCTTACAAGAGTACGACCTAGAATTCAAACCAGCAACCATAGTTAAAGGGCAAGGGCTCTGCAAATTGATGGCTGAGAGTCAGGACAGTGAAGATAACAATTGGGACAATGAAGCTGAATTACATAAGGTGGATGTATGTCCTTTATTTACAGCTCCAGAATCTTAGTATAGAGACTTGGTGCATTATCTTCAAGAGGGATACTTGCCTAAACATTGGAATCCCAAGCAAAGGAGAGCATTACGCTTAAAATCAGCCTTATATCAGATTATTGATGGAGTGCTGTTTAAAAAAAACTATGATGGAGTTCTTCTTAGATGCTTAGAACGCGAAGATGCAACTAAGGTTATGATAGAACTACATGATGGACCTGCTGTAGGTCATTTCTCAGGAGATACAACAACACACAAAATTTTAAGAGCCAGGTATTACTGGCCGACTTTGTTTAAAGATGCTCACGCTCATGTTAGGAAATGTGATACTTGTCAAAGGAGCGGTGGAAGACAAGCAAAGGCAGCAGGACCATTAAAGCCAGTTATTATTTCAGAACCATTCGAGCAATGGGGGATTGACATAATCGGAGAGATCAATCCAAATTCTTCATTGCAACACAAGTACATCCTTAGAACAATAGACTACTTCACCAGATGGGTAGAAGCCATCTCGTTACGAAAAGTGAATGAAGATGCAGTTATGGATTTCTTGCAAGATCATATTATGACCAGGTTTGGGGTTCCAATTTCCCTGGTTTTTGATAATGCTTTCTATTTTTCATCTATTAGATTCACTGCATTTGCAAATGGGAAAGGAATTAAGTTGCATTATTCTGCTAACTACTATCCACATGGTAACGGTATAGCAGAATCTACAAATAAAAATCTCATTAGAATTTTGAAGAAAACAGTCATAGAAAACCAAAGGAGTTGGCACATAGCTTTGCCTAATGCACTCTGGGCTGATCGAGTCACACCCAAAAATTCCTTAGGTGTGTCACCTTATACCTTAGTCTACGAGAAAGAAGCCATCCTGCCTCCCAATATTTTGTTGCTATCCTCCCAACTAGCCCAAGCCTCCAGAGGAATTGACAATGAGGTTCTGCAAATCCGAATCAATAATCTGCTGAAGTTGGAAGAGTCTAGATCCAAATCAAGAGAGAGGTTTAAGCATCAACAAGAAATAGTGAAGAGATGGTTCGATAAGCACAAAGCCGAAAAAAAGGAATTTGAAGTAGGTGATTTGGTTCTTAAATGGGATCACCCACATGATGAGAAGGGAAAGCACACTAAATCTTAGCAATTATGGATAGGCCCTTTTCAGATTGCAGAGAAGTTAGGTCCCTCAACCTATAAATTGCAAGATTTACAGGGGTGGGAAGAGAACTTGCCAGTCAATGGTTTAGTTCTCAAACCATATTTTTCTTAATGCTTTTTGAGTTTTCTTTGTATATAAATAAAGCTTTTGACTGTTTTCGGTCTCGTTTTTCCTTAGATTAGTTCTGCTTGTTTTACGTTTTTTATTTTTCTTAGAGTCTGATTTCTTGTATTTTGTTTGCTTTATCTTATGTTTTAAATAAACTAGCACAACCTTTGGTTTTGGAGTTCATTAGAGTTCTGGATAAACTAAAAAACTTTTGACTAAAGACTGCTTGCTATTTGCACATACATCATGCTTAAGGATCCTTTAAGATTAGCAGATTATCTGAATAGATTATGAACACATTGAAGTCCTGTTCAAACCCTGTAAAATAACTAAGGTTAGAAAAGTCCAGAATACTATTTTGAGGCTCCATTCACTTCACACTAAAGTCTGTTCTAGGAAGCTAACAACAAAAGACCCATGGAGAGGAAGCAGGGTGAGCAGTTGTATGGTATTTAAATGATCCCATGCTACAAATGAAAGCCAAAAGGCTAAAAGAGTCAAGTCTCCCAGAAGGAAAGCATATATCAAAAGCACATACTGAATAAAATCAGTTTGGATAAGATTGCTCGAAGGTTTTTCTCCGTCCGTGAGCTGAAAGCAAAACATCTCTCACACAAAAGGACACTATCGATGGAAGAACCTAAACCAAATTTTAGACAGAAAGCAATCCAGGAGGACTCAACAAGACAAAAGTCCAGAAGCATCAAAATAATGCAAAATGGCATGGGAATGAGGAACAAACGAATATATCTGTTCACAATCTGTCACAATCCTGCGGTGTCTAAGTTGGAAGCAATCTGAAGATAGAAGTAAAATAAACCTCATATCTTGGCCTCAGAAGAGTTATCAAGACTACGAAATCCTGGTTCTCTTATCCCATTGGACCATAATCAATGTTAAAAGTTCATAAATCTTGTATTCTAGAAAATCCGGGCATCTTAAAGGAATTTGATAAAATGGTCTATCAGGATACTTTAAACCAGTTGCTAATTCAAAAGTTAGTTGTTCGGAGATCTGTGTTCGCCAGTTAGTTGCCAATTGTTGTCTCTGCAACATATCCCAAAAATATCTTTTGAAGATATTTTTTGGCCCCCCTTTGAAGATCTTAGTTTGCCTTTGCTTTGATTGTCAGTTTGATTTTCCTGTCCATCATAAAATTTCCAAAAGTTTCGATTTCCACCAAGGAAGAAAGTCAAATTTTGATCCAGAGCAGCGGACGGTTTCTCAGTTTCGAGCCGCTACAGCGGGCTCTTCTTTGTTTTCAAGCCGCTAGGGTGAGCCATTCTCAAATTGCGAGCCGCTATGGCTGGCATTTTCTTTGTTTCATCGCCACTGTAGCGGAAGGATTTTCATGATCGAGCCGCTATAGCGGGTGTCATTCTGTTTTGCGCGTCGATGTCCGTTTACTCCTGCTATGTCGGAGAGCTTTTCGAGTTGCGTCCGCTACGGCGGCGAGCTTTTGTTTTTCGTCTTTCGAATTAGTCCTCTGGGAGCCGCTATGGCGGACGCTTCCCCTAGTATGAGTCGCTATGGCGGGCGTTTGTGCAGGTTTATTGCGGAAGCCTTTCACGACGCGTTGCCGCTACGGCGCAGGTGTCGTCTGGCAAATAGCCAATTTTGGTAGGACCCGCCGTCACATAAGTTATTTTGAGTTTAGAGCCGCTGTTACGGATACATCTTTGTTTTCTTCCCGATGTGATTGTTGCTGCCAAGCCGCAAGGAGATTGCGGGGGGATTGTGATTTGATAGCCCCTGTTGCGGATGGATTAGGGTGTTCGAGCCGCCGTGTCGGGGTGTTGGTCGTGATAACTTATGTTCTCCGGCTCGTGATTGGTTGGTGCCAACAGTGTTTGGGGTTTTCGCATGTGCAAGTAAATTAAAAGTTTTAAAGCTCAAAAAGCCTGTTATTTACCCAGTTCGAAGTCTTTTTACCATTTGTTTTTACGGAGTCTGTTTGAGTTTGGAGAACGTTTTCCGTTCGAAGCTTACTGTGCGGATTCCTCGATGGAGCTCACGTGGCTCGTGCTCGTTGGTCATTTTCAGTTGCGTGGCCATTTCGTTTGACCGGTCAGGTAGGTTTCTTATCCCTTTTCCACTGGTTGATTTGTTAGGTTGGTAAGTTGTCTATCATCATTAGTGGGTTAGGTTTTGGCCCGGTTTATAGGGGGTTTTTTTGAGCCCGTTTTTCGTTTTAGGTTTGGCCATTGTTATTTTAGGTTGGACTTGGTGGTAACCTGTCTGCATATCCAGAAGCGTTTCTTACCCAGTCAGCTAGGTTAACGATAGGTGTCCAGAGAACCAGTTTTGTCGCCGACATTAAGCTTGCCAACATCCCTCTCGTAGACATTGGTGAGGGCCGCTTTTTCCATGGTTTGCATAGAAGCGGTGGATGGTTAGTTTGCATGTATTCACTGTGGGACCTTGGGCCTGGTTTTACCCTGAGATACCACCATCGCAGTTCGAGGTTTTTTGTACGTGTGAGAGAGTTAGGGCCGTTTTGGGTGTTTCCGTATTTTAAAGTAGAGCTCGGAGTGTTCAACAGTGGTTGCCCGTATTCCAGTAGGGTTTTTCTAGCCGTAACCCTGAGCCGTGTTTCGTATTGCTGTTTCTAATGGAAGGAATTGACCAAGTAAGGAAATTTTAGGTTTTTTTTTTTTGTGCTGTTGGTTATGTATACATACGTGTTCATCGTTTGAAGTATGAATGTTGAGACAAATCTGTTTTTACATGTACCACTTGCTACAAAAATCATGACAAAGAAACAAAGGAAGAAGCTTAAGGTTGTTGATTACGATTTTGACACAGAAGATCCAGAGGTCTCGATGGTGGTAAGGACTGAAATAGTGTACGAAGACACTAAGGCAATTACAGGAACATAGTATGAGCTAAAATGGGGTCAGATCTACCCCATGATGGTCGAAGGGAAAGTGCCAGAAACTGGTTTGGGAGACCTAGTTCTGTATGAGAACATATTGAGGTTTGGGATAACTAAGATAGCAACCAGGCTGGAGATTTTTCCCTGTGCAGAGGTCATTGGATGGCTGTTTCCTAAGATAGACACAGTGGGAATGATGATAAATGATGAGAAGGGTCTGCCTGTGGCATCTTTCGCACTTGTGTTCATTTCGACAGCCTACAGTCTACCGGAAAAGGAGGTAAGTGTAACAACAGAATGGGTCCTAAGTTTGAAGTTCGATTATATAGCCAATGCAAAGAAGATGGTGGCTGAGGGGAAGACTTTCAGACATAAACAGTCAGGAGAATATGAGACAACCCATCGTAGAACCCTGTTATCACCTGCCTTGTAGTTGCCTGTGTGAGGTGGATCCAGGATGGATGGTAGAGGGGCAAGCAACTAAGGGGTGGAACCACGACTGCATAGACTCCCAAATGGATGGTTGTCACGCCAATCAAGGCAGCCTTCACTTTATGTTAGCCTAGTCCAAGATAACAATGGGGGAGACCCATATCTGCTCCCGATAGGAGAGATCGGACCTAGACACCATAAAAAGATCAGATGGGGCTTTATGATATTTAAGGTGCAAGGGAAATGGAAACCCTAGCTCTAGGGTTTAGGTACTAGCAACCGGTGAAGATGACCACTGTCTTGGGAAACGTAACTGTGACAGGGTGAGCAAGAACAGAGTTGGGGTTATCTAGTAGCAAGGGGACAGACTCAGTGAAAGATAGTTGACTGGAGTTATCAATGAGTGTTGGCAAAGAGAATGGGAGGAGATCTTAAGAGATAGGACTAGCGCTAGCTAGGAGATCAGTGCCTTATGTGTATTGGGCAATGGAGTAAGCAAAAACCTAATGTTTCAGTGAACCCACCTGGGATACACCTTGATCTATGAACCCAGAAAATAGTTGGTCCGGAGAAGCTAAGGTACAGGAAAAACCAACTCAATGGAAGGCTAGCGCTAGGGCTTGGAAGGACAGATTTGCAGTTCTAGGGTCACCTGGAGGCTAATAAATCAGCGTTGAAGGAGAAATGAGGTTAGGGTGACCTGATCTACAAGCCCAAATCATAAAATCAAAAGAAAAATCAGAGCCGGACAAAGTCAAAATTTGATGAGGGGGCTAGGGGGGCTGAAAACCAATTTTTCAGATCTATGGCAAACCGGAAGGAACTAGCTCAGCGTTGGGGGTGTTCTGGAATGCTTAAGCCCTGAGCTATCAGCCTATCTTGTCAGATTTAAGAAAAAGTCACTTCCGGAAAAGTCCAATTTTCAGTGAGAATGCTAGGGCTGTTTTTGTCAAAAACTCAGATCTAGGTCAAATAGCCAAGCATTTGGACAACGTTGGGGTTGCTTTGGACTGTGTGGGACCTGATCTATCCGTCTGTGAAGTCAGAATTCAGAAAAAATCAAAACCCTAGCAGGTCAAATTTTCAGTGGGGGGTTATGCAGTTTTCTGGCAAAAATTCAGATCTGGGTCAAACCAACAAGAGTTTGACCAGCGTTGTAGTTGATTTGGTGAAGGGGAGGCCCAATCTATGAAACCCAGAAATGGTTTGGCCAAAGATCGGACGATTCCCAGATTTATTGCTTTTTAGGGTTTTTAGTATTTTAGGAGTTTTTTCAGAAAAATTTGAAGTAAAGCAAGGTACAATGGAATAAGATTTGAAAAGAAGAGACTTACCTGTTAGATCTTACCTGGAAAAGCTTGTAGAAGTCTTTAACAGCGATGATCTTAGCTATCTCGATCAATTCTGGAAGATCCTCGTGATTTCTATGGCATATGCAAGCTCCAAGCCACCAATGCGCCTCCTACCTTGCATGAGCAAACGTCAACCATATTAGATTTGCTAATATAAGATAAAGAAATTGAATGCTACAAGAAAGTAAAACAGAGTAATCATAGATCACAATAAAACTAATGAAAACCCCCTGATCCAAGACGAAGAAAACCGAGCGAGTTGAGGTCCCCCTACAAAAACGCTCCAGCCAAAATGCCCTCTTGTAGACAAAACAATGATAGCAAAAAAATATAGATCTCACAAGAATTTCCACAATGCTAGGAAGCTGAAGATTTTCCAATCACCATTTGAGAACATCAGATGCAAAGCAGATCCAAAAAATTTCCACAAAAAAGTCTTTCTAGTATTCAGATCCAAGAGCCAAAGACCCCTTACAAATGAGAAGCTCTCTCCTTTAAATAGAAATGAGAGAACCTCAATCATAACTGAATCCTAACCACTTTCAAAACAAGTGGCTAAGATTAAAAGATGAAATGTTCTAATCAATGGTTGAGATGAGCTCAACATACAATACATGGATCAATATAACCATAATTTATCAAAGTGGACTAACCCACCCAAAAAAGGTAACCCACTCAACAAGAAATAAATGAAAGCACATGGTGGGTCCAAGGAGTGTTTGACTAACTCCCTCTGGGTGTCCCCATGGCACAATAAAATAATATAATAATTTAATTCTTTGACTTTTTGTGCTTCGTTGAGGAAATCGTGAGCCTCCCAAAAGAGCTCCAGAAAATAATATAAAAATGCCCAAAAATAGATGTGGGCCCAATCAGGAGCTGCAACTACTGGAGAAGGTGTGGAGAATATCACTCTCATCATCATGACTCATCCCATGTCATTTCCTTGCTTCAGTATCCCAAATCGATTTCTTCAATAGCCATTTAATCATTTTTTAATCTGCCTCGGGAAATGTGATCCAGCCAAAATAGCCTTCTAGGGTGCTTGCGTTGTCAAACTGAGCCCACCAAGCTCTCTGGGATGGGGGTACTATGGTACAAACAAGTGGCTGCACCCCCCTATGCCCATACAATGCCCTAGGAGATCCAACTGAAACATCTCCCTGCTCAAAAATATCAATCTGTGAATAAAAACTGCATCAAAAAGGCAGAATGAGCCTGATCACATCTGTAAGTGCCCGGAACTAGAAATAAACTGTCTCATTAGACTCAGAGAGTCCAAATCCATCTAAGGTGTATACTCATACCCCTCATAGGTCTCTATTTGATCATCAATCATATCCAATAAACAATATAACCATCTGTGAATAATCAAACACCAATAATGACTCTGACTATATCCATCCGCTGAAAGTGTTAAAAGGTTAAGACATGCTCTACAACTCATTCAAATAACAATCACAACAAGTAGCATTCATTTTACTGGTGGTACATCAACCAATACATATATAAGGCTTTATTTATTATTACTCAGACTTAGACTTTCAAGACTATACTCACTTCATAGTTGTAGCCAATTTGCTAGTGAAGGGTGAAGGGTGGAAATGACAAGGCTAAGGCTAGGATGAATTCCTACTCAACATCATGACACTTTGGACAAGGAAAGGGAATACTCACTGTAACCAATGTCAGACAAACAACAACACAAGGAATGGCAGTGCTTCACAAATGGGTGAGTTGTTTAGAGATTGCTTATTCAACTTAGGCGTCATGTCTACATCAAGCTTAATCCAAGTTCATTAGGATCATCATTTTATTCCATGGCCTTTTTGGCCTATATGACCCTTTTGGGAATTCACCAGTGCTTAAAAGCACAGCTAATCGCAGCTTTCATCTGGGACATATTTATTTTAACAAGGTCAACAATTTTTGGATATAGCATATTTTTAACCATTGCTTTTTTGGACCTTTTCTTATACTCTTCAAGGAGTATTTTAGCATTTCATTGCTCTTGCCCTTTTTACATATGTTAAGAAACACAGTTTTATAATTTTCAATTTTCATGGGCGCATATTCAATATTTTCAATATAGGTAGTACATGAGCTTTCAGTTTTAGCCAACAACATCTCAAGTGACTAGGGGGAGGTCTGCAGAGTGCCAAACATCGGGACAACCGACCAGAATGATTT
Source organism: Pseudotsuga menziesii (assembly GCA_001517045.1). Taxonomy (NCBI): domain Eukaryota; kingdom Viridiplantae; phylum Streptophyta; class Pinopsida; order Pinales; family Pinaceae; genus Pseudotsuga; species Pseudotsuga menziesii. The sequence continues at coordinate 619,889 of LPNX011073399.1, read as the reverse complement.
AGGCATACTATCCAACTTACCAAAGGCAAGTTTTGTCACCAACTCAGAGCCGAGACACAATATAAACAGGGAGGCTTGTCCAACAAAAGTTCCAGCGGGGAAAAAGGTCCTCCATGCCCTAAGTCAAGAAGTCAGCCGGGTTGAAAACTAAAATGGAAGGTAATGGATGGGTGAAGACAATGAATGATGGAGCCAACACTAGCAAGCCAAAACAATGGTGGGAATGACTACCTCTATTCTCCCTAAGGAGGGTAAAACCAATGAGTATAGATCAAGAACTTCCAAGTCTAAGTAAGGACATCAATACATAGTACAAGATACAACTAAGTCCATATAATTATGACCGCCAGATCATGATACCACAAGTTAATACATGTCACAAAAATCAGTATAAGAGCAATAATAACCATAACACAATATAAAATGCTGAGTCATAATCATGCAATATAATCCATCTGAGACATCATCTGTCCAATGGGAAAGAATTGACATAAAACTGGGCATCAATGACTGCTCTGAAAATGACATAAATGGCTACATCGGTCCTCAAATCTGAGTGTCCTGATACTCAGTCCTGACATGGGAGAGTACAATAGTCCACTAATATAATAATGATCCATCAAAACTGCTCATCTCAGCATCTCATATGTAAGAGATCTGGTTGAAAAAAACACTGTGTCTAAAAAATAGAATAATGGTAGCCTGGCTACTATATATGTGATAACAAAACCCATTCACGATAATAGCGTTATTGTTGAGCAAGCTATATGGTAGGGCTGATGGTAAGATGTATAATGTTGGTTAGCTGCCCCTCATATACTACGTGGCCATGGAGGGAACAATTTTTAACTGGGTAGATATAACTACTAGGAACTTGGCCAAATGTGTCAAGTCAACTAAGGAAGGCCATAAACAGAGAAAATCAGAGTTTTTCATGTTATATTTTTTGATAGATTGCATACTCTTTAGACACAGGTTTGAGAAGCTCAACTGTGTATGGAAGGAGGGGAGGGCCCCTATATATGTTGCATACCAGATTTTGGGAGCCCATAAATATCATAACCACTACCAACTGATATGTGAAGAATTCATCAAACCCCTGTATAAATTAATCTTTTTAGAAGATTGTCCATGCCCGTTAGAAGGAGTTGTAGAATCCATAAAAGAATATGGAGATTATTTTTTCACCAAAGATGGCACGTATCTGAGAATGTATGGAGGCACCAAAGCACTCTCACTGCTACCCAAAGTATGCAACAGACTACATAGTGCTTAAAGAGGCAGTTAGACAAGTATTCCTAGGTGGTTTTGGAAATCATTTATTTGATATAAAGAAAGCTATCTACCCTATGTGAAGGGATATCAACGAAGTAAATTAATTAGAGGGGGAATGTGAGTTGCAAAATTTTATTAAAAGAATTAATTAAACCCTCCGACAGAGAGCGCTCTTGACTTTGTCTTATGACAAAAGTTCAAGAGTCTTATCTATTCTATATGCTTAAGTGTAAGGATGATGCAACAATTAATATGCTCTTCGACAGAGAGTGCTTTTGACTTAGATTCTGGCAAGTTCAAGGGACTTAGAAATTAATTAATTAATTACAAAAATCAAAGTACATGAAATAAAAGAAAAATTAAACATTAAGCAAACCCTACGACATAGAGCACTCTTGATCCACCTTACGGTGAGATTCAAGAGATTTTGTTTTTTTTTAATTTTCGCAATATTATATCAAATGAAAGCAAACAAAACTTAAACTAAGTAATGAAACAAGAAACTTTTATGAAAACAAACTTGTAAATAATGAAACTACTCTTTCCTATTCTATTCTAGCAATTTATTATGCAAACATGAAAATAAAAGAGACGATACAAGCTTCCCCAAAATGGGGGAAGAGGGGTGTGAGAGCCTTTATCCCACTTGCTTTTTATTAACTTTTACAATGCTTTCTTTGATGCTTTTTGCCTCTTCCGAAAGAGCGCGGTGAGAAAGAGAAAGAGAGAAGAGGGAAGTATTTTTGTCTTTTTGCTCTTTGCTTGCTTCCTTGCTTGCCTTTGGGCTTTTCTTGATTTTTCGTGAAAGTAAGAGCTTTAAACACTTGAAACGTTATATGTTAATCAAAAAATTAAAAGAAACAAAACTACAAACTAACTCTTAAAAATGGGGTAAAATCCTACGGTGAAAATGGAGGAAAGAGAGAGGAGAAAAGGCTATGAAATGGAAGAGAAGAAGGGCAAAAAGAGGGCTGTCCAAAAGGGTAAAAGAGGGCTGCAAACTAACAAGGAGAGAGCTGCAAACTGAGTGAAGAAAGGGGAAAAAATGGCAGCGAGAAAAGAAAAGGAAAAACAAGCCAAACAAGGCAAGAGGAGGGAAGCCAAAAGATGGAAAAATGGAGACAAGGGCTTCCTAAAGTAACCGGTAACCAAAGAAAAGATTTCTTGTGGATGAAACACAAGAGATAGAGATAGACTCCCAGCTTTCTTTTTGTATTAAAAGAAGATGATCCCTGTAGGTCCTGCAATCACAAAGTGTTAAACAAAAATTTGGTTGCTTGAAGCCTGGGATAGAAGCAGCTGAGCTCACACCCTTCTTCAACCTGTGAAGCCTGATAACACACCACAACTCAATACAAAAGTGAGATCAAAATAACATGCTATTTTGCTAAGAAAATTTAATCAAGATCAACATTAAGTATATACTGATTACTCATGTCCATCAAGATACTAATCTACTTCGCATAAACAACAAAATTGAAACAACAAATTGCTATTCTACCGTGCCAACAATGGCCTTCTTGAGCTAATAAAACAATTGATCTCATCCAAGTATTAAATAAATAAGGGTTAGAGATAATATCACCTCAACCATTTAGAAAGCTACCACATGAAAGAGCTCATAGACCTCCAAAGTCGAATCTTTATTAACAATTCAAAGCAAATGCTTGATACAATTTTCTCAGAGTAACTCTGCTACAAAAGTCCATGTTGTAGATCTCAAAAGAACCTCTAGTTATACAAAAGGAAAGAAAATAGGGCTCAAATCCCTAAATCCGGACTAAGAGTAACACCGGAGTAATTGAATGAGCTCGGCATGATGATTTGGAGTTGAACTGAGCTGCAACTGAGTTGTAACTGAGTGCTTGAATAATGAGGGGGGGTGAGGTGGCTCATCCTCCCTCGTAATGATCACCCAACCAATAGATAACCCACACTTCAACCAAAAACGAATTTGACCAAAGAAAGCAAATTTCTGACTGATAGTTCAACTGCTACACTCCGATACTTGATCTGAAACTGACCGATATTGATTGGAATCATCATAAATGCTTCGTGCCATGTCATTTAGCCTTTTTATTTTATTCAATTTGGTTTATTTTGGGGAGTTTTTGATTTTCTCCAAAATATTCATTTTTAATATTTTAATTAATAATTTCTCCGTAAATGACTTTTTTGAGAAATTATTAATTATGAGGCTGAATGAACATCTGAAACTTGGGGATAGCTGGCCAGTTGATCATGATTGATTTTTGGCTTAAGGTTAGAGCCTTCAATCACTGAATTCGGATCTCGGATGACTGACATATTACAAATTGAAATTTTTCCATTTAAACTATGAAAAAATTTAATTAAAAAAACCTAAAATCCGACGCATTCGGTAAATTTTTTCGGAATTTTTTTTGAGGGTCCAAGTGACTTGGAACATGACCATAGTCTATTCTAATAATGTCTAGTAGGTTTATACAGACTCAGTTGGGCCCATTAGAGGAAATTTGAGGTCTAAAATGGGCCTCCTAAGGAAAATAATAAAATAATAGTTAAAATAATAAAATAATAGTTATTAACTTTGGAGGAATAATGAAAAAACTACTTTTTTTCGTTCGTATTTTCGACATATCTCCCTGTGGTTTTATTCAAATTCTGAGCGAGAGACCTCATTGGATGCATAATTTAATTCCGCATCCAACAAGCAACCACACTGCATACTTTTGACGGACCCTGCTACCCCAAAATTAAGAAATACCTGGAAAAATGTGATGATGACAAGACCCCGCTACCCCAAAAATAAGAAATACCTGAAAAAATGTGATGATGATGTCATCATCACGTTTTTTCAGGTATTTCTTAATTTTGGGGTGGCGGGGTCCATCAAAAGTATCCACTGTGGGTGCTCATTGGATGCGGAATTAAATTCCGCATCCAACAAGCTCTGTCGCTTGGAATTTGAGTAAAAACACAGGGAGATATGTCGAAAATACGAACAAAAAAAGTAGTTTTCTTTTATAACAAATATGTCAATTCAACCATTATGGTTGACTCATTTTATTGAAATTCTATAGGTTCCTGAATTCCAACTCACAAAATTTATTGTTGGCACGTTTTTTTATAAGGCCCATTTAGACCCCAAATTTTCTCTAATGCTAATAACCCCCCCAGGCCCAGACTTCAAAATCGGGCATTCCAGCTTTGGAGGAAGCGGGAGAAAACCTCGTCGATTATACTCGTCTATAGGCAAAGCATAATTGACAAGGGCAAAAAACTCGCTGGAATACCTTAGTTGAAATTCTACATCTTAGGAGACCAAACCACTCAAAACACCCTACTAGCACATTTTATTACAAACCCCGCGGGGCCATGGTCATAACTACTTAAAACAAAAACTGGCTAGGCACAAAGGCGGATCATCTGATACACTGGAACACAAACATTTATCATGTTTGTCAAATGGCGGCTCCTCAGCTAATCCAACTATGGTACAAATAAGTTGGTAACATCTGGCTCCAACTGTGGGACGTGTGCTCGATCTAGTCTCTTATGCAAGGAGAGCATACAAGAACACCAGAATCTCTGGTTTCCACATCCTGTAAAAACATCTCAACTTAACAAAAAAAACTTCAGTAGCACAAGTTTTATGAAAAAGAGCCAATGATCTAAAAGTTGCTTTATTCAAAGGAATGACAAAACTTAACTGAAAAAATTATTTATCCCAAGTATAGAAAGAAAATGCTAAAGTAAATGCTCACTTTAAGGAGCCTATTTTCCTACTCTAAGCATGAAAATAAAAACAGTTATGTGTAATCATAAATCCAATGTAACCACCTAAGCATTTTATTAATGTAAAATTGTTTTTCCTTGTCTTTGGTTACCAGCCAAAACAAGAATATTTTATTTAGAAAATGCGAACTTGCATGATGATCCAGAATGGGCGGGCTGGATGGGAAATCATAGGCATGAATAATGTCGTCAAACTTCTTCCCAAACTGGTAGGTGCTCGCGCAGGATGCTTCTATCCATGACTAGATAGCGCTGATATGCAAATCGGGATGATGAGGCAGGTCGACTACTCCATCATGTTGATCATCAAGGCTTATCAAATGATAACTTGTTGTATAAACCCCAAGTTGCTCCAAAACATAAGGAACATTTATATGTGAAGATGATGGCTGAGAAAAAACTTCAACTAGTTGTACCCCATCTGATTCTTCACTGCACTGCTTTTTCAAGTCCTTATTACAAATACTCAGATACAATTCTGACTGATCATATGAAAACTCTGAATGTTCTTCTTTACAACTTTCTTAAGTCTCGGAATAAACACTCCCCTCGTTGGACACATCATAGATGAGATTCTCAAAAATATTTTCAAAAATATCATAGGTTGGATTTAAAAGAAAAAATCTCACAGTCATCATCGCCATCTATGTCAGATATGAGAGATGCCTCATCACTAGTATCAAGTCCTTGGCTACACTCCTTATTCTGCTCAAAACAATCTTCTTCAAAAACTGGGTTTCAAAGATATCACATGGGACCCAACTTTCCAAATATTTGTCATCAGGTGGAGAGCATGGAGGACTCTCATCACTTGAAACCTCTAAGATTGGATTTTCAATTAAAGTCTCGTAGTTATCATCCATCTCAGATGTAAGGGATTCTTCCTCACTTGTATCACATCCATGGCTATATCCTTCCTCATGATCATAGTCATCTTCTTCAGAAAAAAGGTCACAAGGTAGTAAACCTTCCAAACTATCATCATTATGCTCATTTGTAGGATTAGTACCAAAGTTTTTAGCAAGGTTATCCAATTGTTGACTACGATCTTCGACTTGACCCCGGGTTTCTGTGGTGACAGGATGGAGCTGTCCAACTGTGTTAATGTACTCAGGCTCGCTTGAATATTGTTTTGCCTCTCTCCAACTTTCTCCAGAAACATCATGCATGTCACCTACATAGTTTATGTACTCAGGCTCGCTTGATGATGCTTTAGGACCACAACCCTCTGGAAAACCATGCTCTTGAACATAGCACGCATATTAGCAAGAAGATTCTTCATGAAGGTCTTCGCATGCCCTACAAAATGGTGTGTAAGTATCAACCACATTAGCAGCCTCTAGTTGATGAGGAGGCCTCTGCTCATGGCTGGGATTCTTTCTCTGCCATGTTGGCCTTGCAGGGAAGGTTCTAGGAGGCGGCAGAGGTTGAGTTCTTTCAACAGTTATGACCCTATTCTAAACCTCTTTAATCTGCGCTAAGTGCTTCCTTTCCATGTCTCGCATTTTCTCTGTCAGGTCCATGAGCCTCTTCTCACATGCTTCGTTTGATGGCTCTTTTCCTTTAGGTTCAATAGTTTTTAGAGGAGTTGATGATCTAGAGTTACCCTGGATGTTTGACTCTTCTGAAGACTGCATATTCTTATCAATCTTAACGGCCAATTCTAAGCTTGAAGCAATGTGGTCGGCTCCTTGTCTCTAATCTGGTACTGGATCTTGCCACTTAATGCTTCTATGTAATAATCCAAAGTGGAAGCTGCAGGAGGAGCATAAGTAGCAGGGATGGAATTTGATAACTCTGTGAACCTATCGTTGAATTCATCCATGGTTTCTGTTTCAGATTTCTTCATACTAGTCAAAGCTGCTACTAGATGTCTAGGTTCCTTTTTACTGCCAAACTTTCCAAGGAAAGCAGTCTTGAAATCTGCTATGGTAGTGAAAGAGTTGTTTGGCAAATTATCATACCAATTTCCAGCTTTGCCATCCAAAGACGGAGCAAACAGGGTCATGTAAACATCTTCATGTTTGTCAGCACCCCTGACATAAGAACCACAGTGTCTGGAGAAATTTCTGATGTGCTGCTCAACAGAGATAGAGGCATCAGTGCCATTAAAATTCATAAGCTTATCAATAGCCTTTTCGGGAATGTCATGAGGCTGACCTGCTATCTGAGTAAAATTGATTTGAGTAAAAAACTCACCCATTGTGTTTAAGGAAACAATGATTGTTTTGAAAATTTTCTAAGTTTTCTTGAAATAAAAAGTGGATGTCTGAAACAAACTCAGATCCAAGTTCTACAAGGATCCTACGAGAAGCTAGTTTGTTCAGTCTCCTCCTATACACTTTTTCAGGATCAGGGATGAAACTGAGCAAAGCTTTAGAGTTTCTTCTAGTCGAATACCTTGAGGTGTTAACTGACAGTGGAGTCGCCAGGTGGATTCAAGTCTAATTCCTGAGAGAGATTGGACTAAAAATCTACCAAGAAGGGTAAAAAAGGTAAAAAACTAAAAAGAAACAAAGGTAGTCCAGGAACAAAAAGATTTGTCCCCGGCAACGGCGCCAAAAGATGTTGTCTGCCGATTGCACACCAGCGGCAGAAATCTTCCGAAAGTTGTCTCCTAACTTGAGAAAGTGGGAGAGGTGTGACCTTGGGGGCAAGCACAGAGCCAGGTACTGTCACCTACTCCTAGCTCCTCCGTTTAGGCTAACTCCTAATGAAGCCAAGGGGGGTAGTCCCTAAGAAAGAGTTTCTATGGCTCAACAAAGCTTGGGCAACTTGACAGAGGCTCTAGGCAGGATAACAAGAATCTGGGTAGCACGGGCAGGCTTCCAGGAAGGAAGAAAACAGTCCCGAACAACAGTACGGAATTCTGGCAGTACATTGGCAGACCTAATATCTGGTTTGGGCAGACAGCTGGGCATGAGAGAGAAAATTAGGACAGAAAGCCCTAATTTGGTGTTTTTGTGCAAAACTATCTTCTGTTATTTTTTTTATCTGTGGTACAAACCCATTAGGGTTTGTGAATTCTTGAAAACCCAGTCATCTCACTGAAGAGATGAATTACTAATGCTTTTGAGGTTTTTGTCTTTTAAAGGTTTCCTCAGTGAAAAACTCGTGTTTAGTGTTTTGATGTGTTGATGTTTTTACTGCACTTGTCATTTGTTACCTGATAGTCTGCAAAATTTTAAAGTATTCATGCTAATGCTAAAATTCAACATTGTATCAGAGCTTAGCATGTGAAGACCCAGTAAAAGGAGATTGCTGTTGTCTTCCTAGACCTTGGGATATTTTGCAGAGTTGACATTTGACTAAGTGCCAGAGATGGCTACCAACATTTTCAGACCGGAAGAGAAGCTTCAAGGTTCAACCAACTACAATTCCTGGAAAGCTAGGCTTACAACCATACTAGAGGAAAATGACCATGGTGTTCAACACCATTGAAGAGCCAACATCTAATGCTGGCAGAGTTGGCACGCTAAGGCTAGAAGGATCATCTATGATTTTGTCAAAGAAACTTTGATGCCCAACATCACATCATTGAAGACCGCCAAAGAATGCTTTGACACCTTGACAAAATTGTATGAGAAGGAGGCTCTGAGTCAGAAGAGAGTTTTGAAGAAAAGACTTCAAACATTAAAGATGAACAAGGATGAAGGGGTTGGTCCTTTCTTCACAAAGATTGCAGAGGTAAGAGATCAACTTACTGCTATTGGTATTGTTGTAGATGACTATGATCTTGTGCAGACTGTAGTGATGGTCTCCCAAACTCTTGGGAAACATTCCTTGCATCTGTCAGTGACACGAGAATCAACCAAACTTTGAAAGACTTTGGCATGATTGTTTGGAAGAAGAGGGAAGGACTTCAGGCAAGGAAACTAAGGAAGGGAATCTTGCACTTCCAACAAAGACAAAGAAGTTCAAGAATCCCTCCCCTTAGCAAAAGAAGGGAAATAAACCTCAAGGTAAGCACTCTGATGTTTCAAAAGTGGAATGCTATAATTGCCACAAGTTTGGGAACTTTTCCTGGGATTGCAGGCAACCCAAGAGGAAATTCAAAAGAAGATTCCAAGCTTCTGCTGCAGAAGAAGAAGAACAACATCAGGGCTATCAACGAAGATGAACCTAGAAGAGTGTGCTACCTGATCTCTGCTCTCTCTGGATCCATCACAGACAATGCTAACTCTTGGTTAGTAGATAGTGGTTACTGGTTTCTCCAGGCATATGACAGGTAACCGTGGAGCTCGCACCAGTTATAGAAAGAAGTTCACTACATAGGTGGAACTTGGAGATGACTCCACTTACAAGATTGAAGGAGTTGGATCAAGTTCACTTCAACTTGATTCAGGTACGGTTTTACATATTGATGATGTCTTATATGTTCCTGGTTTGAAGAAGAACCTTCTCTCTGTTGCTGGCTTAAAGGACAAGGGCTATAGAGTCCTATTCATGGACAAAAAGGTCCTACTATGGGCAAAGAATGAAAAGCTAAGCTCAGCTATACAGATTGGGGTTAGAGAGGGAGGTCTTTATAAAGCTTCCGAAGATTCCACTCATGCTTTGGTTCATCATACAGTTGATCCATGTGAGCTGTGGCATCGGAGGTTTGGACACTTTCACTATACAACTCTTCCAGGATTACAAAAGATGGTCACAGGTATGCCAGAGGTCTCTCCCAAACATGATGGAATTTGCAAAGGATGTGCTCTAGGTAAGAACACTAAGAATTCCTTTTCCAAAAGTAAGAATAGATCTAAAGGTATATTGGATTTGATTCACTTTGACATTTGTGGGCCAATGTCTTCACCCTTCTTGAGTGGGTGCTTGTATTATGTCTTGTTCATAGATGATCATTCTCGGAAGTCATGAATTTACTTCCTCAAAGCCAAAAGTGAAACATTTGACAGGTTCAAAGAGTTCAAGGCTCTGATTGAAAATCAGATAGGTAGACACATCCATATCTTGAGATCAGATAACGGAGGTGAGTATGAGTCTAATGAGTTTGATGATTTTTGCCGAGAAGCAGGAAGCAGTACCGTACAACCCTCAATAGAATGGGGTTACGGAAAGGAAGAACATAACGATATGTGAAGTTGCTAAAGCCATGCTTACTGATCTAGATCTTTCTTTATCCTTGTGGGATGAAGCTGCATGTACTGCTGTGTACATCCAAAACAGAAGCCCTCATGCTATCTTGGGAGAAAAGATTCCAGAAGAAGTCTTCACCAGCAAGAAACCTACAGTTGACCACATGAGGATATTTGGCACTCCGGTTTACATTCATGTGCCAAAAGAAAAGAGGGCTAAGCTAGAGCCTTCTGATAAGAAATATATATTTGTCGGTTACAGTGACAGCTTGAAGGCCTACCGCATCTATGTACCTGGACAAAGGTACATTGAAGTCAGTAGAGATGTGATCTTCCATGAGGAAGCTGTGTTTCGTCAAACACAAGAGCTTTCAAGGGAAGATGAAGTACCTCCTCCCGAGATTCCAGATTCAGAAGCTCAAAAGGAGAAAGAGGAATTTGAGGATCAAATTCCTGATGCACCTGAGGAAACTAAAAGTCCACCAGAAGAACTACTTGAAGTTTCTGCTTCCAAAAGGAGACCTGCTTGGTACCGAGAAACGGTACAAGAAGCCTGTTGCCGCCTAATTCACACTTCAAGAGGCAGGAAAGTTACAACCTGCTATGTGTGTCGTTGGGGGCAAGCGAGAGATGGGGACCACTGTCACCACAGTCCACAACTCCTCCGTTTAGGCAATATCCCAACAGAGCCAAGGGGGGTAGTCCCTATGGAATACTAAGTTCCAGATTTATTAATTTGATTACAAATTAAAGGGATCTAATTAGTGTGTGAAGCTCAGGTTTACACTATCTAAGGAATGACAAGCAGCATGCAAATGCAAAGATTTCCTTTTAATGACAAGCAGACCTTGAGATAAATGAAGACCAGTGCCAATTACAAATGGAGTCTAAAATTATAACTTTACAGATTTACAACTGAAATTGAAATGTAAGTTAATTAAACCACAGTTTAGGTGTTATCCCAATTAAACAAAATTACAATATGGCAAATGAATACTTATGAACAATATAAACAATAATAAATGAGCAGTTAACTAATATTAGCAGTGTCCACAGTTGTAACAGATTGAATAATGGAACAATTGTCAAGCTATTACCCCAAAAAATTGTGTTACCCAAGATCTCAGATTACCAAACCATGAATTAAAGATGCCACCACAAGAATTTGCGAAACTGAAATGAAATTCTTGTAACTGAAAGGTGAAGAGCTTGCAAAAATAAAAGTGCTTGCAGTGAAAACCTTGAACAACAAGGTGATAGCAATGACCTGTGTTTGTAGGACGTTTTGCAATGTCTCTTGGTTAATTTTAATAAATTTTATTAGAGTTTTTCTTCTTGAAGTTAGTTTTAGAATTGGTGGTGTGACTACCCCAATCTAGTACTTCTCAAGCCAAAGAAGGAATGCTGTTGCGCTCAACAAAGTGGGAGCAAAGCCCACCCGTAGCTCACAGGTCAAACCCCAATGCCCTGGTGCTCAACAAAGGGGACGTCAAAGTGCCTAGAGACCCCCCATGGTTTACTACCCCAAGTCGCCTCCGAGGGCACTGTTTTTAATCGACAAGAAAAACAGCTAGATGGATGCCTATTAAACTAAAACTCCACTATCTCCTGTCGTATCTCGCGAGTACCCCGAAGGGTGATAACCGAGTAGAGGAATAGGGGGTAGTGAAGTGGTTGTTGGTTAATTTTAAGAGTAAATTTTATCTGGGTGATTAGCATGCAATGTTTATTTTAAAACTATCAACAAGATCAACCAGGCGGTATCCCTTATGGGAGGTGCCGGTACTTGATCTTGGACTTACAAAAATTATAATGTGGTGATTGTAGCAGGAAAATAAAAGGTGTTGCTTTAATTAACTAAGCCCCCACTTCTCCTGCTTTTCATATCCAACTTGAAGTCCCTAAAGAGAGATGACAAGTGGATAGAAGATACACAAGATAGATGGGTTGTATGGTTACCTTTTAACAGAAAATAAAATTACTGAAACTTGAAAGAAATATACAACTAACTAGACTAAACTAGCCTCACAACAATCTCTGTTACAGAGATGGTGGTCTGTAACAGAGATAGGTGGGTGAACAGAAAGTAAAACTAGAAAGGAAATACAACTAGCTAAAACAGTAAACTAACCTCACAACAATATCTGTGACAGAGATGGTAGTCTGTCACAAATATAAGTGGGTAAATGGAAATAAAACTAGTTATCTACTTTACTTCCTAATCTATTTACATATATGTTACAAGTGCTTATAAATTTTGCAGAATACCCCAAGAGAACTTCTCAGTGGGGTTTACAAATATTAGAAAAAAAGAAGGAGGAGAGTTGAGGGTTTGAACCCCTTTTGGAACCGGTTGAAGGTTGAGGTATTTCTGGGCCTATTTGGGCAGCACCTCCCCTTCACCTGTGTAAAACCTGTCACAAACCAGCAAGCTTTACTTGCTGGAAATTACAGAAAACTCAAAGAATTTGTTAGAAAAAGTTAGTCCCAAAAAATCACTAATTTACAGTAAAAAATCTGAGCGAAAATATGACAGAAATATGAAGTTAAGAGGGCTGAAAACTGAGTTTCCAGCCACCTAAATGATGCTAAAACAGTAGATTTAAAGCATTTAACTAATATACTAAGGGTTGGGGCCTTAAAACCAAGGTTTTTATCACTATACAGTGATAAAAACTGAGTCTTAAAACCCTCTTAAGCAAAAGTGCGAAAATGAAAAAACAGAAATTAACCAATGGAAAATGTACTCCTTTGCTTTAGATCCCTGCAATAAACTTATAAGAGCTGCAAAATATAAGCAAAGAGGTGAGCACATAAATAAACCCTACAAAATACTTTGTAGAGTCTTACTAATCTACTCACAAATGCAGGTAAAAGTACTTCTACCTACAAGTCTCTCCACAAAATACTTTGTGGAGAGCTATCCAAGCTAATACAAATGCAACTAAATAAACATAAAGCAGGTTACCTCACAAGAAGCACAAAATGTAGACAAGAGCCATCAAAATTCCTCCAAAGCATTTACTTTTATTAAGCCCAACTAGGGCAAGAAGATTACAATAGCAAAAGAATGTGAGAGAAGAGTGGAGAAATATTCCGGCAGCATAACAATAGCATGAGAGATCATGAGAAATGAGGGAGTGAGACCCTCATTTTATAGTTGAGGAAGACCCCAACCCCTTGAAGATCAACGGCCAAGATTAGATCTAGATATAGGTTAAATCTCCACCACTAGATCTAGTTATTTGACTTTACATTCTTCTCAATCAATCTCCACCCTTAGATTATTTTCAATCAATGGCTTAGAAGCTTGATCCATGTTTCAGCAATCTCCACCCTTAGATCTAGGGTATTGACCAAAAACTCACCTTAGATCTGCTTTTAGGTTTTTGGGTGGGCCCATAGGCTAGGCGCCCCCCTCCAAATTTGGTGGCCTCCTCCAAGTATGGCGCTCTCTACTAGAGCTAGCGCCTCCTCTAAATTAATGTGACGCCCTCATCACAATGGTTAGCGCTTCCTTCTAAGTGCTAGCGCCCTTCTATATTGGAGTGGCGCCCTCTTATTCGCCTGAGACGTCCCTTTATTTGGTGGCGTCCTCCTTATTTGGAGGAGTCTCTAAGGTTGGCGCCCTTCTATCCCAAGTAGCGCCCCTCCTTTTAAACTTTGACGCCCACTATTTGTAGCTAGCGCCTCCCTTTATGAAGATGCCCTTACAATATGGTAGCGCCCTCCAAACTTAGCGCCTCACCAACTTTAGCGCCCTCCTTATATTCCTTCTTAACTTGGGTGCTCCATTTTAATGAGGGTTTAACCACTTAACTTGGCTTTGACTTTAGCCATTAGCTCCAATAATATGTTTAACCTTTAGACTTAGGCTAAATTTACAATTCACCTTAGATTTAATTTTTCAAATTAATATTTTTAAAATTTTTCCAATTTTGACTTAGGAAAAATAAAAAATAAACTTGGAAAAATTATATCTTGGCCATGGGGGGGTGGAAAAATTTGAAATAAATTTTTCCTAGGCTTAGTAACCCCCAAACAAAATTACCATGGCATTATTTGATTTTTTCCTTCAAAATCAAATAATGTGATTTTTTTACTTAGGGAAATTAAAAATTTCCTTAAGGGAGATAGACCCCTCCTGACCAAAATTGGTCTATCTCTTCAACCACTCATCAGAATGACTTGTGACTCGAAGCAGTGGCTTAGGGGGTTTCATAGCAATTTACTTTGCATTCATAGCCCCTATTACAAAATGCCAGTGCTTGAGCAATTACATAATTACATCAAAACTGAGTTAATCAACCACCAAGGGGTGAAATTAATTAACTCGAAAAAATAAATAAAAATATAACGAAACTCCGCAAGACTCTATACAAATGTCTAGCATGGTCATGGAAAAACATTTTGAACCCTTAGCCACCTCATGGACTTGATTGGTAGAACGCCCGTCACCATTTTGGAGGATTTTGAGTGAAAAACCAAACCAATTAAACTCGTTTACACAACAAGATCAATTGGAAAGGGGAAAAACACTCGATGAGGGGACTTCCCTAACAACCAGTTCCATGGTGTGGCATCCATATCGTATGACCCATACTAGCACATATAATTACATTAAATTTCCCAGGCAGGGGAGCGGACATTTCGTTTTACAAAGGGGCAATTGCCTTGCAGAAGTGAAAAAATCCTCAGATTTTTCCAAGGTACAACTTGTACAACTATGTACATCTTCATGTACATGGAGTTGCCACCTAGTCGAAATAGGTGGGCAACAAAGCCGAGAAGCATAAAGCTCCTCTCGGGACTTTCAGAGAAAGAATAAGACCACATAAGTACTTCGGTCTTATGAGCCAGCTCATTGGTGCTGAACCTTCCACGTACAAAGAAGCAACAAGTCAACAGGTATGGATTGATGCCATGATTGAAGAGTACAGTTCAATCATGAAGAATGATGTGTGGGTAGTTGTTCCCAAACCAACAGGAAAGTCAATGGTAACATCCAGATGGCTTTACAAAATCAAGCATGCTGTTGATGGTAATCGGAGAAGTACAAAGCCAGATTCGTAGCTTGTGGCTTCACTAAAAAAGAAGGCATTGACTATGATGAGACATTTGCTCTTGTTGCCAGATATACTACCATCAGAACCATCATTTCTCTTGCTGCAGTATTTGGATGGAAGTTACATTAGATGGATGTAAAGACAACCTTCCTTAATGGCAAGATTGATGAGGAAGTCTACATTGAACAACTTGAAGGATTTGTGACTCATGGGAATAAGACCCATGTGTGTAAACTGAAGAAATCCTTGTATGGACTCAAATAGGCTTCGAGAGTCTGGTATGCAAGGATGGATGGATTCCTCCACAACTTGGGGTTTTCCAAGAGGACAAATGACTCCAACTTGTACTTTAAGGTTGTTCATAATCATATCTTGATCCTTGTGTTATATGTGGATGACTTGTTTCTCACAGGTGAGGAACAACTGATAGCACAATGTAAGAGGGAGGTTGCCTCTTAATTTGAAATGAAGGATTTCGGTTTGATGCATTATTTTCTTGGCCTAGAGGTTTGGCAAAAGCCAAGCGAGATCTTCCTGACACAAGGGAAGTATTCAGTGGACATCTTGTAGAGATTTGGGATTCAGGACTGCAAGTTCATGAGCGTGCCCATGTCTACCAACTTGACAAAGTTGTAAGACTCAACCACCAGTTCACAAGGTGTGGACTCTACTCTATACAGACGTCTAACTCATTGGATCCTTGATGTATCTCGTTCACATGAGATCAGATATTTGTTACACATTGAATGCTTCGAGTCAGTTCATGTTTGATCCAAAGCACATACACTGGGTAGCTGCCAAACATGTACTCAGATATGTGCAGGGTACTATCACTTATGGGTTCAGGTATACTTACAGTAGTGGAGTATTGTTAGCAGAATATGTTGATTCAGATTGGGCTGGCAGTGTAGTAGACCGAAAAAGCACCTATGGTTACTGCTTCAGTATGGGATCTGCAATGATCTCTTGGTCCAGTAAAAAACAAGGTTCCATAGCTCAGAGTATAGTTGAGGTAGAGTATATTGCTGCAAGTGATACTTGCAAGCATGCAGTTTGGCTCAGGAAACTTCTATCTGATCTGTTCGGTGGAAAGCTTGACTCAACGTTCATCCATTGCATTAGTCAGAGTTGCATTAAGCTTTCAGAGAACCCGGTGTTTCATGACATATCGAAACACAGATCAGAGACCTAGTACAAAGAGGCACTATGAAGTTGCAGCACATTTGTACAGATGAACATATTGCAGATATCCTGACCAAGCCTCTGACAACAACAAAGTTCGTGTACTTTCGTGACAAGCTTGGTATGGTAGAGAGTGCCTTTCTCGCTGAGAAGGAGTGTTGATTTTTCCTAAGCAACATTAAGAGCCATTCTCTTAGGAGAATGGAGACATCTGGCCAGGGACTAGGATGTGGAACTAGTCCAACACTGGGGGACTCAACCTTGAGTTGAGGGGACCATCTGTTTAATGGAGACATCTGGTTAGGGACCAGGATGTGGAACCAGTCCAGCATTGGGGGACTCAACCTTGAGTTGAGTGACCATTCTGTTGAATGGATAAATTTGGTCAGGGACCAGGATTTGTAATGAGTTTAGCACTGGGGGACTCAGCCTAGAGCTGAGTGGCCATTGTTTGAATGGAGGCACCTGGTCAGTTACTAGGAATTTAACCTAGTCTGGGACTACTGACTCAGCTCGGGGCTGCGGGCCATTCTCCGAGAGAATGGAAGCGCTTGGTCTGTTACCAAGTATTTGACCTTGGGTCAAATTATGCAGCCTATGCCTGAGACACCTGGTTTGTTACTAGGATAACACTATAATCCCTAGACCGGGTCTGGGCATGTGTGACACTCCTCCCTCGATCTGTGGGCTTTGTGATCTTCTCCAGGGATTAGCTACCCCTATTTAAGACACCTTAGTACCAGATCTTGGTGGCACATGGAGTGTGAGATAAAAGCATTAGTAATTCTCTTTGTTTATGATGATGTACTTTGAGTGGGGATGAAGGACCACCTAGACAACTTGTTTTGACCACAGGGGCACTTGAAGAAGGCTAAAGTAAAAGTCTAAAATACAAAAGGACCCTTAGTACCACTAAGGAGTCAAAATAAAAGTGCAAAAAAGACCTTTAGTACCACTAAAGGTGAAAATCAAAGTAATAAAAGAATAAAATAATATTATTTTGTTCTTTTGAGTTTTGGTCCACTTACAGGTGATTCAAAGACTATAAAAGATCATTCCATTTCATTATCACACACACTTTTTCCTCTTGCACTTGCAGCTGCTCAAGGAGGATTTTCGCTAGTGTTGAGAAGAAGGCAATTTATTGTGGTTGTGCCCTAGCATGGGGCTTCTAGCTAGGGCATCAACACTTGTTCAACAAACCCTAAGCTAGGGTTCATTGTGATCTCTTACATCAACTTTTTATCTTCTTCTCCAACTAGGGTTTAACCCTAGACATCATCCTCCCCACGACATCCTCATGGGAAACTCCAGATTGTACACAAGGAGGGTTTTACTCTTCACGGGCAGGTTGCATACACCTTCGGGAAGCCCTTCTCTCACACAGGCAGCCCTATCTTACCTGCCCACACTCTTCCATGACTTCGGGCAGCCTAGATAGGAGCTCGAGAAGCTTTGTCTAGTCTCCAGGCAGGTCTGGACCAACAGTAGCAAGCCTGGGTAGGTCTTGGGAAAGGCTGCAACTGCTCGGGCAGGGCAACAGACCAAGGGCAGGTTTTAGGCAGGCCAAACAGAACTCGGGCAGGGTTCCATGTAGGCCAAACAAAGCTTGGGCAAAGCTTGGGTAGCATAGGCAGGCTTTCAGGCAGGAAGAAAACAGTCTCGGGAAGCAGTGCAGAATTTGGGTAGTACATAGGAAGACCTAATTTCTGGTTTGGGCAGACAATTGGGCAGGAGAGAGAACATTAGGGCAAAAAACCCTAATTTGGTGTTTTTGTGCAAAACTATCTTCTGTGATTTTTGTTATCTGTGGTACAAACCCATTAGGGTTTGTGAATTCTTGAAAACTCAGTCATCTCATTGAAGAGATGAATTACTAATGCTTTTGGGGTTTTGTCCTTTAAAGGTTTCTCGAGTGAAAAACTCTTGTGTTCAGTGTTTTGATGTGTTGATGTTTTTACTGCACTTGTCATTTGTTACCTGATAGTCTGCAAAATTTTAAAGTATTCATGCTAATGCTAAAATTCAACAGTCACCTGATACTCGACTCTTCCGTCTAGGCTTACTCCTAGTGAAGCCATGGGGCATGGTCCCTATAAAAAATAAAACTAAGGCTTTTATCCTAGAAAGAAAAAGCTAACAAAAATCTAGGACTTAGAAAACCCAAGAACAATAAAACATTAATCTTAACAACATTCATTATCCATCATCATCATTAAAGCATTGACATTTCAACATCATAAGATAAAAAGTAAGACCAATGCCAAAATAAAATGCTGAAGGAGAATATTGTTCAAGTGCTCTTGGTATATTTTATTTATTTGTTTAAAATTTCAGTAGATTAACAGGAGCCGGGAAGGAGATTCCAAATATACCCACAGGGTACGAGGAATGCGTCCGGATTTAACCGATATGGCCCAACACGTGAAATGTGGGCTGGGCCGGAGTCGTGGGGGTGTGTCCAATGCTACACCAATCGAGGGTGCAGCCTACGGATCCCCACGGTCATATCCATGTAATATCCCAAACTGTGGATTCTGCCTGTTGCATGTGTTTTCACACTGTAATATGCCAAATAAGAAGGGATTCTGCTTGTGATATGTGTGTTCTCTTCCTTGTTTTACAGTAGCTGCTAGTGAGTGGTATTGAACCTTTCAGTGCTAGATCTGGTTTGCTTGAATTATATTGGCTCAGTTTAAGACTTGTTTCTCACTATTTCTATATGTTTGCATACTTGTTCATATGATGAACATCATTGCAAAACATGATACAGAAAACATCTTTGCATTCAACGAGAATTGTTCTATCCAGCAATTGTATTAAACTGATATATAATTTAAAAGAGACAATAAGACACGCCTGGTAATATAAATTGCAGATCTGCTATGTGAGGATTCTCCAAGGCACAAGATGAATTTAATGCTGATGTAGATGATGATTAGTAACTGCAATTGGCTACAATAGGATTTGCAATTGGTAGATGACCATTTGAAGTTGCATCCAGGGCTTCCACACTGGCCAGGAAGGTGAAGCACTGAATTCTATGCTTAATATGACTTCCTCAATGAAGAACACTACCTCCAAGTCATGAGATAATGTCTGGTATATGAGATCGCTGCCCTTGCTACTATTATTGGTCTTTCCCAACAGTTCATTGCCCAATAAATAATGTTCTCTGCATTAATGATGGATTTCAGTCTTCATATAAAAGTTTACAATGGGACTATGCATGATAGAAATGCCCACCAGCATGCTGCCCTAGGATGATAATAACGCCCTTTGTTTTAGAATGGATCTAAGCCTCCTCCAATGAATATGTGAACCTTCCTACGTGAGGCCATTCTTTAGAATGGAGTCATGGCTCTCTCACACGTGGATCAAGACCCCAAACAATGGATCACTGCCTTTTTTATTGGTGACTGTAACAAGAGATTGACGACCTTTCAGATGGATAAATAGCTGCCCAGATTGACCATGACCTTGACTGCTGATGATTTTAATGGATTGATGCCCTCCAAAATGGGTGAATGGCTGCCCAGACTTACCACGACTGTGATGAATAGTTACGCAACTGTTCAAGGGCTGATAAGTGCCTCCATGCTAGGCAATCCACATGGAGGACATCATGAGTTACCCCAAATCTCAACAAAGAATTGGTCATGGGGGTGCTCGTTTTTTAACTCGAAGAACCCACTTAACCCCTAACCCCACTCTCCTAAGTTTTCGAGTGATTATTTATCACTAAAATAATATCTCTCAAAAAAGCCAAAAAATACAAAAAAATAGAAAATATGGAGAAAAAACAAATTTCTAAAGTGTCATGGATCAAGCAACAGAGATGTGCAGTGAGTTAAGACAAATTTTCCAGTTACATGCAAATGTGCAAGCATGCATTTTTTAATGCAGCAGTATGATTTTTGGCACAAAAGTGAAATTAGGGTTTTGGAACCCTAATTAGGGTTTGGTGACCTGATTTCTTAGTGACTTATAAAAAGGCATTGAGAGTGCAAAAATCATTTGTCTTTTGTGAGTATCAAGAGATCAAAGCAGCTGTGAGCAACAGTTGACCAAAGGAGGGTGAACCATCTGAGATAGTTGGGGGTGCATTCCTGAGGGCCCAAGTCACCTGACACAGGGACACGAGACACGAGGATTTGAGTGTCCGACACGGACACGCTGACCCCCGGAATTAGGACACCTAGGAGACGTTATATATATATATATTTAAAAAAAATTATATATATTAAAAATTTAAAATTATAGACATATAGGTCCATTTTTTTTACAAATATTCAATCAGAATCAATGCACATTTAACATTAGTATTACACATTTACAAATCAAATCAGTAATCACAATCATATTATGAGACACATAGATATCATAGTCATAGATCAAGATGTCAATACTCATGAGTCAAAACCATATTTCTCATTAAGTCATGAAAATCAAAATGTATACATAATCATATAATGTATTACATAGATGTCGGAATGCCACTAGAAATAGTAAATACAAAAAGGTGTGGATCAAAATAGAAGAATGAAGAGTCTCATCTATCAATAGTCCTCATCCTCCTCCATGCCTGAATCAACAAACTCATCACTCCTCTCCTCCTCCTCCTCCTCAACCATGATAGGATGAATATCTGCTAGTTTGGAGGATGACCCCTCCAAAGGATCACTATCATCATATGTCGCCGGCTCTAGCACTGGATCATTAAGATTCAGGTTGGCTAATGCCAACTTAGTATTGCTGTCCAAACCCATATCATCAGGAAAGACATCCCACATCTTTGTGTTTCCCTTCACCCACTCCTCCCTCTTCCTGTAAATAAGACGAAGGTTGGTGTGCACATACACCATCGTTTCTGCTCTGGACTGCTCAAGCCCGCTCTTCTTCAAACTGTACAAGTTGCCACATGTGCTCCAATTCCTCTCACAACTAGAGGATGATGTAACTTGAGAGATGATCCTCAATGCTAGCTTCTGTAGAACAGGGCATGTTGCTCCATGAGTTTCCCACCAATTATAGGGCTTCTTAACTCCCCTTTCTCCAACCACATCATAGCCTCCAAATCTCCCAGTAGCACAGGAAAACTCTACAAAGCCTGCCTCAACCTCATCAAGTAAGTCTCTATCCTGAAATAGCCGCCTAAATGCTATCTTCCTCCCTTGGGAAATCTCTCTATCCATGTGAGGAGGGACTCTATGTGAGGTCCCACCAGTGAGCCATTCCTGACTGTAGAACTTGGGGTTCAAGGAGTGGGCCAAGCAATGAACATGTGTACAATTCTTATCCCACCGGGAGATAAGAATATCCTGAATGGTGGACCATAAGTTCTTTGTTGATGTCTCATACTCGGGACACTCATTCTCTATAACAATGGTCCTCATGGACTCAATCATGGAATCCCACCCCTCATAAACATTCGCTAGGATGGGTTGGTCCGTGTCTACAAAGCACATCAAAGAAATGAGTGGCTCCATGATCTTAATGGTAAGATCCACCCTCTCCCACCAAACATCATCCAATACTGTGTCCTTCACCTTTTTTGAAGCACTTTGATCCGTCTTTCTCCAGAAAGACCAATACTCTGAAATCACCATGGACCCAATAGCGGTTTTGACCTCCCTCAACCTCTTGAGCATGATGAATGAGGAAGCAAACCGAGTATCTGCAATCTTCAGCAATGAAAGACGTGTACTCTTTGTAGATGGTGAGGGCATTTGTATGGTTTTGTACAAAGTTACAGATATGGCATGCATCCTCAATCATGTTGCCAATCCATGTCACATATGAAGAAATGGATTTGAGTGCTAAGTTCAAGGAATGGACAATGGAAGGTGTCCAAAAAACCTGTAAGAGCAAAAAAGACAAGTGTAAATGACTCTACAACACTAACAAGTTAACAACTCAAATCATTAACAATGAAAGGTGTCATAAATGAAAATACCTGTGGATATTTAGTTTCCACAATCATGCCAGCAGCCTTGCAAACAGGTGCATTGTCCATGACGATTTGTACACAAGAATCAACACCTACTTCTTCAATGGTTTTGATGAATAACTCACCCATAAAATGTGCATCCTTGTATTTCCCAAGAGCATCCACTACTTTCAAGAACACCGGTCCATTTTGGGAAGATACCATGAAATTGATGAGTGGATGGCGTGCTGGATCCGTCCATCCATCAGAAACAATACTCACTCCAGATGAGGGCCTGCTCTAATTGGCTCAAGAATTTTGTCCACCTCCTTCTTTGCCTTAACTAACAATGTGGTTCTAAGCTTCTCCGAACCGGAAGGCACATAACCAGATGGAGCTCGTTCAATGACACATCTCAAAAAACAATGGTGACCGTGCAACATTGAATGAGATGAAGTTGAGGTAGAAAACTAATGCAATGGTGAGGTCTACCTCTTCTCGTGCCTCTTGTTGGAATTTTTTTTACATTGGACCACTTGAAGATGGCCTCTTTTTTGCTAGATGTGTATCACCTCTGCTAGGTGGAAATGGAGGCTGAATTGTAGAGGGTTTCCTTAAGAATGGAAGAGGATCCCCATCCTTTTTCTTGCTTGCTGCTACTACATTCCCTTAGCCTTCTTGATCCTCCTTTCCCATTTCTTTCCTTTGGATAACACTCACACCTTTACATGAAGAAATCCCACAATTAGGAAGGCCCAACAAATGACTCTTAACCTAAGAAACCGGATTCGCCCTATACCCCCCTCGTGTCCCGTGGGGAACGAATCGGACACGATTCGTGTCCGACACGAAGGGGATTCGACCTTCGGACGAATCCTAATACGGGACACGCACTCATGCACGAATCGGACACGCAGTTACATCGTGTCACGAAAATCGGACACGTGCCCAAAAACA
>LPNX011073399.1:585233-596375 GCA_001517045.1 Pseudotsuga menziesii | reverse complement strand
AATCTGTTGACATATGTTGCCAGATCTCTTCTAAAAATTCCTTGCAAAAGCACTATTGGGTTATCATTTTTTGATGGACAATGTTTGAGGGTAAACCTTTGTGTTATCAGTCATTGCATTTGACAAAGTATCCAATCCACCTGATTTTTTACATATGAAAAGTTTGGTGCTGCCACAGCCGACAGCTGCCCAAAATTTTGGCATAAGACATTGTGTGTACTTATTATCATTATGTCTTTCGTGTTATCCTCATTTTAAGCTGTATCCTCTCATAGATCTTACCCAATTGATTATTCAAAGCATTGCTCATCCTTTTTGTATCTACAGAGTGCCTGTCAGTTATTAGGAGTCTCTTAAGTCATGGTATGTACATGGGTGCATGATAAGCATGGAGTTATGTTGGTGCCTCGAGCTTTGCCAGTGAGTTATGTTGGTGAGTTATGTTGGTGTTACTAATTACTAATTAGTAATTACTAATAGTAATACTAATCAATGATCATTAATGTGTTTTTATTCTAATTTCTATTGAATATTTGTAAATGTTCTAGTTTCTAAATATTTTTGGATCTATATGTCTATATTTTTAAATTTTAATATATATTTTAAAAAATATATATATATGTATATAAAACGTATCCTACGTGTCCTGATTCCGGGGTCACCGTGCCCGTGTCGGACACCTCGAATCCCCGTGTCCTTCGTGTCCCGTGTCCCCGTGTCAGGTGACTTAGCTCTTAACTTGGTAGCATGTGCTCTTGAAGTTATTCTTGCAAAAATTGCAAGTCCAAGACACATTGCCTCCCCCACCTAGCTTTGCCCTAGGCCCTTCTTTCATAGTCACATACCTCCACAAAGGGTATTTCTTCTCTTGGGCTTGTTGTCTTGCTAAAACAAGGTTCAATGGAGCATGAGCTCCACTAGCAGCAGATGGAGCACTAGCAAGAGGAGTAGAAAAGCTTGTGTTTGGAGGAATAGGAGGGGAGACAATAGATGGGGCATTTCTCCCTTTACTTTGCCCTTTAGATCCTCCCCTAGCTAAATGAGACATAGTTCTTCTTGCTTGATGGTTGAGCTTGCAACCACCCAACCAAATCCACCTTCACTTGCAAAACAAGCCCTTCAAAAGCCTTTAGCACCCTTCCAAAGCTTTCAAATCCTCTTCACCTGCAAAAAAAACCCTCTTAGAGCTCTCCCACAATATGCAAATGAAAAAAAAAGTGAGAAAAATCGGTTTTAAATGGGCCCGTACGTCATTTTCGTGTCTTGTTTTCGGGACACTATTGGATAGTGCCTGGACACGTGTGTCCGAACACGGGACACGATTGACAATCGTGTCGGACACGATCTGTCAACGTGTCCGTGTCTGACATACGGACACGGGACACGTGGCCCTAAAAGGACGTGTCCGGTTTCTTAGCTGCGGGCAGTGAGAGAATAGATCTTCAGAGACTGAAGAGTTATTTCCTCCATATAGTGACAGAGTTGATTCACCAAGAGTCTTCAAAGCTTGACAAGCAGCAACATCAGCAACAGAGTGAGTAGCTGGCGGGGAGGACGTGAGTAGCAACACTAGCAGCACGTCACATGTGTGGGTGATGTCAAGCAGCTGTTGGTACGTGTGGGAGGATGAGAGGGCCCAGAGAGGTGAGGGTCCTTCATCAGTGACTGAGGAGAGGCCATCAGGGTTCAGTTGGAGTCAGACTGAGTGCAGAACAACTGGGACGTGTTTTTGTGGAAGAGAGACGCAACTTTACTGTTGAGGGAGGGTCGTTTTCAGAGATTGAGGACACAGATCTTCTTCCGAAGCGGAGTAGAGCAAAGCAGAAGTGCTGAGAAAACATTCCTCAAAGATTAAACAATAGTTTTATACAGGGACTCGCCCCTCAGGGTCGGGGGCGCGCCCCCTCGCTCCTTGTGCCTCGGGGACTCAGGGGCTCTTGGTGAAATGTTTCCTAGCATCCCCAAAATTAGGAAACTCTCAGAAACGTGCAAGGGGGCGCGTCCCCCTGTTCTGCAGCGTGTTCTGGTGAAGGGGGGCTTCCACACGCCCCCTCCTGAAATTGGGGGGATCCTGGACGTGCCCCCCACGATTTTGTCAATTTCAGTTTAAAAAAACAAAATTTTAATTTTAATTGTTGTTTAGTCTCTATTTCAGGCTTAGTCTTTAGTAATTTACTATTTCATTATTTTAGCATGCAATATCATTGATTCAATTTTTCAATTACAATGACTTAAATTAGAAATATGAATATCAAGATTCAAATGACAAATTTGAAAATTATCATGATGAATTGTATAACGTGTTTGTATTATTAATTTGCTATATTCTGATTTACATTGCACAATGATAAACTTAGTATTTTCTATTTATTATTTACTTTTAGTAGTTTACATGGGATGAATCATTGAATTGTTATTGCTGGGATTTAATAATTTATAATATTAATTTTTATTAAGAGCTAGATGTCCCCCCGCCTCCCCCCCCCCTCGAATTTTGCTAAAATTTGGGGGTGGTCTCCACACGTCCCCAATGTGCGTTTCCTTGCTCCCGCGCTCTCGCTTCCCGAAAACTTAGGGGAACATTGTTAAACAGAGAAAACAACTTACAGAGATTGGCAGAGGTTGAGTTGAGATTTCCAGCGTGTGAGTGTGCTGTTGGGGGCACATTTTCCAAGAGAAGCAGTTGCAACTGCTACAGATCTAAGGCTTTGGCCCTTCAAGTTCATATGTTGTTTATCTAACTCATTCTGTACGTCTTTTCTATATTATATTTGCTCTGGGGAGAGAAGAAAGCCCCTATGTAGTTGGTTTTCCCAAGTTGGGTTTCTAGGATAAGTTCTGAGTCATTTGTGTAATTGTTGGTTTAGGAGTTGTATGGATGTTCAAGTGCTGCTGCAAATTCTAATTTAGATAGACGTGTATATCATCTGCGATTAGTGAATATTATGGTTGTGTTGATTATCTGAACTTCTTTGAGCAAGTGGAGACCTCTAAGAAAATTTAACATGGCATCAGAGCCTCGTTAGAGGTCAGAAAATGTCAATCACACTTAGATTTGCGAGCATCATACCAAATCTGTGTGAGGATTCAGTGGTGGTGTCAGATTTGCAGAGAGGGTGACTAGGTGTACCGGATCTAAAGAGTAGGGTTCATATTTGTGATTGTAGAGGTTAGATCCATCAAATCTGAAGTGTTGGAGTCTAGATATGACATAGATCTAGCTGGCATCAGCAGGATAGAGATCAAATCTACCTAGATCTGAAGAATAGTGTTCAGATATGTGATTGTAGAGGTTAGATCTATCAGATCTTAGAGTTTGGAGGTGAGATCTGTCAGATCTGAGCAGGGAAGGGCTAGATCTGTGAAGATAGAGACCAGATCTACCAGATCTGAAGGGCAGGGTTTAGATCTGTGAGGGTAGAGGTAAGATCTATCGGATCTATGAGATCGGGGATCAGATTTGAAGAGAGGGTACCGGATCTGTGCAGTCACATAAGATCTATCATATTTGTGAGATTGGTGGCTAGATCTGAGATAGATCTATCAGATCTATGTGAGTAGGCATTAGATTTGTGACAGAGCAAGGTGTTCCTTGTTCAATGAGGCATATTCTTCAGAGATTGAGGAGAGGGTGTGTTGATCATTCAGATATTGATTGACAGTTAGAGGGCATTTCTATTGAGCTGACAGAGGACAGTTAGAGGGGTGCATCCTTGAGAGAGGGGGTGCATTCTTCAGTTGCTGAGATAGCAGAGGAAGATAGGGGCACACCTTTTAGAGACTGAGAGGGGGCGCACTTCCCTAGACAGAGATCTTGACTTGATTCCATCAGAGGTTAGAGCAGAGCATATGGTGCAGTTGTAAGATTGGTCACACGTGCCAGAGGGTCGCATTCCTTTAGAGATTGTTGTAGTTGTTGAGTATTGAGGGTTTCTCCCAGACATCTAACACGCTTTCCAAGGCACTAGGTTCTTCTGTTTACATGATAAAGCTGATTGTGATCATTTCACAATTTCTTTGGCTCAGATTATAGAAAGGCCACATCAGAATGTGAGAGTCAGAGATCAGATCTGTGAGAGTGAACCCTAGATCTACGAAAAAGAGGATTTTTGCATCTAGCCAGATGATGGGAATACGAGAAGTGTTCCTTAGGTTTCAGAGATAGGATCACGTGTGCAAAAGAGGGAGTTGGATGGGTTGGATTCTAACTCGAGCCATGAAGTTCTCTGAAGGTGGCAGGAAGGATGCATGGACTAGAGATGAGAGATTTACCCTCGGTATCAGCTTTGGTGGATGGGAATATAGTATGGTGTTTCGAGATGGAAAAAGTCTTTTATATTAAGAGGGAGTGACCTTGGATGCAATAGTGAGGCATAGCATCATACAAGGCACGTTATACAGGTGGTTGTGTCATCCTGTGGTCAGCTTTAGAGAGATTTTGGAGCAGAGTTTAAGAGGGAGTCTGGAACATGGATCAACGTCATAGATAGAAAGAGAGCGTGAGGCTTCTCTCAAGATGACATTGATGGAGAAGGTATCAGGAGTCCTCTTCATACCGGGACTGAGAGTGAGCATACTCTTAGTGTCAACATTGGATGACACTGGATTCTCTGTAGTGTTTCAGAGACGGTTGATATTCACCTATCCAGAGGGAGATGATCTAGTGTGGATGGGTTATAGGATTGATGGTGAGTATGTGGTGCGGGGGAGACCTACTTCAGGGGCAGCTGAGTGGTTGTCAGATTCCTCGTTAGACTCTGAGATGGAGTTGGAGCTAGAAGCTCTTGGTTTGGATGTGCCCTTGGAGAGTCAGTCCATAGGGCAAAGAGATGAGCGAGATGCTCATACTAGTACAAGCCAGATGCTGAGTTGGTATGAGATGACTGAGATGTATTTGGCTCAGGAGCGAGTTGATTATCTCAGGGCAGGGAGGTCAGGTACCGGTCAGTTGATCCGCTTGATGACAACTTCAGAGGTTGACTGTAGCCGAGACTCGGAGGGAGTTTGAGTCCGGGATTAGTGATATGGTATGCGAGAGAGCGAGAGGTGCCTTTCGAGACCACTAGGATGGAGGAGGATCATATTACTTCAGGTCAGAGAGCAACAAAGGTAGTCAGGACATATATGTCAATTACTGCAACAGAGGACTTATTGGATCCAGGAATCAGTTGTGGTCGGACATCCCTTGTTAAGAGGGAGCGTTGAGTTATGGGGTAACTTAGGATGTCCTCCATGTGGAATGCCTAGCATTGAGGCACTTATTAACATAGGCGGGAGGGTAGAGTGTGAGATGCACTTTGCTAAGTGTCATGGATCTAGCAGTGGAGACATGCAGTGAGCTAAGACACTTTTTCTAGTTACATGCAAAAGTGCATGCATGCATTTTTTAATGCAACGGTATGATTTTTTGGCACACAAATGAAATTAGGGTTTTGGAACCCTAATTAGGGTTTGGTGACCTAATTTCTAAGTGACTTATAAAAAGGAATTGAGGGTGCAAACATCATTTATCTTTTGTGAGTATTGGGAGATCAAAGTAGCTGTGAGCAACAATTGACCAAAGGAGGGCTAACCATCTGAGATGGTGGGGGCACATTCCTAAGGGCAATGAGGGAACAAATCTTCAAAGACTGAAGAGTTCTTTCCTTCATACAGTGACATAGTTGATTCACTAGACTCTTTAGAGATTAAGGAGCAGCAACAGAGTGAGCAGCTGGTGAGGAGGACGTGAGCAACATCACCAACAACACGTCACACGTGTGGGTGACGTCAAGTAGCTATTGGCATGTGTGGGAGGCTGAGAGGGGCCAGAGAGTTGAGGGTCCTTCATCTGTGATTGAGGAGAGGCCATCAGGGTTCAGTTGGAGTAAGATTGAGTACAGAACAACTGGGACGTGTTTTTGAGGAAGAGAGACGCAGTTGTACTGCTGGGGGTTGTTTTCAGAGATTGAGGACACATATCTTCTTCTGAAGCGGAGCAGAGCAAGGCATAAGTGCTGAGAAAGCAATCCTAAGGGATTAGACAGAGAGTACAACTTCCAGGGATTGGTAGAAGTTGAGTTGAGATTTCCAGCGTGTGGGTGTGCCACTAGGGGCGCATTTTCCAAGAGCAGCAGTTGCAGCTGCTGCAGATCTAGGGCTTTGGCCCTTTAGGTTCATTTGTTGTTTATCTAACTCATTATGTACTTCTTTTCTATATTATATTTTCTCTGGGATCAAGAGAGAAGAAAGCCCTTCTGTAGCTAGTTTCCCCAAGTTGGGTTTCCAGGATAAATTCTGATTCATTTGTGTGATTGTTGTTTTATGAGTTGTATAGATGTTCATGTGCTGCAAACTCTATTTTAGATAGAAGTGTATATCATCTGGGATTAGTGAATATTGTGGCCATGTTGAATATTTGAACTTCTCAGAGCGAGTGGAGACCTCTGAGAAAATTTAACATTCTTCCTCCTAACCACACTTTTATGCTTTTTAAAAAAAAATTAAAACATTAAAAATCACAGTTTTTACGGGAAAATTATGTTTTGCGAAACTTAAAAAAAATCCTAGGGGGACCTAGCACACGTTCATATGACTCAAAACTAATGTATAGCATGGTAATATATATTGACACATGAACTTTAATAACCTCCAAAGGCCTAACCACCAAGACGACCGTTCCAACTTCTTAGTAGGTGAAAAACTCGAAAATTATACATCGCTTGTTCAACAGTCCATAATTAACAAGGGAAAAAACACCTTGGAATAACCGGATTGATATCTACGTCCTAGGAAGGCCAAGTCATTTACAAAAATTCATCATGCTAGTACATTAAAGACCTGGTGGACTTTAGAATGTTGATGAACACTTAACATGTTCAAGCTTTGTCCGCTTGCTTGAAGGTCCAACTAAGTACAACTTAGCTGGTAACACTTTTTATTGGTGGACCATTATTTTTAGCATTTTCTTGGATGCTCAATTCCCTAATTGACTTGGTTGTAACCTTTGCTTCAAATTATGCTTTACTTCTTGCAACCCTGACAGAGATTTATGATCTTGGTAACCTTGTTGCTTTTATGCTATAAAAACTATGCGCATAATCTTTATTAGAATTAGCTGTTATAAGGATAGGAGCTCGAGCATCACTGGAGAGTTAATACAGTACCATCCAAATTTGGCTTCTCCAAACCTAGAAAACAGGGAAGTGCGTCAATAATTATCTCATTAAAATTGAAACCTTGACCACCATAGCCTCCAAAAATTTAAAATGAACAATCCCTTTTTACCAAGCAATGTGGAGGATCTGATTCAGCACTAGGGACTGTTAGCTTTACCTGATTGCTCTAAAGATATCCTCCTTCAGAAATTGTGCAGTAGTGATGAGCAGATCCATTTCCAGTTCATAGGTTTCTGTGTAGCAGTGATAGCTGTGGGGAGGAAGATACACTATTAAAGGGTGCATCAACTAAGTAGATAATTGTGGGTGAGCTGCATGCATATATGCATCATTCATGTGCTATCTCTAGAAGGCAGAATCCTTATTTAGATTTGTTTTTCCAATTTAGTAAAGTGCATGTTTTTTCATAGTTAGAAATGCTTTTGGAATGATTTCAATCAAGCATACACAGAGTCGTGCGTGAGGATGTTGAGAGATTGGCTCTCCTCCTATGGCAAGTGCTCACCCTAGCCGCTGCCAAGCTCCCTTCACCGTCGATGTCTAGGCTCCATTGAATTGATTTGTAGCCATGCTCTACCACCAAGCATGTATGCAAGGTAATGTTTAGCAATGCACATGAGCCCTTGCTGGATTCCTACTTGATTTCTGTACGCATATTCATTGGAGGCTTTCAAATTAGACGACAGGGTTTTACACGATCTGTAGTGTCTTTTTGCATCAAGAAAAATGGGAGAAGTCCTCCAATCAGAGAAAGAGGCGTTTAGTTCCTTGATTAAATCTCTAAAGCTGAATAAAAGAAGCTAGCCTCTGCAAAGAAGATTTGTAAAATGATTGGAAGGCATCCCACATCTATATCTTTTGTACTCATACCCAAGAAGAAAAGCCCTTATCCTATTTGAGTGCACACTGATTGGAAAGTTTACAGGCCTTTGGTCTATTCTAAGTTGTAGAAACAAGGGTAGCAGAACACTGGACTCCTAAGATTCACGTTCAGGTAATATCGTTTGCATGAGGTTGAGGTTATTTTGTGTTTCTTTTTTTCAATAGGGAGGAATGTGACTCGATTTTTCGCTTAGGATCCTATTTCCTGAGTTCAAAGGGAATGTATTTGTCTTTGTGGTCCCTTGGCTTCAACCTAGAGGAGGAAATTGCCTCAGCTCCTGTGTGGGTTAGGTTACCCCACCTCCCTCTGATTTTTTGGGATGAAAGCTCTCTCAGAGATATTGGTAGTAAGCTGGGTTGATTTACTGAGCGAGGATAACCAAAAGAAAAGTTGTTTTCTTGTGTGTGCATGTGTGATATGGATCTGGAGAAGGGTCTCCTAGAGGCGTTGCAAACCAATATTAATGGGAGGAGTCACCAACAGACCCTAGATTACACGTAGATTCCCTTTGAGTGTAATGCTTGCCATGTTTATGCGTATTTGCCAAAAATTGCCCAAAAATGCAACAGGAGCAATTTGCCCCCCCTCCAAAAGGAGTTGTCAAGAAATGAATCTGAGTTCAGGATGGTTCATAATAGGGGCAAAAATTCTCAACACAAGGGGTCTCAGCAGTCAAACCCACCCCAAGAGGGGCCATCCAAATCAAGTAATAACCAATTTGAAGTTCTTGGAAATCTAGATGATATGGTGAAGGAAAATGAAGAAAAAGAGAAACCGTTGGTGGATTCTATGCATCTTGAAGGCGGTACAGATCCATCCAAATCCTAAGTGGATCCAGAGGTTAATGCTCCATTAGGATTAGAAAAGAAGTAGAGAAGGAAGAGGAGGAGAAAGAGGAAGCAGAGGAGGAAGAGGTGGAGAAAGGGAAAGGAATGAATGTTCCTGCTGTTCCAGCGCTGCATGCCTATTTGCCTGAGACATCTGAATCCCTTACTTCACCGGAATCCTGAAGAAAACTCCAAATCCTGCCCCTCCCCTCACAAGGGGGAAGAAAATGTAGCCGGGACCAGTGAGAATATAAGACAGAATCAATCCTCTTAGGCCATCAGTTAACTTTGGATTCCCCCTTGTTTAAGGGGGGATAATAGTCCACAAATGATAATCATTATTCTGCATGCTATTATGTGATCAATTTGTAAGAATTTATCCAGGTACTTGGGAATATGACAGAAAAAGTCTCTTATAGTAAGTTCAGCTTCTCTCCCCCATCTATTTGAAGGGAGGAGGAGAGAACTGTATGTCATGATCTACTTTCTTAAGCTTTGTATTATCAAACTGTCCAGTGCGGCCAGAACACTTTTTTACTACAAACTGTTTCAGTTAAAAAAATATTTGTCTTTCTTCATCTTTAGTTAAGTGCTGTTCCTAAAATAGATAGTGCATGGCTGAGAGCGTTTACCAGATTTGGATTATGGTGCAGATTTCAAGGAATGAGCTCTATTCTAGGAAACTTTTCCATTCAGGCTGACCACATTCTTTTCGGCAGGGATTGGGTTAGGTTTTCATCTCTAAATTAGCAACACCACCAGGATCAGTGGCAACAGTGTGCAGATAATCTGGGATACTAGTTCAGAGAAAATACAGACATTTTTTGGACACCTTGTTGTGTGCATGCACTCAATAATGCACTGAAAGACATTGGCAGGATTGAGTTGATATCATCCTTGGTGCTCGCTGCGAGAGTTGTGCAGATGATAATCTGCAACCACCACACCTCCTTAGCCATGTACAAGACTCACTCAAAGAAGGAATTCCTTAAGCCCACAAACACTAGATATGCTAGCTATTATTTCTTATTGGAGAGGATGTTGGAGTTGCAACCAACATTGCAGGCCATGGTTGTGACTCCGGATTGGAACAGGTGGATTGAATCCAAGACAAATGAGGGAAAGAAGGTCAGGATTCAGGTATTGGATAATGATCGGTGGGCAGATTGCAGTTATTTGGTGTCTTTCTTGCACCCAATAGTTGTGGTCATCCGCTATGGAGACTCGTGTTCTCCTAGGCTTGGAGAAATCTACGAGACTTTTGATAGCATGTTGAGTCGAGTAAGGGCGGCCATTTGTGAGAAAGAGCCATCTTTAGAGTTCTATACGTCTTGGATTTGACCCAATATTTAGTGTAGGTGGGATCAAATGAACACACCTTTGCACAAGGCAACATGTGCACTTAACCCAAAATGGTATCTTGATAGGCCTGGTAGAATTTCCCCCATTGATGATGCAGACATCAAGAGGGGATTTTGAGTTGCCATTACAAAGATGTATGATGAAGATGAGGCAAAAAAAATTCAAAGACAGTGGATTCATTTTGCATGTCTTTGTAATATCCCAAATCCCGATATTTTCTATTTCTAAACAAATATGCTGATACAACGGGGCATGCAAACTGCCATGCAAAAATCCCTATTTTATAGGAAAAATTAGGGTTAGGGTTTGCGAGATAGAATGAACACTTACCACTGATAAGCCGGCTGAACTGCTCCGGAGAAAGTATGCAAGCACTGAGAACTGGATCGGAAATAGGCGGATCTCCTCTGCTTCAGGTGAACCCCCAGCAGCAAGACGCCCCAGTCAAAAAAGGGTGACGCCCTCAAGGAAGGAGGTGTCCGATGGAACTGCGAATTTGCCGGGTTGATAGTTTTTCAGTGCCGGAGAGAATGCCTGATGCATGCGGAGGTTTTGAGACCTCTAGGCAGGGTAGCGAATTGCTTTAGAGAGGCAGCTACTCACGCCCTTGGAACCCCGAAACTGTTAATAACTGCTTCGGATGAGCCCTGATGGATCTGATAATCACCGGGTACCGGAGTATGAAGCTGATGATGAGAATGGTGCCTGAGTTTCGGAAGGAAACTGAGATCTGAAGGCCCAACAGCTGATTAGGGCTTTCTGGATGAAAACCCCCTCTTACGGCTGCACACGTGTCCCTGCAACGATCTATACCATGTACTAGATAACTGATGAATGAATGAAGAACAAGTGGTGAACCTGTATGGCTTACCCGGAATAAGACTAGGACAGATGTTTCACTGCCGAAATCGTA
>LPNX011073399.1:568328-584000 GCA_001517045.1 Pseudotsuga menziesii | reverse complement strand
CCTTCCATGAGAACCTCTCTCTGATCTGCCTGTAGGTTTTTAGGAAACCTTGATGCCCTGATAAAGGAGAATCGTGGGCTGCCTGAATGATCTTTTTCCTTAATGTGGATTCTGGAACGAGGTATATTCTGTCTTTGTAGTAGATGATGTCATCCACAATCCTGTACCTGTTATCTTGAATTTGCCCGTCCAATAATTCGCAAGCGAATTTATTTTTGGAGTATTCCACTAAGAGAAGTGCCCTCCAATCCGTGGATATACTACTGAGAGATAATGG
The DNA here is from genome assembly GCA_001517045.1 of Pseudotsuga menziesii. Classification (NCBI taxonomy): domain Eukaryota; kingdom Viridiplantae; phylum Streptophyta; class Pinopsida; order Pinales; family Pinaceae; genus Pseudotsuga; species Pseudotsuga menziesii. Next base: position 583,723 of record LPNX011073399.1, on the reverse strand, counting down.
GGCTGGACGCCTGGATATTGCATCAGCTACTACATTAGTCTTACCTTTCACATACTCGATCTCGAAATCATAGGCTTGTATGCTGACCCATTTTTGCTGTCGCTCATTCAGTTCCTTCTGCTCCAGGAAATACTTGAGGCTGTTATGATCGGTTTTGATTTTGAACTTACTGCCCACTAGGTACTGTCTGAATTTTGTGAGAGCATGCAATATGGCTAGCATCTCTTTGTCATATATGGAGTAATGGCGCTCGTAGTTCTTCAGTTTACGGCTCTCAAATGCAATAGGGTGATGATTCTGCATCAACACTGCTCCTAACCCTTCCCCTGAGGCATCACATTCTACTACAAAGGGTTGTGAGAAGTCTGGTAATGCTAGAACTGGACAAAAACTCATAATAACCTTCATCTCCTCGAAAGTTTTCTGTGCTAAGTATGTCCAAGTGAATGCCCCCTTCTTGGTGAGGTCTGTGAGGGGTGTTGCAAATTGGGAGAATCCTTTAACGTACCGGCGGTAATAAGTGCACAGACCTAGGAACCCTCTCAATTCTGTAACTGTTTTTGGCGCGGGCCAATCCCTGATAGCTCGGATTTTCTCCATGTCAACCTGTACTCCTTCGGCATTGATTACGTGTCCTAAATACAACATTTCCTTCATGCCAAACTCACACTTGGACATTTTCGCGTAAAGCGAATGTTCTTCTAAAATACTCAACGTCTCGTCCAGTTGTTTCAGGTGCTCTTCCCATGTTTTGCTGTAAATCAGGATGTCATCAAAGAATACAAGCAAGAACTTACGTAGCTGTGCCCTGAAGGTGTGGTTCATGCATGACTGAAAAGTGGTTGGAGCATTTGTAAGTCCGAAGGGCATGACCAAAAACTCATAGTGACCGTAGTGACAGCGAAAAGCTGTTTTGGGGACGTCCTGGTCTCTTACCCTGATTTGATGGTATCCCGAGCGAAGATCGATCTTGGAGAAGTATTGAGCTCCCCGAAGCTCATCCATGAGTTCGTCAATTCTGGGAATGGGATACTTGTTCTTAATGGTCTTTTTGTTGAGTGCCCGATAATCGATGCACATACGCAGAGTACCATCCTTCTTCTTAACCAGAACTACTGAAGATGCAAAGGGGCTAGAACTGGGCCGTATATAACCAAGCTCCAGTAATTCTTTGATGGTTTTCTCAATCTCATCCTTGTACCTTTTGGGATGCCTGTAAGGAGTGGTGATGACTGCTTGTGTTCCCTCCTCTGGCTCGATGATGTGTTCAAAACCTCGGTCTGGTGGTCTGCCGGATGGAAGGTCTCGAAAAACCTTTTCATGTTTCTGTAGCAAGGCTTGAATGTCACTTGGGTGTTGTGTGCTGGTCTCTGGGGGTTTCCTGAAGGTGACAAAACATTCTGCAGCCCATTCTATATCATCTTGTTGGAGCACTGCCTCCATTCTCTGTGACGAGACCGGTTTTGAGGGATAAGTGTTCATGCCCCTCAAAACTACCCGTTTGCCGTCTGGCCCCTGGAACTCCATTTCCATTGCCTTGTAGTCTGTAGTGTATTTCCCTATAGAGTAAAGCCACTGAACACCCAATACCACATGAGTATTCGCTACATCCACTACATAAAAAGAGTCTGTCATCTGATAGTTACCTAAGGCAACATTCAATTTTGGAATCCAGTAGTTGCACTCCATGCTGGAGTTCCCGGCTACTGCTACAGTGAATCCCTCGAACTTCTTGGTCTGAATACCTCTCTTGGCTACCCAAGCAGAGTCAATGAAATTGTGGGTGGCTCCCCCATCAATCAATACTCCTACTCTGTGACCTTGTACTACTCCCTTGACCATGAGAGTATGGAATCTTGGTACTCCAAATAATGTAGCAATGAGCCCCTCTGGTGTATCACCCTGGTGTGAATCCTCTTCTGTGGCCTCCTGCTCATCGTCGTCCTCATCACTGTCTGAATACACCTCAATGTAGTGGGCCTTCGCCTTCCCTGCACACCTGTGTCCTGGTACCCATGGTTCCTGACAGGTGAAGCATAGCTTCTTCCTTCTCAAGTCTTTCCTAGTGTCCTCATCTAACCAAGTTTTCTTGGGCACATCCCGCTGGAAAGGTTTCCTGTCCTTGTCCCTAACAGGAAAATTGGTTTTCAGAGGAAATTTGTTTTTGGGCACTGAATCCTGAAGATCCCTTGCCCTGCTAATAGCATCCTGCAGAGTGAGGGGTTTGTAGGCTTTCACCCATCCCCGTAGTGGCTCTATGAGGGCCTCAGTGAATAACATAGTCAATCTGCTCTCTGACACATCTGTTACCATAATGGCTAGCCTTTGAAATTCTGAAATGAAAGCTTCTGCACTACCAGTCTGCTTGAGTTGAGCCAACTCCCTGAAATGGATCTCTGGATCTTTCCTGTCAAACCTCTCTATGAGTTTCTGAGTGAACTCACCGTAAGAATGTATGGTGTTGTGACCCAATGTCACCAATTCGTGGTACCACCATTCGTGAGCTTCTCCGTCAAGGTGAAGTGTAGCCAACTTAATGGCGTCTGTCTCTGTCATGGGGTTGAGTTGGAAATAGGTATCCAACTTTTGGACCCATGTTTTCGTTGATCCTCCGCGAGTCCCATCAAAGTTTGGGATGGTTAACCTGCCCAAGGTCTTCTGCAGCTCATAGTTGTGATTGAAACCCTTATTGAAATTCCTGGGCCTATTCCTACTCTTCCTGTTGCAGAAATCTGAGAAAGACATGGCAGCATGAAACTCATCCCCTAAGTCTCTGTACTCCTGCAGAGCGAGGGGTTTGTAGGCTTTCACCCATCCCCGTAGTGGCTCTATGAGGGCCTCAGTGAATAACATAGTCAATCTGCTCTCTGACTACCATAACGGCTAGCCTCTGAAATTCTGAAATGAAAGCTTCTGCACTACCAGTCTGCTTGAGTTGAGCCAACTCCCTGAAATGGATCTCTGGATCTTTCCTGTCAAACCTCTCTATGAGTTTCTGAGTGAACTCATCGTAAGAATGTATGGTGTTGTGACCCAATGTCACCAATTCGTGGTACCACCATTCGTGAGCTTCTCCGTCAAGGTGAAGTGTAGCCAACTTAATGGCGTCTGTCTCTGTCATGGGGTTGAGTTGGAAATAGGTATCCAACTTTTGGACCCATGTTTTCGTTGATCCTCCGCGAGTCCCATCAAAGTTTGGGATGGTTAACCTGCCCAAGGTCTTCTGCAGCTCATAGTTGTGATTGAAACCCTTGTTGAAATTCCTGGGCCTGTTCCTACTCTTCCTGTTGTAGAAATCTGAGAAAGACATGGCAGCATGAAACTCATCCCCTAAGTCTCTGTACTCCTGCAGAGTGAGGGGTTTGTAGGCTTTCACCCATCCCCGTAGTGGCTCTATGAGGGCCTCAGTGAATAACATAGTCAATCTGCTCTCTGACACATCTGTTACCATAACGGCTAGCCTATGAAATTCTGAAATGAAAGCTTCTGCACTACCAGTCTGCTTGAGTTGAGCCAACTCCCTGAAATGGATCTCTGGATCTTTCCTGTCAAACCTCTCTATGAGTTTTTGAGTGAACTCACCGTAAGAATGTATGGTGTTGTGACCCAATGTCACCAATTCGTGGTACCACCATTCGTGAGCTTCTCCGTTAAGGTGAAGTGTAGCCAACTTAATGGCGTCTGTCTCTGTCATGGGGTTGAGTTGGAAATAGGTATCCAACTTTTGGACCCATGTTTTCGTTGATCCTTCGCGAGTCCCATCAAAGTTTGGGATGGTTAACCTGCCCAAGGTCTTCTGCAGCTCATAGTTGTGATTGAAACCCTTGTTGAAATTCCTGGGCCTGTTCCTACTCTTCCTGTTGCAGAAATCTGAGAAAGACATGGCAGCATGAAACTCATCCCCTAAGTCTCTGTACTCCTGCAAATAAGCCCCAAAAGGCTCGCTAGGTTTTACTTGCATGACCGGCCCCCCTACTGTATCTGCCAAGAAGTGAGGCATGGTAGGCCTGATAGTAGGTCTGCTGTATATGTGCGGAGTGTTCTGGATGTTAGTGTACACCATCTTTCCACTGCTGCTTGAAGATCCCCGATCTACCGATGAGGGAGGTGTACTGTTGATACCTGTTTCCGGTTTCGTTGATAGTCTGTTGATTGCGTTGAGGACTTCTTTTTGTCCTTTGGCTAAGTCTTGCAATCCAGAGACCAAGCTGCGAAACTCCATCCGATCCTCCTCTTCTCCCGTTCCTTTTCCCCTATCTGAATGTATACCTGTTTGTTCCATGTCTGAATTGGTATCTTCTAGTTGGATATCTTCAAATTCTTCTGTGTATCTACTCTTCCTCCTCCTATAGGTTACAAAAGGATCTCCTTCTGTATTCATCTACTTTTCATCTCTTAAGCCCACAACTGGCCAAGAAAACAACTCTGATACCATTGTAATATCCCAAATCCCGATATTTTCTATTTCTAAACAAATATGCTGATACAACGGGGCATGCAAACTGCCATGCAAAAATCCCTATTTTATAGGAAAAATTAGGGTTAGGGTTTGCGAGATAGAATGAACACTTACCACTGATAAGCCGACTGAATTGCTCCGGAGAAAGTATGCAAGCACTGAGAACTGGATTGGAAATAGGCGGATCTCCTCTGCTTCAGGTGAACCCCCAGTAGCAAGACGCCCCAGTCAAAAAAGGGTGACGCCCTCAAGGAAGGAGGTGTCTGATGGAACTGCGAATTTGTCGGGTTGATAGTTTTTCAGTGCCGGAGAGAATGCCTGATGCATGCGGAGGTTTTGAGACCTCTAGGTAGGGTAGCGAATTGCTTCAGAGAGGCAGCTACTCACGCCCCTGGAACCCCGAAACTGTTAATAATTGCTTCGGATGAGCCCTGATGGATCTGATAATCACCGGGTACCGGAGTATGAAGTTGATGATGAGAATGGTGCCTGAGTTTCAGAGGGAAATTGAGATCTGAAGGCCCAACAACTGATTAGGGCTTTCTGGCTAAAAACCCCCTCTTACGGCTGCACACGTGTCCCTGCAACGATCTATACCATGTACTAGATAACTGATGAATGAATGAAGAACAAGTGGTGAACTTGTATGGCTTACTCGGAATAAGACTAGGACAGATGTTTCACTGCCGAAATCCTGTTAGCTGAAGACTGGGGTCTACAACCCCAATTGCTGTGCTGCACGCTGTGCTGCTATCCAAGAGCTCCCAAAATAATCATAATCAAAAGTGAAGTCTCCTTTCGCTTTATCCTCTATTTATAAAGTTCAACTGCGCAAAACCTAATCTTTGACCTAATTAGGTCACTTTATCTTCTAATTTGCCGTTGACTTGCATGCATGCGGATGGAGACTTAAAGAGTGCATGCATTATTAAATAATGCTAGGATGGCATGCACGAAGGTGGCCTTTGGCCCCGGTGGCCCTTCTTGACCAAATGATGATGCCCTAGATCTTCTATGGATGGCATCAGTCCTTAGCTGATTCCCTAGCTGTCAGTAATCGCTCGAACCCACAGGAATCACATAGGTTAGCGGTTTTGGGCCTTAAGGCCTAACTGGAAGAGGACATTATAGTCTCAATGGTCCCTTCAACAAGCGTGATGCAAAGGAAGATCTTAAGGACTTAGGCCAAGAAGACCCCATTGGTTGGTGGAGGATGCATGGGGATGACGCTCTAGAGATCCAATATCTTGCTACTCGGTTATTATCTCAGATTTCTAGTTCCTCTGCAGCAGAGAGGAATTGGTCTACATATAGCTTCATCCACTCTATCAAGAGGAATAGACTTACCTCTAAGAGAGCAGAGAAGCTAGTTGCAGTGCATAGTGCCCTACACCTTTCACATAGCAAGACATCAAAGAATCAGACGGGAGCGACGACGCGATGGGATGTGGATCTAAAGGATGATGCATCGATAGACGAGGAGGAGAGACCGAATGAGATGTAGCACGGTTTGGTTGGTGTGCCATTGGTCACTCCTGAGGCTAAGACTGAGAGTGTCTCTGACTTAGATGGTGACACTTCCATAGATGGTGACTTCATGTAATAGATGCATCGGGAAGACTAGTCCATGGATCTATCTCCTTGATGCTCTTTTCATGATTTCCTTTTGCTACATCTAAAGGATGATGCATAGATAGACGAGGAGGAGAGACCGAATGAGATGTAGCACGGTTTGGTTGGTGTGCCATTGGTCACTCCTGAGGCTAAGACTGAGAGTGTCTCTGACTTAGATGGTGACACTCCCATAGATGGTGACTTCATGCAACAGATGCATCGAGAAGACTAGTCCATGGATCTATCTCCTTGATGCTCTTTTCATGATTTCCTTTTGCTACATGTAGTTTTATTTACTGTCATCGATGAACTCAGACCTAGTCTTTAGACTTTGACTCATCACTCTTTGAGTCTTTACTCTTTAGTACTATTTTGAGTAATTTTAATTTGCTATTATACTGTTTATTGTTTAGTGTTTACAATTTATGTGATATGTGTTAAGTTTTCTTAATTTCTTAGATGATATTCTAACAATTTACAATGGTAGGATCACTGAAAGAACAAGTACAGTCACACAAAAGATCACAAATCATTATCCTGGGAAACCCTCGTGGGGGAGAAAACCCAACAAATCTTCCTCAGTATAGAACTCAACCAAAATAGTGTAAAATCCCAAGACAACTTCTCCTCTCTCTTTGGCACACTTCTTCTTCTACCTCTAGCAAACTTGCTTGAGTGGAGTGAGTACAAATGAAGGAGACACCTCCCTATTTATATTTGACTCTTGACTTGACCTAAACCCTAACTAGGCTGACTTGTCTAACTGACAAGGTCGACTTGACTAGTAAGACACCAAAATAATATTTATTATAATGACTCAAGGGTACTATTGATCCGACTTACATTTGGAGGTTTACATTGATTCTTTCAATGACTCTTACATGACGAATTACATTAGTGACATCTCCTGAAGGAGGAATACAATTAGTACAACTAGAATATCTTTCAAAGTTACAATATTTTAACACTCCCTCTTCACTAGGAAGGTATTCTATACCAACTGCAACCACTACCACCACTGTACATCTGATTGGTGAATCTCTATATGTCATAGGAAGTTTTGGAACAAAATCATGCATCTTCATCATCAATCTCAGTATGAGAATACTGGATCATCTTCTGCAACCTCAGTATGTAAATACTGAATCATCTTTTGTCAGCACTTGATAATCTTCTGCAACATCAGTATGTGGATACTGAATCATCTTCTGCCATATCAGTATGTGAATACCGAGTCATCTTCTGCAATATCAGTATGTGAACACTGAATCATCTTCCGTCATTTTAGTGTTTGAATACTGAATCATCTTCTGCAATATCAGTATGTGAATACTAAATCATCTTCTGCCATATCAATATGCGAATACTGAGTCATCTTCTGCAATATCAGTATGTGAATACTGAATCATCTTTTGCCATATCAGTATGTGAATACTGAGTCATCTTTTGCAATATCAGTGTGTGAATACTGAATCTTCTTCTGCCATATCAGTATGTGAATACTGAAGCATCTACCTACAACATTAGTATTTAAATACTAAAGTGACTACAACATCATTAGCATGTCAGTGCTAAAACCTCATGATCAACAAATAAATGTTAGATCATTATTTGCAATATTAATATAGAAATACTAGAACTACCTCATCAACATTAGTATGAAATACTGAACCTGCCTCATCAACATCAATATGAAAATATTGAAACTACCTCATCAACATCAATATGAAAATACTGAACCTGTCTCATCAACATCAATATGAAAATACTGAAACTACCTCATCAATATCAGTATGGAAATATTGAAACTGCCTCATCAACATCAGTATGAAAGTACTGAACCTGCCTCATCAACATCAGTATGGAAATACGGAAACTCCCTCCTCAACATCAGTATGAAAATACTGAAACTGCCTTATCAACATAGAAATACTGAAACTACCTCTTGCCCTTTTTGGCCATCTGGAGTAGCATCACGATGGGTTCTTTGGTAGATCCACCCGAGCATTTGTCTGACTTACTGACCTTTTCGGGCCAACAAGCCTAGTAAGACGAATGGATCTCCCTGGGGACTAAACAGGCCTTCTCTGGCTTACTATCCCTTTTGGGCCAAACAAGCCTAGCCAGACATACTAATCCCCCTAGGATCAACAAGCCTCGTCTGACTTACTAACCCTTTTGTGCCAACAAGCCTAGCTAGACATACCGTACCCTAGATTGAGCTACCACACCACTACAACATAAATCCTTCTACCTCTTCTTCACTCCCTCTTTCAAGGGAGGTCCTTTTGGACTACGCCAAACTTGTCTCGAAAGTATTCAAACTTTACACGAGACAAAGGCTTAGTCAACATATCTGCCACTTGTTCCTTTGTAGGAACATACTTGAGCTTTATAGCTCCCTTCTACACCATATCCCGAATGTAATGATATCTACTTTCTATATGTTTCGATTTATCATGAAACAACAGGTTTTCTGTCATCTTAATACAACTTTGGTTATCGCAATGGATATCAGTCGCATCCACCTCCTCATCAAATAATCCTGCCAACATCTTGCGAAGCCATATTGCTTCGCTACAAGCTAAACATGCTACAATCTATTCAGCTTCTGCTGTGCTAAGTGCAATACTGGACTGCTTTCTGCTGAACCATGAGATCATGCCTGATCCCAAACTAAAACAACATCCTAAAGTGCTCTTTCTGTCTTTGGTACTTCCTGCCCAATCTGAATTTGTAAATCCATGTAATATGATCTTACCATCTGATGCATATCTGAGACCATAATCTAAAGTCCCCTTTAGGTACCTCATCACATGTTTTGCTCCTACTAGGTGAATATGTCTAGGATTCACCATATACTGACTTAGAGTGTTTACAACAAAACATATATGTGGCCTTGTATTGGTTAGGTACATTAGAGAACCAATTATCTATCTGTATAAGGTGACATCTACTATCTCCGAAGAGTCATCATTCAATAGCTTCAAATTTGTTGTCATCGGAGTAGTCATAGCCTTGCAATCCATCATCCAAATCTCTTTAAGATCTCTACAACATATTTCCCTTGGTTTAGGAAGATCTCGTCTGGATATTGCCATACTTCAAGACCTAGAAAGTAGTGCATCATTCCAAAGTCTTCCATTTCAAATTCTGCAGCGAGCTTCTTCTTGCATTCGTTGATGGGCTTGTCTTCACCTGTCAAAAATAGATCATCTACATATAGTAGTAATATCATAATCCCATCATCCTCAACCTTATAGTAGAGGTTGGAATCTGCTTTAATCTTGGTAAATCCCAAACTCATCAGGAAACCATCAATTCTTCCATACCATGCTCTGGGTGCTTGCTTCAACCCATACAATGCCTTCTTAACTCTACATACATGAGTTTTCTGATTATCTGTCTCAAAACTTTGCGGTTGTTCAATGTATACTTCTTCTATTACTCCATTTAAGAAAGCTATTTTTACATCCATCTGATGTAACTTCCACTTCATCTTGGATGCCAAGGCAAGGATGGTTCTAATTGAGGTGTACCTTGCTATTGGTGGAAAGGTCTCCTCATAGTCAATTCCTTCCTTCTGAGAGAATCCGTGAGCTACGAATCTTGCCTTGTACTTCTCTATACTGTCGTCTGCTGAATGCTTTGTTTTGTACATCCATTTCGAGGATACTACTGACTTGTTCTTTGGTCTTAGTACTACTTCCCATACATCATTCTTTATAGTGGATCTACCCATTCCTTCTGCTTTATTGCTTCTTCAAAGCATGTGGGTTCTTTTTCAACAAGATTGCACATCAAAGCCACATAACCGAGGTGTGGCTTTGGCTTATTTCTTTCTCTGATGGTTCCTTCTAGGACACCATGTCTTTCTGCTTCTTCAATTACTTCTCGTGCACAAGTAGGCCTTCTTTTGCCTGAGATCATCTCACTAGGCAATTCTTCAGGTCTTTGAGGTTTTGTCATGTAATGGTCCTCAGGTATCTGTTCTTCCTCTTCATTTTTGACTGGTTTAGAAACTTCTGCAACTCTAGGAGTTTCATGCTCCTCTTTGACTTCCTTGTCTTTCCTTGATTTTATGAAAGCTGTATCTTCGTCAAAAGTAACATCTCTGCATACCTCAATTTGACGGTATCCTAGGATATAGATTCGGTAAGCTTTTGATTGCTCACTATATCCTACAAACAATCCCTTCTTTTCTGAAGGATCCAACTTTGATCTTTTCTCCTTGGGAATGTGTATGTATACCAGACAACCAAATATTTTTAGGTGACTGACTTTAGGCTTTTCTTTGGTAAACACCTCTTTTGGAGTCTTATTCCCAAGGGAATTGTGGGAGATTCTATTACGCACATACACTACTGTTCTAGCTGCTTTTGCCCATAGGGACATAGGTAGATCTTAATCATGGATCATGGCTTTTACAGCTTCCATGATAGATCTATTCTTCCTTTCTGCCACACCATTTTGTTGTGGATTATAGGGAATGGTGAACTCCCTCTTAATCCCGGCTTCTTTGCAGTACTTGTTGAATTCACCTGATGTGAATGCTCCTCCATTAGCTGATCTTAAGGTCTTGATCCTCTTTTCAGAGAGGTTTTCCACAAGAGCCTTAAACTCCTTGAACTTCTCAAACACTTCATCCTTCTTCAAGAAATAGATCCAAGTTTTGTGGGAGTAGTCATCGATGAAGAAAGCATAGTAAACATGCTCGCTTAATGAAGTAGTTTGCATTGGTCCACATACATCTGAGTGGACAATGTCTAGAATCCCTTTTGCTTTACTGTCACTGCTTGGATAAGGGTTCTTGGTATTCTTTCCTTGTGCACATCCTTTGCACACTCCTTCATGATTTCCCTGAACTTATGGTAAATCTGTCACCACCTTGCTCACAATTGGTAATGCTTTGTAATGTACATGAGCAAGTCTTCTATGCCACAACTCTCATGGGTTTATGGTGCTAGTCATCAAGGATGAGTCTACATGTCCCTTTAATCTGTAGAGTCCTTCTCCTTCAACTCCATTCACTACTTCATCATCTATAGTTTTTTTTTTTTGTCCACATGATGACTTCACCATCTACAAAAGCAACTCTGAAACCTTTCTTATCTAAGGTTGAGATAGAAAGAAGATTCTTCTTTAGTCCTGGGACATACATGACATCTTTCATCTTCATGAACTTTCTAGAGTCCAACTTATAAGAGGCTTCTCCCATCCCTTTGATGGGATATTGGTAATCATCTCCAAGCATTACTTTATGTGGGGAATCCTTCTGTTTAAGACAAGAGAGTGAATCCTTGTAACCTGTCATGTGCTTGGAGGCACCACTATCCACTAGCTAGGTATCATTACCAGGTGAGACTGAACATGTGAGTGTTGAAATCAAAACATATTCTTCACAGGGGTCTTCATCTTCCTTAGTTCTTTCTTCATCTTCTTGATCATCGTCTTCAGCTGCATGGGCATGGAATCTTTTGTTCTTCTTCTTGAGTTGTTCTGCCCTTAAGGGACAGTTTATGGAGATGTGTCCCATCTTGTGGCAAGTGAAGCATTCATAACCTGAGAAGTCCTTGAACTTCTTATTCTTCTTAAACCCTTGAACTTTCTTGGGAGGATGATCATAACTATTCCTCTTGTTCTTGCCTTTGGTATGGACTGCCAAGGCTTGATCTTAACTTTCATTTAGTTTCTCTTCTTTGACTGCTATTCTTTCTTCTTCTTGAACACATTCTTCTCATAACTTTTGAAACTTGGTCAACTTTCTTCTGGAGCATATTCCTCGAATAAAGGATTCCCAAATTCTTGGAAGACCATTCAGGGTGGTCATTACAACTTCTGCATCTTCTATCATGTCACCAATAACTTCCAACTGCTCCTTGATCTGGGATACTCTTGTGAAGTATGAGTGCATGGTTTCTGACTTCTGAGCCTTCACACCTTGAGTTGATTTCTCAAAGTCATCTTCCTATTGATATTTCTTCCTTCAAATAGGTTGGATAGGGCATCAAACACTTCCTTTGGTGTTCTCCTTGAAGATACTTGAGAGATCAAGTTATCGTTGATGGAGTCAGCTATGATTCTTTTAGCCTTGATCATGTCCTTCTTGTGCTTGGCCTTAGCTTCATCTCCTTTTGGTTCTGCAACTTACTCCTTTATGAAGCCTTCTAGATCATTCTCTTCTAGGATGAGCTTGATCCGATACTTCCATGCTCTGAAATTCTCAGCACCCTCGAGCTTCTCATCTAGTTTGGTATTGTTTTTCATCTTTAACAGAATGAGAACTTCAGATGGAAATATAAGGAAAAAAACTTACTTGGAGAAGACTTCTTCTGGCTGACCTTCTTCGGGATGACCTAGGGTTTGATGGAAAAACCCTAATTTTCCAGCTGATATCACTTGTAGGGATGACTGGTGGAAAAGATGCGCATCTCCAAGGCGAGCTAGACTGTATCTTACTTTTTCTGAGATTGATGATGGAACCTCAAGAAAAATGAAGCCCTAGTTATTCCCGACAGTAGTGTCGGGTCCAAAAATGAAACTTCTCAGAATTCAATTATGTTTTCACTGTAAGATGCGCCTTCCTAGGGCGAGTTGAGTGAGCCCTCTTTTTTGGTTGATTTGTCGAGGGAATAGTTCGGAATAACAAACCCTAGTTCCCTAACTGTACAATGTCTCCTTTCAGGGTGGATTTGATACCATGTTAAGTTTTCTTAATTGCTAAGATGATATTCTAAAACAATTTACAATGGTAGGATCATTGAAAGAACAACAAGTATAATCACACAAAAGACACAAATCATTATCTTGAGAAACCCTCGTGGGGGAGAAAACCCACCAAAACTTTCTCAGTATAGAACTCAACCAAACCAGTGTAAAATCCCAAGACAACTTCTCCTCTCTCTTTATGGTGCACTTCTTCTTCTCCCTCTGGTGAACTTGCTTGAGTGAAGTGAGTACAAATGACGGAGGCGCCTCCCTATTTATATTTGACTCTTGACTTGACCTAAACCCTAACTGGGCCGACTTGTCTAACTGACAGGGCCGACTTGTGTTAACTTTTCATATGCTTAACTAAGACATCAGTACTTCATTTCATTTTCATAACAAAATCATATAAACAAGATCACTGAAAGATAGACAAGCACAGCCATACAAAAAGAGAACACAAAAATTTATCTTGGGAAAACCCTAAAGGGAAAAACCCAGCAAAAGCTTCCTCAATATAGATGCCCCGAAAGATAAAAGATAAAACCAACAAGGAGATCAAAGCCTGATCCTCCTCCTTCTCCAGATACTTCTCTCTCCTCTCCACTAATGTGCTATACAAGTGAGAGTGTGTGTTCAAATGAGAAGAGCTACACCTCTATTTATATTCATCCGTTCACTTCAATTAACTCATCCGACATGTAGGCTCGAGTTAATCATGTAGGCTCGAGTTACACATGTAGGCTCAAGTAACCACACTGGGGTGCTAATGACCCACCTTTACAATTAGAGGGGACAACCTCATGACCCTTATTAGTTCTTCTGATTAGAAGCATCGGGGCACAAGATAATACAAGTGGTTCTCTCGGTAGGACCATCGGGGACCACAAAAGATACATATAGAATATTCTTCGAAGTTACAATATTTCAACACTCCCCCTTAACGAGAAGGGTATTCTACAACAACAACAACAATAGTAGGAGAGGACATCATCAACATCAACAGGGTAACACATATATAAATCATTGGAAGCTTTTCAACATCATATAGTCTTCGTCTTCAATTTTCAACGACAACAACTCTTTGATCAGCATCAGCATCTTTTGACCTTTTGATCAGCAACACCTTCAACACTTTGACCTTTTGATCAGCAACATCTTCAGCACTTTGACCTTTCAAACAACAACATCTTCAACACTTAGACCTTTCAATCAGCAGCAACATCTTCAGCACTTTGACCTTTCGATCAGCAACACCTTCAGCGTTTTGGCCTTTCGATCAGCAACAATATCTTCAGCATTTTGATCAGCAACATCTTCAGCACTTTGATCTTTCGATCAGCAACAACATCTTAAACATTTCGATTAGCAACATCTTCACACTTTGATCTTTCGATCAGCAACAATATTTTCAACATTTCGATCAGCAACATCTTCAGTACTTTGATCTTTCGATCAGCAACAACTTCTTCAGCATTTTGTTCTTTCGATCAGCAACAACTTCTTCAGCATTTTGTTCTTTCGATCAGCAACCTGATCGGTAACATCATGATCAGCACCATAATCATACTTCAATTCTCGAACAACATCATCATCATGATATTCTGATCTTTTGATCAGTACGTCGTTATCATCACATACTGATCATTTGATTAGTAAGTTTTTATCATCATCATACTCTGATCTTTCGATCAGTACATCATCATCGTCGTCATACTCTGATCAGTTCATCATCATCATCATACTCTGATCTTTCGATCAGTACATCATCATCATACACTGATCTTTCGATCAGTACGTCATCATCATCATAAAAACATCATCATCATCAAAACATCAACATGATCCTTCCTTTCGGAATTACGGGATTTAGGTCTTTACGGAGTTACCAATGATCCTTCCTTTCGGAATTACGGGATTTAGGTCTTTACGGAGTTACAATCCTTTCTTTCGGAATTACGGGATCAACACATTTCTGGAACTCAGACAATCCTTCCTATTGGAATTACGGGATCAACACATCTGTGGAACTCAGACAATCCTTCCTATTGGAATTACGGGATCAATTCAATGATCCTTCCTTTCGGAATTATGGGATTTAGGTCTTTACGGAGTTACTAACGATCCTTCCTTTCGGAATTACGGGATCAACATAGATGTAGAACTCAGACAATCCTTCCTATTGGAATTACGGGATCAACACATTTGTGGAACTCAGACAATCCTTCCTATTGGAATTACGGGATCAATTCAATGATCCTTCCTTTCGGAATTACGGGATTTAAGTCTTTACGGAGTTACTAACGATCCTTCCTTTCGGAATTACGGGATCAACACACGTTCTCGAGTACCGAAGTCACTAGATCCCAAAGTTCAAGGATGATACAATCCTACCACATTCACGGGGACCGAGATCTCCGGATACATTTTGAACCGAGGTTCAGGGATGATGCAATCCACCACTTTCACGGGGGCCGAAACCTCCGGATACATTTTGAACCGAAGTTCAGGGATGATGCAATCCTACCACATTCACGGGGGCCGAGACCTCCGGATACATTTTGAACAGAAGTTCAGGGATGATGCAATCCCACCACATTCTTGATGACCGAAG
>LPNX011073399.1:538545-566378 GCA_001517045.1 Pseudotsuga menziesii | reverse complement strand
GGATGCAAGTGCCATGGTAGCTCTAATTGAAGTATACCGTGCTACTGGGGCAAATGTCTCTTCATAATCAATTCCCTCTTTCTGAGAGAAACCTCTGGCAACAAATCTTGCTTTATACTTCTCAATACTTCCGTCAACTGCATGCTTTATTTTGTATATCCATTTGGAGGATACTATACTCTTTCCTTCTGGTTTGGGAACTGTATCCCAAACATCATTCTAGTATTCTTTCATCATAACATCTTTCATGAGTTCATCTTGTCAGGTCATCAGCATATCCTAGTCTTCTGCATTCAACCTTGAAGGTTGGAACCCACTTTACTCTTGGTAAAGTCTCGATCCATCACGAAGCTATCCATCATGTCGTACCATGTCGAACTCAGATATCTTCTGTAGTCACTCCCCCTGAAGTGGAGTATCATATTCCCTCTTCATTTTGTATAGGTGGTTCTATGCTTGATATATACTTGTCAATAGAGTATGTCATGTCATAGTCTATTCTTTCTGAGGCAAATCACGAACCTTGCTTTGTACACTTGTTCTTGTAGATCCATATGGAAGATACTACGTACTTCCCTTTATGTCTTGAAATCATATCGTATACATCATTCCTCATGATCAATTGTTATTCTTTGATCATAGCTTCTTTCATAGCATTCTTTTCTTCATCTTGAGTTATCTCTCGTACCCATGGTGGTCTTCATCCTTCGAGGTGGATCTACCGCTCTCTGAAGCTCTTTCTTCCGTCATGGTGTCTCTGAACTTGGGAGCTTCAGATTCATGTTTATTCGAGTGAATCTTGAATTGTCATCACTTGTTCTTCGGAACAAGTCTCATCCTTCTTTTCTTGTAGGAGGTTGTACAGGACCTTTCCAACAAAAATGCACCAGTTGCATGGTTAGAACTATTTCATAAAACATATGCATAACGACAAATTCTTATGCATCATGCAACTATTTAGCCAATACAACATTCATCCATATCTCACGGAAACTTTCTAGATGCCTTCCATCTCTATCATGACATCATTGAGATTTTGCACTAATCCAATATGTCAGCAAAGAGGTTTCATTCCAGATAAGTAGCAATGGAGAGATGTATAGCACCATGAGCTACTTACCCATCACATGCATATTAGTAGTATACAATCGTTAATGCAAACAATCAATCATGCATAACACATTAACTGAATATAATCAAATGCATAACAAAACAGTATCATTGAATACTTATCTTTTGTTTGTTTCGTGGGTAGACTCCTTCTTGATCATTCTGCTTCATCATATTCTTCATTCATGAAATCATCATTTCTTATCCAAATGATAAGATGGATAAGAGGTTCTTTAGGAATTGAGTTCTTCACATTCCTCGTCGCTTGAGGGATCTTCTTTGAATGGTGAGAGGTTGATCTTCAATTGCTTCTGTCTTCTTCTTTTTAGAGTCAGCTAAAAGTAATCACTTCCTTCCGGCACGCATTCTTCGCATGAATGAATCCCATGATCCTGGGAGGCCATTCAAGGTGGCTATCACCACTTCTGCATTCTTCACTTCTTCTTTTACCGCTTCAAGATGTTCTGCATTCTAGATCTTAACATTCTTCAACTGTTTTCTCAAAGCCATCTTCTGATTTATGTTCTTATCTTCAAATAGCTTGATCAAGGAATCAAACATGTTCGGTGTCTTTAGAGAAGACACTTGTGATACAGGTTGATCCGTGATTGAATCAACAATGGTTTTCTTGGCCTTGATCAAGTTCTTCTTGTGTAAGGCTTTGAGCCTCATCTCCTTCTGGAACTGGAACCTCTCTACTCATGTAGGTGTCCAATTTATTTTCTTCAGAGGGATCAAATACTTTCATGCTTGGAAGTTTTCAACTTCACCAAGCTTATCATCAAGCTAATGTGATAGATCACTTTGAAATGAGAACCTCAAATGCAAATAGCAAAAGATTAGATCTTACCGATTTGAGGTGTTCGTCCTGCTTCCGGAGCTGGCTGATCTAGGGTTTGTCAGAGAAACCCTAATTTTCAAAACTTGGAATCTTTCAGATCTGATTGGATAGAAAGATAGATCTCTTCCAATCGAGTTGTCCAATGTACTCATTTTCTGAAAACAGTGGAGGGAAGCTTCCAGAACAGGAAGCCCTAGTTTTCCAATTTCTTCTGCAGAAATGCTTGTTACTGTTTCTGTGATATCTCCGAAGTTACTGCTCCTCTGTGTCTGCAATTTCGCACTGAGGTAACCTCGCATGTCCCTGATCCAACACCCAGGTTTCATCAGAATTGGGATTTATGATCATTTTCTCAAGGTGACCTGTTACAGGACTGTTCAGAACAATGAAGTTGTACGGCATGCCACGTGTCACTGGTTCATCTTCAGGTTCTGAAATTCGGACCACAGAAAGTACAATCCGTGCTCTTTCTGGAACATCTTCAGAAATTCCATTTGGACCTATGTAGCCCAAGCTATAGCAATTTTCCCTAGGTGTCCTGTTTAGGGATGAATTCTGGAAGAGGCTGGAACCCTAACTTGGAGGGATCATATCTCCTAGAATATAGCGAATCTGAGGTTGAATTTTGGACACAGTGTTGTTCATCAGGATTATATCTTCGGTCTCTGCAATTTTCAGCTCCTGAACCTTCGCCAATATTGGGATATAGCGAATATACCAAAACTTAGCAGTTTTAGTATTTAGGGTTTTTCTAGCTCTGGGTCAAACTAGGGTTTGACTTTCCCGGAGTTTCACCCAACCAAAAATCTTGATCAAGGTCTCTAAAACTTCGATTTTGATGAGGAGAGCAATCCTATGTTGGGCTCACTCAAAAATTCTTCTTCTGCAAGAAGCCCTAATTTCCCACACCGAAAACTATAAAAAGTAAGAAGCCCTAGATTTTGTAGCTGCACAATGTCTTCTTTTCAGGGTGGCTCTGATACCATGTTAACTTTTCATATGCTTAGCTAAGACATCAGTACTTCATTTCATTTTCATAACAAAAGCATATAAACAAGATCACTGAAAGATAGACAAGCACAACCATACAAAAAGAGAACACAAAGATTTATCCTGGGAAAACCCTAAAGGGAAAAACCCAGCAAAAGCTTCCTCAATATAGATGCCCCAAAAGATAAAAGATAAAACCAACAAGGAGATCAAAGCCTGATCCTCCTCCTTCTCCAGATACTTCTCTCTCCTCTCCACTAATGCGCTATACAAGTGAGAGTGTGTGTTCAAATGGGGAGAGCTACACCTCTATTTATATTCATCCGTTCACTTCAATTAACTCATCCAACATGTAGGCTCGAGTTAATCATGTAGGCTCGAGTTACACATGTAGGCTCAAGTAACCACACTGGGGTGCTAATGACCCACCTTTACAATTAGAGGGGACAACCTCATGACTCTTATTAGTTCTTCCGATTAGAAGCATCGGGGTA
This sequence comes from Pseudotsuga menziesii, assembly GCA_001517045.1. Classification (NCBI taxonomy): domain Eukaryota; kingdom Viridiplantae; phylum Streptophyta; class Pinopsida; order Pinales; family Pinaceae; genus Pseudotsuga; species Pseudotsuga menziesii. The sequence continues at coordinate 562,943 of LPNX011073399.1, read as the reverse complement.
CAAGATAATACAAGTGGTTCTCCCGGTAGGACCATCGGGGACCACAAAATATACATATAGAATATTCTTCGAAGTTACAATATTTCAACAACTTGACTAGTAAGACCATTTTTTTTATATTATAATGACTCAAGGGTATTATTGACCTGACTTACATTCGGAGATTTACATTGATTCTTTCAATGACCCTTATATGACCAATTACATTAGTGACATCTTCTGAAGGGAAAATACAATTAGTACAACTAGAATATCTTCTGAAGTTACAATCTTTTAACAATATGTCTATGATTCAGATTTATCATTTATCATTTTAAATTTATCTGCAATTTATGTCTATGATTCAAAGCTATTATGGAAGATGTGCATGTATTTAATATTCAAAATAGCAATTATGAATTGAATATCACGTTTACATTGCACAATGATGAATTTCAATTTAATATGTAATTGGTGATGGGACGAGGAATTGATATGTTCATATATTGGGGTTCATATTTTTTAATTTTTTAGAGACAGGGCCTCCTCTGCCTTTTACCAACTGCCCTTGCTGACTGAGACATTTTTCTTGCTTCCTGCTGTAAAACTTGCAATGTTTCCACTAAAATCCACCCTCAAGTCACTTGCAATCCCTTTGAAAACCTTCTAATGCTTTTCACCTGCAAAAAAAACCCTCTCAGAGCTCAAGCCTCACTGAAAAATGTGAATGAATGAGGGTAAAAGTGTCCTGTTTTTGGGGCATGGTTCTCACAGGTCAGGACACATGGACATGGGACACTTCAGGCCTAAAGGCTCTGTCCGGTTACATAGGTTAGATCTCACAATCAGTTTTCACATAATATCATTAATGTGTTATACTCTTTCATGTTTCTGTTAATCACTTGATTCTTTCAATACTCTTGCGAAGTGAGTTACTCTCTTTGTTAAACAACATTGAGGCTCTGCATTCTAATTGGTTCATGGTAAAATTACAAGGAGTTTCTTTGTAATTTTTTTTTGATCCAAACTTGGAATGCTGAAAGTGCTGGAATAATGTTTCTCTTAAGCTACTCGTCAATGCTTATAGCTACTCAATACTAGCATCTGTCCTAAGAGTAACTCACTGTACTCAGCAAAAAAAGAAAGATTAGTATTATATATATCTCTTACTTTTTTCTTAATATTATAAATATTGTCATTCTAATTCAGTATATTTTGTTGCAGCCCGGGCACATCTGTTGGCCTCAGTGGCGTTCTCTTGGCTTTGATCTTAGTTGGAAGGGCAGCTTTTGTGTTCCCACTTTCTTTCTTATCAAATTGCTTCAAGAGAACTCCAAATTCTAAAATTGGGTTTCGACAGCAGGTAAGTTAATTTAACTGCTTGTTATGATGTTTCTACATTGTATTGATATGCGTTCCTAATGGCAAAGACTTGTAAGCTACCAGAAATGATCATTATCAGCCTGGATTTGTGAATCACATTATCAGTTTGATGTATTTTTTCAGTTTATCATATGGTGGGCTGGTCTTATGAGAGGAGCAGTTTCAATGGCCCTTGCTTACAATCAGGTATTTCTTGAGTTCATAAATAAGTGGCATAGGCTTGAAAGGTTACAATGAGAGGGTAAGAGGATCTATATTATTATGTTTTAACATATTGTATCTGGTAACTTTTGATGTCTTCACTTGTGCAGTTCACAAGATCAGGACTTACAAAGTTGCCTGAAAATGCAATCATGATCACAAGCACTATCTCAGTGGTCCTTTTCAGTACAGTGGTATGATGCTTTATGCCCACATGATTATTTTTATGCTACAAGGATGCTCTCCTTTTTAGTGGTGTTTAGTAGGGAAGACAGATGCTTTTTTGGTGATATGTATGCACATTACTTATAATACTTCAACTTCAGTCATTTGGGCATTATAATTTCCATTCAGCTGCAGCACTGATTTTACATTGTTTCTGGACATGAATTCCTTCTACATAAATAAAATATAACACCCCACAAAAAATGCTAATTACAATCATTCTAATGTGCTCAGGTATTTGGATTTATTACAAAGCCTTTGATTAGACTATTATTGCCTCAAAGCTTGAAGCCAGGACAGGATAATATATCGGATCCATCAAGTCCAAAGGGCTTACACATCCCACTTCTTGGTAATGGCGAGACAGGGAACAGCGATGGGCGTGGTGTCCGAAGGCCAAGCAGTTTACGCATGCTACTGCAAGCTCCCTCATATACAGTGCACCGCTACTGGCGAAGGTTTGATGATGCCTACATGCGTCCTATGTTTGGGGGACGAGGTTTTGTGCCATTGGATTCTAGTTCAGGAACTGGAGCAACAAATGTTGACGCATGGGCACGGTAATTCTAACCAAGTATCGCTTATCTGCAAGCTTCTGGTTGAAACTGTATGGCTGAATGAGCTGATGACCCACAACAGGCATGAGTTTGCTAGCTGTATGTTCATAAGTGTGCTTGAATGAGAATGATTTCTCTCATAAGCGACTGATGGAAATATATCTTCTTCTATCCTTAATATGTTCATCAGATAATGTGGTCGCTTGCAGGGTCTGGTTCTTATTTATGACTTATGGTTGATCCTTTGGCTGACTAGCGTCTACACAAGCAGTATAAAGTTTTGTTCTCTTGATTCTTACTTTTATCAGAATAGGCTAGCAAATTTGATTTGATCCATCTTTTAAACTGCTGACAGGATTGATAGTTATTAAATGTCCATATTATATTATTACTCGACGTTTTTCTTGTCAACTCCAGGAGTGAATGAAATTTGTAAGTAGGTCCTTCACATTTATGGTGCGATGCCATGATGCTCAGGTGTAAAGTACAATATTTCCCTGCATCTTTGGGATTGTCAGATGCCTGCAAAGCATGAGAATTGGCTCCGCTTGTCTTCCTTCATGTCAGTTTACCATTTTGGCATGTTCGATTCAAAGCTTTGCACTTCTGAAAGGTTCCAATATATTTATTTAAATGTCTTGTCAGGCTAATAATTTTATTGAGTGCAGAAGTCTTATAGTCTCTTTGTGCTTTGGTTTTGGGATTGCAATAAGGAATGCATTTGGATGATTGTATCATATACAGGCTAGATGCTGGCATCGAAAAACTTAAGAAGTGCTATATGATTGACTTTGGCTTAATTTAAATATCCAGCTGATATTTCATATAATTTTCCGCCTTGTATTTGAAATTTGACTGTATTTACCATAAGCTACCCGCAGTTGCAATATCTGCATATCAAGAAAATCCCGTTGCATTCAAAAGAGATAAATATTTAAAGCAAATTGATAATTTGACATATGTAATAGTTGGAATTAATATTGTGTAGTAGTCATAATATAATTTCAGTCTGGGCTGTGCCTCTGAAAATTAGAATAAAGAGCTTGATATCAAATACATATAATTTACAGGATTTGCTTTAACTGAAGTAATATTCATATTTTTCAAGCCTCTATCAGCTCACTTATGAAGGCTAACAATCTCTAGTCGTTGTGCACTGAAATGAATGTAACCACAAGACATGTCTACTTAGATCTATTGGCTGTTAAAGTGCGTTGTGGCCAAAGTAAATTCCTATGATATATTTTTTTATTGTAGATGTGTTTTTAAAGTGTTGTTAGAAGATGGATTTTATTTGTCGACTTTGTCTACTAGTTTTCCTATACTTGCAGGAGGTAGACCGATGTATATGTAGGTTGTAAATATATTTAGAAAATCTTATGTTCTATATACAAATATCTGTATGTACTTTTTTTCTTTCAGTATTCTTGTTTGGGATTGCGAGCTGCTACAAATGTATTGGATGGAAAATTATATGCAGTCTGTTCCTTTTGTAGGTAATAGTTTTTGTTTTCATCTTTTTTTAATCTTTATTGTGAGAAGCTTTAGCACTAGCATTGAGCCCAACAACTTGGAACATTGTCTAAATTAGTATTTTCCTATGATCACCACTAAGCGGGAAGACATTTCTTGATACCCGGAAAATTCGTTTTGGTTTTCTTGTAAGGTTTTTCTTTTGGAAGCTGTGAAATTTAGCGAACTCTTATCTGGGATTGATCCCAACATAAAAGTATAATGTAATTAATAAGAGGAAAGTATTTCACCCATGCCGACTGAGAATTCTTTTTTCTCAGATGTCTGTCAAAATTCTGTGTAACCAGCTGCTAACTGAACGATAGCCGAGGAACGGAGAGGCCAAGCTTCAAAGCCCAGCGGCAATTGGTGCTAGGATCTCAAATTAGGGTTTTTGAACTACCATCCTTTGGTTTAACGTAAATTTATAAAAAGTGACTAAATAAAGCCGAAATAATTGAATTGAATTATTTGCTTATACATAAAAAATAATTTTCTGTCTTTCCCATTAACAAATATAATTAAAAAATACGTGTGAGTTTTATTTTTAGATGGAAAGAGTTTTAAAAGTAGTTATTGTTCTTTTTAATTATGAAATTATAATATATTTGACTTTTATATTTATATTTTTATCTTTTAAACTAATAAAAAATAATTTTATCTTTTAAACTAATAAATTTTTTTTTATCTTTTAAACTAATAAAAAATAATTTTCTGTCTTTCCCATTAACAAATATAATTAAAAAATACGTGTGAGTTTTATTTTTAGATGGAAAGAGTCTTAAAAGTAGTTATTGTTCTTTTTAATTATGAAATTATAATATATTTGACTTTTATATTTATATTTTTATCTTTTAAACTAATAAAATTATTAAATATTTTTATGAAAACGATTTATTTGTTTGAATTCTTTTAATTTAGTTTTCCAACATGGAAATGACTTTCCCTATCCTGATCGATTTAATGTGGTTGGTCATAATGTTTTGTGACGTAATGTGAACTTTGATACAATAAAATATTATTATTTTTAGATTATTTATTTGTTTGATTCTTTTTTATTTAATTAAAAAAAACATTTTCGTATTATGATGGATTTAATGGGGCACGCCATTGTGTTTTGTGATGCAATGTATGTGAACCTTTTATTTGGGTAAATAGTTATAAATTTTCCAAAATTTAATGGATTATTATTGATGGGTTTTCCAAGATTTTATGGGTATTTTTAAGTAATAAAAATAAACTTTTATTTTAAAATTAAATTTTTTTTTTTTTTAAAATTTAGTGTTTTAATATTGAAAATGACCATTTAACATTAACTTTGATATTTATTTACATACCATTTTTCCAAAATTTTATAGAGTACTATTGATGAGTTTTTAAGATTTTATGGATTCATTTTAGGAGATCCTAAGAAACACTATATTAATTCTCAATGTTTTTTCATTTTCTTTTTATGAATCATTTTGGGGACTAACAAACACTATTTTAATTGTCAATGTCTTTTTATAAGGAATTTGGTACTCCATTGTAGCACGTCTTTCAATTTAACTTTGTGACATTACAAGTATGTGGTTTAATTATTTGCAAGTCGTTTAATTTAACTTTGTGGCATCACAAGTGTGTGGTTCAATTATTTGCAAGTCTTTCAATTAATCTTTGTGGCGGAAAATGTGTATGGTTCAATTTTTTGCAAGATTTATCCATATAAAGTTGTCTGATTTAGAGGGACATTTTTTAATCTTTAATTTGGTGATAATAAATTGATTTCCTCTTTTACCCTTGTAGTTAGGTTATTCATCAAATAAATTGATTTCCTCTTTTACCCTTGTAGTTAGGTTATTCACTCTAACTAGTACAATAATGTACCTACTAAGGCTCATGGAAGCCTTAGTTGCAAATTAAGATAATGATGCAAATTGTGTGGTAAAACACTGTAAGAGTAAAACTAATTACATGAAAGTTAGCTTATGCATGCATGCAAACTAGACTTATAAAAACTAAATAGCAAATATAAAGCTGTAAATGTAAATGGTCATAGTAAAGCAATAACAGTAATTGCGTCGAGAGGCGCTCTACAATCCAGTATGGGGGAGATCTTGTAACGTTATGTAACATTCCTCATGTAAATGTCGACCATACAAAATAATTTTTTTAATTATCCTCCAAAATAAATGTCGGCCACAAAAACAACATAATATGGGGTAGATGTTGTAATGTTCCTACTTAACAAAAAGAAATGTTTTTTCAGACACTACAATATGGGAGAGATGTTGTAATGTTCCTACTTAACAAAATAATAAAAAATAAAAAATTGAATTATCTGCAAAAAAATGTTGGTCGTGCACATGGTTTTAAAATCATGTGCAAGGCCTCCTAAACAACCCATGGTTTTATTGTACATGCTTTAGGAGGTTGTTGCAAATGGTTTTAAGACCATGTGCAAGGCCTCCTAAACAACCCATGGTTTTAGGAGTGCCTTGTACATTGTTTTAAAGCCATGTATGGAGGAGATGTTCTAATGTTCTTTCCTAACAAAATAAAAAATAATATAACATATTATATGTCAGCCATAAATAGTATTAAATATTAATAATAAAAATATTATATGAGATGTGTCTTTTGGTCTGAATCACACCAAAGCTGATAGTTGAGTGCAATACTTAAGAAGAGGTTTGCACCTCCAAAGATTTAATCCCTCTCGGGGCTTGCTAAAGCATAGGATTTAGATCTATGCTGGTACTAAACAACAAGCATTAAAACCTTATCCATTAACACATAAGGAGCATATTAAAGAATCTTTCTCTTTTTATCAAAAGAATTAACCTTTATATGGAATGAGAGCACCTCACGTAATGGGGGCCTTTGTAGCCATATGCAACCATGTAGAGTGTACTGGGTGAAACCGAGTGTGAACAAAGGGTTAGGAGTCAAAGGCAATTCTGGTATCGTGCTCAAATTGGGAATCTTATGAATAGGGACCTTAATGTCTTATAAATAGGAAAATATTTAGGGTTTGGGTTTCCAAACCAGTGAATTTGAGCTGGATTTTCCTTTAATGTGGACTTTCCCCTATTTTGGTGGGATATCCTAACTTTGTGGGATAAGTTTACTTTCTTTTTGCACTAGGGGTCCATGATATTAAACTTTTTGGGTTTTTTAGGTATATGAAGGTCCATAATGTTGGTTTTTTTGTGTGGAAATTAATAATGTGGGAATGGTAACTGAACTATGATGTATGAACTGATTTTTTGTGTTAACAAGTATGTCACTAAAATATAGCAAAAGCTATTTTCTCCTTGCGAGCTCAACCTCATTAGGCTAAAACATAACTTTTACATAACAAAAGATGAAGATTCAAGGCTTCATGGCACCCTTATCCCTACTCACTAGGGCCAGTTGGGCTCAAGATCCATCCTTTGGGGATCTCCTATCCACCTCACCCACCAATTTCTCAACCATCTCTATCCATTCCAAGCCTATAAAGTAGACTCATTCTCCATGGTTGGGAAGCGAGTAAAGTTATGCTATTGCTTTGATATTCTAGCCTTTATCAGTTAAGTGAGCTTGATGGAGCAAGTTGGAGCTATTAGGGATGAGATATTGGCTTTGTGAATGAGCATATCGACACTAAGGCATAGGTTGTAAACTTCTTCTTTATTATTTAATGCAAAATTGGTTCATTTCCCATAAAGTATATTGTGTTATTATTGTATATTTCATTGTTGAATTCCTTAGTCATCAACATAGAATAGTGGATCATATTTTGGTGTTTTTTTTATCTTGTTTGTTGTTTATTTGTGATTATGCAGATACATCCATGAAGAACCACCATTACAGGAAACAGCTATACTGTTACATCAAAGAAACTGATTGCAGATTTTCATATGTAGATTTGATGTCTGGACCAATATTTTCACTTCACAATTTGGGATTAAGCGCAAACACTGAAGTTTGGGATCTCATCACATGCTGATGATAAGATTTAGGTGTAACATCATGCATGCATAGAAACAAATACAATTCGATACATAAATGTAACTAGAAGAATGCTTTTCCCTAGTCACTACTTGAAAGATGATTTTCAGGCAGGGAAAATTTTAGGGGTGAAATTTCGTCCATGGGCTATTTTTTTACTATTTCTTTTCCAGAAAAGATTCGTCCATTTCCATTTTTTGTTCTCAATTGATTCTCTCAAATTCCATGGGATACACATTTTTTACTCTAAAAATCACCAAAATGGTTGAGAAACTATAAAAAACTTAAAAAAAATCGAATCTTTTTGGTAAAATATCACCCAACACTTATGGGTTGAAATTTAAGAATTAGTAAGATTCACCAATGTTTCTACACTTTAAGAAAATTAGGGGCCCTTCAAATTTTCCATGTTTTCAGCTTTTTAGATTTCCCATGAATACCAAAACATGGAGGATCCTAGGTTATATTATGCCCAACTCCCACTAACTAGACTAAAAAAGATTATTAGCCTTGAAACATAATACAACTAAGAAAAATTTAGAGGGATTTGATGATATTTACATTTGGTGTGAGATGATTGCCCTCATTCAGAGTATATAAAATGCACATACTTCTTCAAATGAATTGAAATTTTAATGAATCAAGAATCTTGTTGCAAATAAATCAATTAACAAGGTTAAATATTTCCAAAAATAATTTAGCAATATATCATGTTACAAGAATGAAGAAGCCTAAAGATTAATTTATAGCAACTCGAGATCTTAGAAATCAATGATGGAACATTTGTAATAGTCACATATGACTTTGATTGAAACATCCTAAAGATATACTTCCTAGGAAGGACTATTGTAATTATAGACTGAGCATTTTCCTATTAGCATCATTACATCTTGCCTCAAAGGATATCATCAAAGTTATATAGACAATTAAACATTCACAAAGTTCCCAACTCGAGAGGAAGTAACATATCATAATTAGTTGTGAATTGATCAATGTGTGATGTACTTAATCCTGCAATTAGAGCAATAATAAGATAAACAAATATAAGCAATGTCAAAATCCCAATATTATAGTGCAAAATAATAGAGCAAAGAGAATAAGGAATAGAAATGAAACATACTTAGCTTCTTGTATTAAGATATTCAAATTTGGAAGCAATGTTCACAAACATCTCAAGGTTGGGAAACCTTTCACTTGAGCAAAGCTCCAATACACTAATTCTTGACAAAACAATTCATAGCCTTCTAGCTCTTTAAATAGGCTTACAAGATCCAAAACCCTAACTACTTGACATGGTCAAATAATTAATAAGTACCAACTTCATAGTGGGTCTTAATTAATAGAGAGACCCATTTTACATTGATTGTTGACTACTAACTACTTGACCTTATTGAAAAGATATGTATGTATACATTACTTGACTAACTCTTAAAGTAAGGGGTTTAGGGTATGATTTGAACATGTCCCCCCTTCAAAAGCAATGTTTTCCTCAAGGCTAAAGTTGTGAAAATTGTTGCAAAATCCTTGTTGGTTCCAATGTGGCATCTTTTGGTGTCATATCTTTCTACTATACCAAAACTTCTTCAATTTTATGCTTGCGTAATTGATATTCCTTGGAAGTCAAGATTGTTGCCGACTAGAGCCAAATGGAGCCATCCTCATCTAATTCTAGTAATATGGTCTACACTTTACAATTAAATCCCACCACTTTTATGAGGAAAGAAACATGAAATATTTGGTGAATCTTGGAGTAATCTTGCAGAGTGAGCTTGTAGGCCACTTGTTTAATGCATTAGAGAATTGTGTAGGTTCCATAGAATTCCAGAGAAAGCTTATGGTGGATATGAGTCTTGAGGGATGCTTGTTTATAAGGTTGGAGTTGAAGAAACACACGATCCCCTGCTTCAAAGGAATGCTTGGAGCGATGTTGATATGCCTATTTTTTTCCTAGACAATGCAAAGAAGGAAACCTCAAATTTCCTAGACATGGCACCACCGCCACATTGTTGTGACCCTTATTATAGACGATCTTGTAATCATACCCCAACATCTTAGTGACCCATTTATGCTACTATTGTGAGGAAATACTATATTCCACGAAATATTTGAGACTATGATGATTGGTCTTAATTTCGAAATGCCCCCCAGTTAAATATGGCTGTGATGTCTCAACGATGTGAATGATATCCATCATTTTTTTTCATAGGTGGACTTGCTGAAGTTCTGCTCACCTAGCTGCTTAATGGTGAAGGTTAACAAGTGGCCTTTTTGCAACAATACCACTTCTATGCCACTACGAGAGGCATTACACTATAAGATGAAAGTCTTACTGAAAATTGACATGGCTAAAATAACCCCCATGGTAAAATTCATAAAGATGTTCGTCCAGATATGTTGGCGATTGGAAGTGATTGTAAAGCACCAAGTGGCTTCAACATTTCACCTTTATGTCATTGACTAGTGTTGCATGTTGCAACAAAGTTGCAAATGCATTTTTTCACTCCTTCCCAAAATAATGAACACTTAATTCATTCGCAAGTTTTATGAAATCTCGAGTGTCCTACTATGGGCAACGAATGCAAATCCTCTAAGATTTATTGTTTTAAGGGAGAATCCAAGGTGAGAAAAATGCACTCGTTACATCACAAGGTGTTTTTGTGCCGTGCATACCTAGGTGTAGGTTTTGGGTCTTCTCGAAGCCATTTCATAAGTTGTTGGGAAGTGTCCCGAGCCATCCATTGCTGACATGCATCAACGAGCAACCTTGTAATTGGTAAGGACAATGCAAAGAAGGAAACCTCAAATTTCCTAGACATGGCACCACCGCCACATTGTTGTGACCCTTATTATAGACGATCTTGTAATCATACCCCAACATCTTAGTGACCCATTTATGCTACTATTGTGAGGAAATACTCTATTCCATGAAATATTTGAGACTATGATGATTGGTCTTAATTTTGAAATGCCCCCCAGTTAAATATGGCTGCCATGTCTCAACGATGTGAATGATATCCATCATTTTTTTTCATAGGTGGACTTGCTGAAGTTCTGCTCACCTAGTTGCTTAATGGTGAAGGTTAACAAGTGGCCTTTTTGCAACAATACCACTTCTATGCCACTACGAGAGGCATTACACTATAAGATGAAAGTCTTACTGAAAATTGACATGGCTAAAATAGGTGTAGTGCAGATAACATCCTTTAGAGCAGAGAAGCCCTTCTTCGCTACATTAGTAAAGCATAAGGAATTCTTTTTGAGAAATGATGTGAAAGGAATTATAATCTTACCACTTTTTTTTCAAAAACTTACTGTAGTATCTGGTAAGTCCGAGACACCCCCTAAATCTCTTAAGTGTTTTGGGGTGGGGCTAGTTTTGCATAGTTTCCACTTTCTTATGGTCCACACAAACACCATTATAACTCACAATATTGCCCAAATATTCAACCTCGGTCACCCCAAAAACACATGTTGATTATTTCACAAAACATGGTGATCCCTTAGACGAAGAGATCATCAAAGAAAACTTGGAAAAAATGACATAGGAATGGGTGGATGACCTTATTCATGAGGATCTGAAAAGTGGATGCAATGTTGCATAGTACAAAGGGCATAACTAAGAACTCATAATGGCCCTCACGAGTGCATAAATTTTCTTTAGGTACGTCGACCTATGCTATATCCCAATTGAAGCTTGATTTTAGTGAAGATTTTTTATACCACTGCCACCATTGCCAATGTTTCAAGTTTAAATATTAAACCCAAAGTTTTTAACTTCTAAAGATCATCTTTAATTCCATGAAGAGAAAAATAATGTCCCATTTGGATAACCCAACTTGAGGGGTCAAAGCCATCAAATTTGCCCATGCCAATCTTGGGGAAGTGGTGTCATGAATTTTTATCCTCAAAGGAGTGAGGATATGTTTCTAGGAAGAGTGTGGGATCCATGTTCTTTAGTGAGAATTGCTTCATTGGCTAGATCATCGAATTTCAGAGCAAATCCCACATGTTGAGCAATAACATTCATCACATGTTGATTGTTAGTCGAAGTGTTGTCATTTTGATAGATTGGAATGGTTAGCTGAGTGTTTCAAGGGAGTGAGATGATGATTAAATGCTTGCTTCAAGGACACGATCATTGATGTTAGTTATTTAATGTATTGGGGATGATCTTGGTTGGATAATTCCATGTTTCTCTGGTTGCAGGTGTGTATCATTAGAGTTGAAGATTATGAACACCAAATGGAGACTTGCTAGGTCCACAAAAAAGGGTTGCGACAAATGTAGATCAATACGATCAACACAACACAAGGATTTTGTTGAGGTAGATCTCTAACAAGGGTGTCATGGGTCCACCCAAAAAGGGTTGTTAGAGGTATACACCAAAATTGTTAATTAGATAATCCTACGGGGTTATTAGTAAAATGGTTGTTGACAATTTAACTGCCACAACTATTTATCCAATTATAAATATTTGGAAATTCAATTAATAAATGTTATAATTGTGATTATGGAGTTAATTCAATTTGATCCTTCAGTGGTATCAAATCCATGGGCTTCTAACTCGTTGTTGTTTACTTGAGGTGGATTTTTAATATGAACGATCATCCATGTTGATTAAAGAAGGTGAGAGAACCATATCAACAACCAAGGGAGATCGCCATTAGCAACCAAAAAGCGAGAGCCTCACTTGGATGTGTGTTCATGTTGGCACATCATTTTTTTATTTGTGAGATTGTTCGCATCACTCTTCAGAGATAAGAAGGCTAGCATTTTCATCCTCAAACCCAGAAAAAATTGACGGATAGACAGATGGATTTAATATAATATGAGAGAATGATTGATCTCTCATAGACTCCACATCAATATCGAGAGCTTTCATTTGTTACCCTCATTTCTTCCATTGCATCAGACAGAAATTTAGGGAGACCACATATTGTGCACATATTTAGTCATTTATTTTTGATTGGACCACATATTATATACATATTCAGAGCATAAAACGATAAGAATTATACCCTAGTTACTTTCAGATATTTACTTTCTGAATGGTTAAATCAGTGTGGGAAGTAAGAGATCTCATGCCTTGTTTATAATCTATTCACCTAGAGCATGCATGTCTTGGATGGTGAGCCAATTCTCATGGCTATTGGGTTATGAGTTGTTGATGAATGAGACTATTGGAAGAAAAAGATGGTCTGCAAATGTTGGTGATTTTCTATTTTTAACACTATTAATTTCAATTTTATTCCATGGAAGTATGGTACCAAGCCTTATTTGTGCTTGAAATAAAGTTTTTGTCATTGCTAGATTTGTAACCAAAATCTCGTGAGCTTGATGTTCATCTTATTGAATGAGAGAATTTTTACGAAAGTTTCAACGTTTGCTTGGCCATATGTGCAAATTAATACAAATTTTGAAAGAATATAGGGTTTGAACCAATTGCAAACAATATTTTATAATTTGCAATTGTAATAGTTTGAGGTAGAATCCATATATTGCGAATGATTTATTTTTTTCTCTATGATATAGTGAACATTGCATTTCAACTTTCAAAAATGCATTCATTTGTATCTATTTTGGCATGGTTTTTATTGATAAATAAAACTATTTGGAATGATCCTGGAAAATCAAACATACTTTATTTTTTAATGACCTTTGGGAAGGCATCTATGAAGGAGAGAATAATGCTACTCCTACAAAGCCTACAACAAACAAACAACTCGATATATGGAAGAACAAAGATAAGAAATCCTATGTGTTGATCATTGCTATTGTTAGTGAAGAGGTAAATCATCATATATTACGTTTTAAATATTCCTATGCTTCTTTAATGAAATTGAAACATTTGTATGATTCACATTCATAGTTGGAACTCATACAATTGTTGGTGAAGCTCTTAAACCTAGAGTTGAAGGATAATGATCCTATGGATTTGGATTCTGAGATTAAATCCATAAATCATGACATTGATTCCACTGGCGTGGATATTGACATTGTAATGTCCCCATTCAAATAATTGCACAGCAGGACAATTCCATCAATCCTACTAGTTCCCTAAGTTGGATGGATACATTTGGAATATTAATAAGGGAGCTAATAAATGATGTTCAAACATTAGAATGGAATAAATATTTAATAATGGAGCTAATTAAATAAATACAGAGAAAATTTAAGTGGCAATGGAGCATGGATACACATGGAGATTATGGGGCCCACACAAGCTAGAATTTATGTGCCACATGGCACCCTCCTCTTGCAATTTCGAATCCATGGGAAGCCTAATGTTATTGGATGAGTTATAAAGATAATACAATTGGAAATATGCATCATAGGTTAAATTTGGAAGTAAATGTAACTTACATGGGACTTTCATAGGCATAATTTTCACTCCTCAGATCATGCTGCAACCCCTCGTGGTCCTCCTCGATCTCCTGTTCGCATGATTGTTCTCCATCAAATGTACATGATTCTTTGTATGTTTCTAGAGGAGTAATTAAGCTCTCAGCTGCTTTCAGGATATCTTCTTCGTGAGAAGAAGAGATCCCTACTTTTGCAAGGATCTGAGTGAGCTGTTCCAAGCTTAAACTCATTGTTAAATCATTTTGAAAAAGGGATTCTTACAACATCCAAATCTAAATGAAAATTTTAAATAAACACTCTTGCTTAAACAAATAAAAAAAAACTCTATATAAGAAAAACAATTACTCTTCACAGTTGCGAAAAAAACACACTTGCAGAATTGAAACTCTTTGCAGAAATAAAAATTTACTCATTGGAGAATTTGAAATTCACACTCTAGTGTACACTTGCAGAAAATTAAACTAAACTTCAATCCATCGTGCTTCCCCAGCAACGGCGCCAAAATGTTGGGCCGAATTAATGTCGTTTTAATTCCGTTGTAGTATTTTCCCAACCAATTAATTTGTCAATCTGAGGTTCGTAGGCTTACGAAGCACATGCAAAGTATATGTAGGACTGAAGCGAAATTAAGCTAATCTAACCCCAGTGAAACTCAGAATAATCTAATCTAACCCCTCTTAAGCTGGAACAAGCAATTGCTAATCTAATGATGGAAGATGAAACACACGACTGAAAGTAAATTGCATAAAAGAAAGACAACATATGAAGAGAAAGAAGACAACACATGTGAGCTCACATTAACAATAAATAAATCTTAATTTACATCACAAGAATAAATGACAAATCATGAAAGCATCAAAGCCAATATTATGAACAAAAGCTAAGAATTCCCTTCTCCATATTACAAAGTCAAGACTAACTTCTACAATCTACCATCTATCTCTGATCTATATCCTATATGCCAAATGAAGAGAGAGCACTCTCTTTTATACATGAACTCCTTTGAGAAGAAGATAACCATCTCATAATGAGAGATCCACTATTCACTCAACCACTCAACTACTTTCCTATTATTACAAGATATGATCCCTTCAAATCCTCCACATGTCTCTCATAAATCCTAAATAGGATATGCCAACCAAATCTTCATGATCTTCTCATTAGAATTAGCTTGAATAATGATCTCCTTGAAATGGTGGAGGAGATATTTGAGAAGTGTTTTCTTTAATTAATCCTTCACATATTCCTACACATTACAAAGCTCATCCATATTTGAGATATTAATGAAAAACATGTTTAATTTCTAATATTTTAACCATAAATTTACTTATAATACTAAAATGAATAAAGCAGAAATAATAAGGTGAAACCCACATATATGTAGGGAAATGGTATGATAAAAGGTTAATGGGATGATGAAATGTGAGGAATAGCGAAAGATAAAGTGGATGAAAATGTGACATTACTGAGTCTCAACAAAAGATAGAATCTACAGGAAAGCACAGATACTAATTCTGGAAGTCAATAAAGTAGACAGGATCAACCTAGAATCAATATTAAATCTTTCCCGGGGTATATATGGCAAGTGTTTACCATGTGGTGCAAGTGGATTCCAACTATTTATCCTAGTGGGTAGAAAATTAGTCAGAATTGATTAAAGATTTTATCCTAAGTTATGAAGTGGGTTTATCATATTACCACACCCCCCTTTATGTTTGACTTTATGATGTCTATTTCTGAAATATATGTGTATATAGGGCTTGACAACAAGGCTATGATCATCCTTTTCAATTAGTCATGCCCATAAAAGTGAGGAAAGAGGCAAAACCACATCGAGAAAATCCTTCCTCAAGAAGGGACAAGGCACAAAATTTGAATAACATGTCTTCAATAGGTATTTATATTCACTTGAATGAATTGAATGAATTGCTTCTGGTGAAATACTTTATGAAGAACATTGTAGACTCCATGATCATGCACTAGAGTGTAGAATTTGCAAGAAAGAAGATGAGAGACTCATGGTATCTCATCATTTGATGAAGTAGGAGAATTATATTAATGATTCTTGCTGCTAAAAAAATATGATCTGTAAACAAAATCTGAAATGGAAAAGATATCTGTGCATACTCCTTTGTAAAGAGTACAAAAATTAAGACAATTTGTTACATAATCAGTTCCTTGGATAACTAAAAAATGGTGATGTGGATCACATATCATTCTTTCAATCTGATGTAGAAACTTACCAGATATGATATATCAGAAATATTATCATATGTGACAACAAAGACAAATTCTTTAGTGACTTCATGAGGATATAGGGCTATACTAGGAAAAGTATGAGCAACCGGGGAAAACTGATGAGTGTAAAAATATGAATGATGAATGGACTTGAGATCTGAACCATAAGTGTTTAGACAAGATACAAACATGTGTAATCTCATTCCAATGATGACTAAGTTCATGGATAACCAACCAGTGAAATATAAGCAAGACTTCAAGCCATGCAATATAAGTAACACTGCATAAGAGACCAATAAGAAATTAGCTAATGAACTTGGGATTTGTATAGTCTTAGGAGTATTCGGAGGTACGGTAGATGGTATGGATGGTGGTATCAATAGTGTCATTACATGTATATAATCTTACAAACATGTTTATAAATCAGAATTATGGAGTGAGGAAGAGTTTCTCAAAGACAAGTTAATATCTGGTGAAGAATCACAATTATTGAGAGATGAATCTAGGAGACTGATAGGTGGATTATCAAACAAATAAAATGCTATTTTTTATTTTGATATATCAAAAAATAAATCTATATCAGATATGTGAGTAAAGTATTTAACTATGGAACTCAAATAATATTTTATATCACATTGGAAATGTGCACTATGACAATGTTTTGAGGATTCAACATGCTTCTTTGGCTCATCTGGAACTTCGATGTTGCACTTCTCAAGAGATTGAGACATGATGTCCATTTTCTTATTAAAAAATTTCTTCTCTATTTGAAATACCTTTTTGCAATAAGAACACTTGTATTTTCTCCCTTTCTTCTTGACTTTCTTAATTGAATCTTCATCAGTAGGCTTCAAACTTTCATCTTCAATTTCTAACTTTGGCTTCTTTTCTTTCACAATTTTTATTTTATTTTGATTGTGCATTCTTGCTTACTTGAAAAATGAGAGCATGATCCTCTCCCTTGGAATATTTAAGAGAACCCATCTGGATCAAGTTATCTTGTTCCTTTGTTAGTGAATCAAATAAAGTACATAAAGAAGGCATTTTTCTATTAGAGACAACAAATATAGTAGCATGAAAAATAGACCAAAAAACAGAGTATTCAAGACCCAATTTTGATAGAATGGAAATGATTAATTAATCATCTTTCTTATCAATCCCACAATGTTTGAGAGTCAGGACAAGTGTGTTAGTTTTTCAACATTCAAGCTAGCATTATGTTAGGATCTTAAATTGAGAGAACAACAAGTACAACAATCAAACACAAGAGACAATGAACATAGTGTTTTTCCTTGGGGAAACCATAAATGGAGAAAAATACGCAACTTCCTTAGAGATAGAATCAACACAAAAGGTAAAACCCCAAAACAGTAAGATGCTCTCTCGACAGCAGTAACCTTCTTCTTTTCTAGCCCCAACGTCTTCTCCTTCCTCAACTATGCGCTACACTTGAGTGTGTATGTGATGTGTACTAAATAGAGATTATAGCTCTATATTTATACTAATCTCGACATGACTAAAACCATACTAGGGCTGACCTATATAGGAGAGTCTAATAACCCTAGTGCCCCGGAACTGCGGGGACTTTAACCCTTAGACAATATAAGGGTTACTCACAATGACTTGACATGACTTGTTTACATTATAGATCTTCTTGATAGGAACATCAGGGCATGACATGACATAATAACATCCCGAAATAAACATTGGGTTACAATAGATAAGAAATACAAGTGAATACATTCTGAAGTTACAATTACATCAACACTCCCTCTTAACTAGGAAGGTATTCTCTCGACACAATTTTCATCATTGGTCTTCTTCTCTGGATCTTCTCATCATCTACATCTCCAAGTCATATTCATGTTCAGGTCATCTTTATCTTCATGCCATCTTATTTTCTGGATTTGGATCATCACTCGATCTGGATCATCATCATTGGACATCATCACTGGATTTGGATCATCATCATTGGTATATCTGGATCATCACTGCTGGATCTGGATCGTCACTCGATCTAGATCATCATCACTGGTAGATCTGGATCATCACTGCTGGATCTGGATCATCACTCGATTTGGATCTCTCCGAGTCATCATAACTGGATCTGGATCTCCTCTGGTCATCATCATATGTGCTATCTCATGATTCTTCTCATCACAGGAAGTTCTACAGAGCTAGCCTTCTTTCATGCTAGTTGTAGGCCTAGCCATCATGTAGGTCTTCTTCAGCACTTATATCTGGCCTACTCATCAGAATGGCCCGCCCGGACTTACATCTGACCTACTCGTCAGAAAGGCATGCCTAACACTCACATTTTATCATGTAGGAGCCTACAATCACATAAGAAATGCCCAACACTCACATTCACCAGCATGATAGGACATCACTATCATCTATGAAAATGCTTCAGCACTTATATCTGACCTACTCATCAGAAAGGCATGCACTCACATCTGACCTGGTAGGAACCAAATCCTACACCCTCGTTAGAATGCCCCCCAGTCCTAGACTGAGCTACCTGGTAATGGACCAGGTGCCTCCATCCTCCCAGAGAATGGAAGTAGCCCTTACATCTGACCTACTTGTCAGAATGGCCATCATTCACATATGACCTACTCATCAGAAAGGCATGCACTCACATCTAACCTGGTAGGAACCAAATCCTACACCCTTGTCAGAATGGCCCCCAGTCCCAGACTGAGATACCTGGTAATGGACCAGGTGCCTCCATCCTCCCAGAGAATGGCAGTAGCCCTTACATCTAACCTACTTGTCATAATGGCTAGCACTCACATCTGACATGGGAGGAACCTAATCCTTTAGCCATGACAGAATGGCTCAGCCCTTACATCTGACCTGCTTGTCAGAATGGCTCTTTCAGTCCTAGACTGAGTGTTCCTGGTAAATAACCAGGTACCTCCATTCCCATAATGGCATTTAGCACTCATATCTAACATGGAAGGAACCAAATCCTCTCACCATGATAGAATGGATCAACCCTTACATCTGACCTGCTCATCAGAATGGCTCTCGGACTCGTCACTTCCCCTTGGAAGGGACCTCGATCTGGAGAACACCAAGCTTCTCCCTGAAGTACTCAAACTTCACTCTGGCCAATGGATTCATCAACACATCAGCTATCATATCATCTGTAATAACATACTGGAGCTTCACTTCTCCCCTCTGCACCATATCCCTGATATAGTGATACTTGATCTCGATATGCTTCGACTTGTCATGGAACACTGGATTCTCTGACAACTTCACACAACTCTGGTTGTCACAATGCATACAAGTAGCATCTAACTGGAGATCAAATAAATCACATAGTAGCTTCCTCTGCCATACTGCCTCACAACTAGCTGAACAAGTTGCGACATACTCTTCTTCAGTTGTACTCAGTGCCACACAGGATTTCTTCCTGCTAAACCAGGAGATCACACCTGATCCCATACTAAAGCAACACCCTGAAGTGCTCTTCCTATCAATGGCACTGCCTACCCAATCTGAATCAACATAACCCTCCAGGTTAATCTTTTGATTTGCATCATACTTGAGCCCATAATCAACTGTACCCCTCAGGTACCTCAAAATATGCTTTGCAGCAATCAAGTGAACATTTCTTGGATCTGTCAAGAACTGGCTCAAGGTGTTCACATCAAAGCAAATGTCTGGTCTCGTGTTCGTCAGGTACATCAAGGACCCAATCATATGACGATACATCATAGCATCAACCGACTCTGATGAAGCATCACTAAATAGCTTTAGGTTCGATGCCATAGGTGTGGCCATAGCCTTGCAGTCCATCATCCCAAACCTCTTCAGGATCTCTACTACATACTTCCCTTGTCCAAGAAAGATTCCATCCACGCTCTGCCACACCTCCATACCTAGAAAATAATGCAGCATACCCAATTCCTTCATTTCAAACTCGGCAGCAAGCTTTTTCTTCGTATCAGCAATCAACCCATCCATACCTGTCACCAATAGATCATCTACATATAGTAGAAGCATCACTGGGTTGCTATTTTCAACCTTGTAGTAAAGGTTGGAATCTGCTTTACTCTTGGCAAAGCCCAAACTGGATAGAAAGTTGTCAATTCTGCCGTACCCATGTCATGGGTGCTTGTTTCAAACTGTACATGGATTTATTCAATATGCACACATGAGACTCCCTGTCATGTGTCTCAAAGCCGAGTGGTTGTTCTACATACAGTTCCTCTTCCACTACACCATTCAAGAAAGCAATCTTGACATCCATCTGGTGTATCTTCCATTTCATTACTGCAGCCAGAGCAAGTACTGATATGATGGAAGTGTATCTAGCTACAGGTGCAAAGGTTTCTTCATAATCTATTCCTTCTTTCTGAGAGAAACCCCGAGTGACAAATATTGCCTTATATTTTTCAATGCTACCGTCTGCAACATGCTTGATCTTGTAGATCCATTCGGAAGTTACAACTAACTTCCCTTCTGGTCTTGGGACAACATCCCAAACATCATTCTTCATGATCGATTGATATTCTTTGATCATAGCATCCTTCCATTCTTTCCGTTCTGCTGCTTCTTCATAACTGGAAGGTTCTTTATCAATGAAATCACATAGTAAAGCTACATACCCAGAGTAGGATCTGGTCCTCTTTCTTTCTATGTGATTCTCTTATGGAGCCCCATATCTTTCCACACCTTGGATAAGTTCTCGCACCCAAGCAGGTTTCCTTTTATGAGGGTTCTTCTCTAGAGGTGTATCTACAGGTCTTTGTGGTCTTCAAATTCTTGATCTTCCTCTTGAGCTTCTTCATTCATGGTTGTTTCATGAATTTTGGGTGCTTCTGCTTCTTCAGATTCTTCAACAAGTTTCTTTTTGTATTTGTTGTAAGCTGTGTCTTCATCAAATATCACATCCCTGCTGATGTCAATCTTCTTAAATCCTGGGAAGTATATTATGTAAGCCTTCGAGCTTTTAGAGTATCCCACAAATATACCCTTCTTTCCTGAAGGATCTAATTTAGTTCTCTTCTCTTTTGGAATGTGTATGTACATAGGACAACCGAATATTATGAGATGGCTGACTTCTGGTTTCTTGCCGAAGAAGACTTCTTCAGGAGTCTTGTTCTTGAGTACTCTATGTGGAGTACGGTTCTGCACATACACCACTGTTCTGGCAGTGTCTGCCCAAAGATGCATAGGAAGGCCTTGATCATGAAGCATTGATATTGTAGCTTCCATGATAGTACGTTCTATTCTTCCTTTCTGCAATCCCATTCTGTTGTGGATTATAAGGAGTGGATAACTCCCTCTTAATCCCTGATTCTTTACATAGCTCTTTGAATTCATTCAGAGTGAATTCTCCGCCATTATCTGATTGAAAGGTATTGATCTTCTTTTCAGTGTGATTCTCAATCAAGGCTTTGAATTCCTTGAACTTGTTGAATACTTCGTCTTTGTTCTTCATGAAGTAAACCCATGTCTTCCTAGAAAAGCCATCAATAAAAGAAACATAATATGCATACCCCCTTAGTGATTTTCATGACATAGGACCGCATACATTCGAGTGTATGATTTGCAAGATTCCTTTTGATTTGCTTTCGCTGCTCGGAAATGTATTATTTGTATTCTTTCCTTTCGTACATCCTTTGCAGACCCCATCATGTTTTGCTTGGATTTTTGGAAGACCTTCAACAAATTTTCTTGCAATAGGTAGTGCTATGTAATGCACATGTGCAAGCATTCTATGCCAAAGTTCACTTGGCTCTACTGTGTCATGGACCAAGGCTTGTTCAGGATGGCCCTTTAATTTGTATAATCCTCCTTCTTGTTCTCCAATCACCACCGCATCATCGATAGTTTTTTTTTTTATGGCCACATGATGACTTGACCATCTATGAATGCAACCCTCATTCCTTTTGCATCTAATGCAGATATAGAGAGGAGGTTCTTCTTGAGTCCTGGCACAAACAATACTTCCTTCATTATCAGAGACTTTCCATAGTCTAGCTTATAGGAAGATTCCCCACTACCTTTTATTGGATATTGGTAGTCATCTCCTAGCTTCACCTTGTGAGGTGATTCATGTTCTCACAGTCTCACAAAGGATTCCTTGAATCCTGTCATATGTTTTGAAGCCCCACTATCTATGAGCCAATCATTGCTTCCATTAGTAACTGTGGGAGAGAAAATCAAAACATATTCATCCTCGCTTGAAGAATCTTCACTTTCATATAATCTAGTTCTTTTCTTGGATGGTTCATCATCCTCTGCAGCATGAACATGATGTCTTCTTTTGTTGCTCCTTTTTGTTATTTTTTGTTTCTTAGGACAATTTATTGCATAATGTCCTGCTTCATCACATGTATAACATATGATCCTAGACAAATATTTTCTAGTGTTATCTTTGTGATAGTGCTTACCTCTGGAGTGAT
Organism: Pseudotsuga menziesii; assembly: GCA_001517045.1. Lineage (NCBI taxonomy): Eukaryota > Viridiplantae > Streptophyta > Pinopsida > Pinales > Pinaceae > Pseudotsuga > Pseudotsuga menziesii. The sequence continues at coordinate 540,085 of LPNX011073399.1, read as the reverse complement.
GAGATCTTCTTTTGGTTGACTTGGAATTTACTATGAGAGCTTGATCTTCACTTCCCATCTTTTCTTCTCGAGCTGCTATATGAGCTTATTCTTGAGATCATTCTTCCCATAGTCTGCTGAACTTGACTAACTTCTTTCTAGCATAGATTCCTTGGATGAAAGAATCCCATGACCTAGGAAGGCCATTCAAGGTAGTCATCGTAATCTCTGCATTTTCCACTTCTTCATCTACTGCTTCTAGTTGTTCCTTGATCTGAGAAACTCTTCTGAAGTAAGACTGGATTTTTTATGCATTCTGAATCTTCACATTCTTCAGTTGGTTTCTTAGAGTCATCTTTCGGTTTATGTTCTTCCCTTCAAACAATTTGGTTAGGGCATCAAACATAGCTTTAGGTGTCTTTAGGGAGGACACTTGTGGTATGAGATGATCCTTGATAGAATACAAAATGATTCTCTTTTCCATAACCAACTTCTTCTTATGCAAGGCCTTATCCTCATCTCCCTCTGGAACTGGAACCTCCTCATGGATGTAGGAGTCTAACTCATTCTCTTCCAAGACCAGGGAGATCCTATACTTCCAAGCTTGGAAGTTATCAGCTCCCTCAATATTTTCATCAAGATTGGTGTGATGAGACATCTTAACTGAGAACCTCAAATGGAAATACAAAATATTTTAGATCTTACCAGGTCAAGATGTCGGATCTGAATTTTGAGCTGAGATCCTCTAGAGCTGGTTTAGGAGCAAATTAGGGTTTTGCTTTTCTGGATTTCTGTCCAACAAAATGATTTGAAATTGATCCCTAACTTTTATTTTGGGGAGGAGATCAATCCAGGCTTGGGCTCACTGAAAAATTCCTCTTCTGTGAAAAGCCCTAATTTTTGGCAATAGTGTCGGGTCCAAAACTGAAAAACCTCAGAATTGGATTATGATTCGACAGAAAGATGTGCCCTAGGGAGGATATTTATTCCACCCTAATTTTGCTGAAAATATGTGGAGAGAGATCCACAAAGTAGGAATCCCTAGTTCTCATAGCTGCACAGTGTCTTCTTCTCAGGTTAGCTCTAGTACCATGTTAGTTTTTCAACATTCAAGCTAGCATTATGTTAGGATCTTATACTGAGAGAACAACAAGTACAACAATAAAACACAAGAGACAATGAACACAGTGTTTTTCCTCGGGGAAACCATAAATGGAGAAAACCCCGCAACTTCCTCAGAGATAGAATCAACACAAAAGGTAAAACCCCAAAATAGTAAGATGCTCTCCCGATAGCAGTAACCTTCTTCTTATCTAGCCCCAATTTGTTCTCCTTCCTCAACTATGTGCTACACTTGAGTGTGTATGTGATGTGTACTAAATAGAGAGTCCAACTCTCTATTTATAGTAATCTCGACATGACTAAAACCCTACTAGGGCCGACCTCTCTAGGAGAGTTTAATAACCGTAGTGCCTCGGAACTGCGGGGAATTTAACCCTTAGACAATAGGAGGGTTACTCACAATGACTTGACATGACTTGTTTACATTATAAATCTTTCC
>LPNX011073399.1:517999-534061 GCA_001517045.1 Pseudotsuga menziesii | reverse complement strand
TACCTTAAGAGTTCTCTCCCTCAACCATGGATATGAGCTTGTATTTATAAGGCTCAATGGATAGGGATGGTTGAGAGATTAGTGGATGAGGTGGCCTCTAATATCTTAGGATGAGGGATCTTGAGCTCAATTGACCCACAATGATAGAGATAAGGGAGGACACGAGGCTCATCATCTAGAAGCCTCGAGAAACTTCTCCTTTTCCATTTTTACCCAGGGTACCATGTTTCTCCTTCAATGATAGAGCGGTTTTGGTAAGAAACGCTTATGGACTAAGGGCCATAAGCAGTGGCACCACTTGTGGACAACAAGGGATAGGCAGTGTGAACAAGGTACCGCTCCTAGACAATAGGGAAAGCACAGTGCTGAGAATTTTTTGTGAAAGATTGACAAATGGTATGAAGTTCCACTCCAAGTGCTGGGATTCAGGGAAAGTAGGTATGACAAAGGTCTTATCACATGATGGTGATAGGATTTTGGTATAACAAAATCCAAATAAAAATCCCTTGCTTCTGGTGTACCAAATCAAACCAAAGGCAAGAAGAAATATTTGAAGCAAAAAGAGAAAGAGAAGAAGAAATCAAGTTCAGAAAGCTCCAGTTCTACTGATGGGAGTTCGAGATCCAGGAGGAGAAACAAGAGAGAGAGACCCACATGTGGTTATTTCATAGGTTCACATCTTGAAAGATATTTCTTCAGAAATAATATGGACATCATGACCAAAGTCCTTGAGGAGAACCATATTAATCTTCCAGATTTTGCAAGAAGATGGGAGCACAAGCAAGGAAGTGGTAAGCCTGAGCATGCATTGAGTGCATGGGTAAAAACCATTTTTGATATATTTGTTTCTGATGGATCTATTTCTTATTTACCTTATTATATATCAGAATCAGAATCCTCCATCCCTTCCTTGGAAGAAACCTCAGACAATTCATCAAAGCTTCCTCCCAAAACTAGTTTCTAACATGTCTTCTTAAAGATCTTTCCCAATCCAATCATATCTTTCCCATTCTAATTATGAAGGATATATATAGGCTGATATACATCCTATTACAGTCATTGACTAATTTCCCCAACCATTTCATGACCAAAAGACCCAACAACCCTCAAGTTCACTAGTTGGAAATTCTCTTGTATATGTTGTCGTTATTTCTTGTATGTATTTAATTGGTTGGAAAGCCATATCATTTGAATTCATGGGACTTCTATTCCATATGTATGGACTTTATTTTACTACCCATGGTTCAAATCTCAAGTCTCCAGACCTTCTAGGTTCGCTCAATTGCAATCGTGATCTAGTTGCTCACTCTTCTCTCTCTATGGAACCATTCGCTCATGGAGAGACCATAGCTCTAATATTGTCTGCTGTGTATGAAACATATTATGATATTTCATAGCCTCATGAGCTTGTTTACAGAATTATGAAGGTGTTTCATAAAATTGGGAAGAATATTCATGGTTTTATTCATGATATGGTAGTTACACATGATGCAGATTTTGTTGAATCTGTTGATGTTATTTGGGAAAGAGTTTGCAGAGATATCTTTTCCATGGCTGATTATGCTATTATATTAGAGTATTATTGCATAAAAATACATTCTTATTATTTCCCTCCATCATCAAATGGCCTCTCCACATGATCTTTGTTTACAACACTTTGAGCATTGATGCATGATCTTGGCATCCACAACATTTTCACCAAGTCCATCACCAATAATTTGTTATTTCAGCTCATTCAAGTGACGAAGAGTAACTTTTCAATACATTTTTGTTCATCTCCATCATATCCATTTTTAGGGGAGGTTTTTTCCCATGAGTTTTTCCTCCTTACCTCGGTTACATGGATCAATAAAATTTTGATGTAAAAGGTGACTTGTGCCTTAGTTGCCAAGGCCTTAATAAATAATTTTTGAATAAATTGTACTAAGTTAGGATTAAGGGGGGGTGTTGGAGCAGTAATATACCTTAGTACCTTAATGATCTACCTAGGAGACATAATCATTGGCCTTGTGCTATGTTCTATGGTCTAAATAAGGCTATACTAGTCAATATTGGTCAAATAGGTGATTTTGGCCCATTAATTGCAGTTGGGGTGATCTAGTTTGAACATTCTAACATTTTAGACTGTGCATTAATTGTAAACCACTTCCATATTAGACTAGGGGCACTAGTGTGTGTGAAATTGGTTATTTTGTGGTCTCCTTGGAATTTATTTGCCTCCTAGAGATTCCTTCACTCACCCATGCGCTCTCCCATGATTTTCTTCCCTCATTAATGACCTAGAAATGATTCCTACATGTTCACACATGTTCACACATGGATTCATGTCTATTTGGTTAGGTTTGGTATCCTACTAGTCAACCTAGGGGGGTTTAGGGGTCAAATCCTAGCCTAACACTTGTATGCATTCACATGGGCTTCGAGGGCTCACAAATTTTCCCTAATGTTTTAAAATTTGTACTATAACATCTAGAAGATGTACAATAATAATATGACTAGTTATTCACACCATTGACATGTGCTATTCCAACTATTTTCTGTCTCTTTTGTTGTTATCTTGCACATTTTGTCAAACATATTTAGTCTGAATATTTCTCTAGCTACCAGATCTCACTACAAATAAAATTATCACACTTTGAAGCTACAATGGAAGACAATAGTATTATGGAGTCCATTATTGCAACATGAGTGAATGTTTCATCGAAGTGCAAACCATGAACTTGTGAATACCCCTTTGGAACTAACCGATATTTTTAATTGGTAGGAGATCCATTTGATGCTAGTTTGGTTTTGTAGATCCATTTGCACTGGACAAGATTTCTCCCTGGAGGTAAGGAGACAAGATCCAATGTATTGTTGTTTTGTAGTGAATCATATTCATCATCCATGGTTTCTTGCAACCTTGGATCATGGCAAGCCTCTTTGTAGGACTATGGATCAGCCCCCATCATCATATAGAACCTATCTAGGAGAAGTGGATTTGTATGTCAAAGCACAAGGTTTTCATTCTAAAATTGAGATCTGGTTCTCCTTCTATCAGATGGATTACCAACATTGTTCCCATCAACTTCAATGAGTTTTTGAGGCCATTTAGGCCTTGCATTGGGAGCATGAGCTGGATATGGATCTGCTTGATCTTCATTATCAATATAAATATCTAGTTCCTCTTGGTCCTCATCTTCATTCTCTGAATATGAAACATCAGTAGAAACATCACCATATGCAAATGGAATATATTGAGCATTTATACCTTCCTCTTTAGTTGGTTGTAGACAATGAAATGAATCTTCATTAAATTGGACACTCCACTCTATGAAGCATATTTTGGTAGCAATATTCATCAACTTGTAAGCTCTTGCATCATCGACATATCCCATACTTTGAGGTTGGAAGGATTTCCTCTTGTCAGATGGAATTCTGGACCATGTTTGGAGCCAAAAACCCTCAGATGTGAGACATTAGGCTTATGTCCCATTAGTACTTTGAATGGAGTGACCTCAACCACTGACTTGTGAGGTACTATGTTCTGTATGTACAAAGCACATTTCACTGCTTCATCCCACATATATGGTGGAATATCTCTTGCTTCAAGAAGGAAGACAACCATCTCTTTTAATGATTAGTTCTTCTTCTCAGCTACACCATTATTTTGTGGTGTGTATGGGACTGAATGTTGCATATGGATACCTTCTAAAGCACATAGATGATGAAAATATATTTTGATGTACTCTCCCCCATTGTTTGATCTGAGTTATTTTATATTCTTCCCGAGAGTGTTCAAAACTAAGGATTTGAAAACTTTGAAAGTATCAAACACCTCAAACTTCAGCTTAATAAATTATATCCAACAATACCTAGAGTAGTCATTAATGAAGGTCATAAAGTATCTATATCCATTCATTGATGTTCTAGGCATTGGTTTGAAGACATAACTATGTATTAAATCAAGTGTATTGTAACACCCCGGTTTTGACCTCATTTGCATTAATACATATGTTGTAAATAATCATGGTGAGGAGCTAAGGGAAAAGGCCCCACCATTGATTTAGTTATGTTATGTTTCAGATTGGAATGGTCACCGATGGTATATCGGGACATATGGCATATATTAAATTGTGGCATCATGTAAACATGCATTTTGATTATGATAACCCAACCAGCTATGTTCACTGCAACTAATTTGAGAAGGGGCATGATTCGAAAGGATAAGGAAGGGGAATGTTGAACATTGAGTCATGGGGGAAGAGGCATGTGTCACCACTCTATTTTTCTCACCACCACCTTAGTTATTCTGTTGTTAGTTGGGGGTAGTGATTGGATAGAAGAAACACCACTACACTCACACTCTCTCCACTATGTGCCTTGGGGTAGCGGATGGTCTGTCCACCATGGGGGTCGAGAGTCTGTTCGTTTCCCTCATGCTGGGAAAAGTTAAAAGGTTCCACATTCCATTGTTTGGGGGTTTTCCTTCCCTCTCTCATGCTGATTTCTAGTCTGTGGGTTTTCTTCCCTATTCACGTAGAAAGGTGGTTCTCCTCTGCCTCACATATTTGTGGGCCTGCGGATCGATTCTTTCCTCGGTTTATGCAGAGTTTGGTGTCTTCTTCCACCATTCTCAAATTGCATAAGGTTCTATCATTCCATCATGGAATCATGGTAGGGATTTCATTCACAGTTATGTGCTTTGGCAGTGTGTTTTTCCCCTCACGCACAGATTGAGAATTGTTTTCTTTCCCCATTGCTGTCTGGGTAATTTCTTTAGCGATTGCCTTGAGGATCAGGTGCTGTGGGTTCATAGTTGTTTGTGGGATGATATTTTCCATGATTGATTGGTTGTGTTTTTCCCTTGTAAAAGCTTAAATAGCTATTTGGCTGCTTGGATGCAGTAGTTTTGTCCTCGGACTGCATTGGAGTGGTGAATGAGGGCCTGAGGTGCTTGATAAACCTGGTGGGTTGAGAACCACACAGACAGAGCTATTGAGCTGAATTTATTCTCCACAACCCCTAAATAGAACTGGAAGGGAGATTAGGGTCTAAGGGACTGCGTTGCAGAGAAGGGATTGATTTCCTTGTGTTGGGTGTGTGAGGGTGTTCTAGAAGCCAGGATGGCTCTGGTGTTGGTGTCTGTAGCTCTTCAATGAGCTCACCAGCTTAGCATTTAGCCTTTCCCAGCCCCTAGATGGCCTGATAAACCCAAATGTGTTGGCTTGGATGAACTGTGTACCCTTTTGGTGTTGTTATCTTTGGCTATGTTTGAGTCTGTTAGTTCCTTATTCCTTGGGGAATCATGCCCGGCTCAGGGGTGGCAGTGTTGCTGAGAGATTGAGGAGCACGCTGGCCTATTGTTGGGTGGAACGTTGCAGCGACGTAACTAGTTGCGAAACAAGTTCTTTATAAGATAAGTATTCTTGCCTAACTTGTGTCTACAATCATATTTACCATTGATGAATGATGATATACATGTTAAATGCTGATCTGTATATGCATGAGTGTTGATTGATATGTTTTGCTTCTGTTGTGAATATGAATGATTATGCTTCGTAATATGTTTTATGTTTTTAAGTATCATGCTTCAGTATTATATGTATGTATGTTTGTGTTCATGGGGCTAGATGCCTGGATGATTTGATGGATGGTAGCATCCTCTTTTCCAGTCAGAGGGTCGGGGACATTAGAGTGTGGTATTAGAGCTTATGTTACAGAATTTGGGCCTCAGAGGGCCATGAGAAATAGTTAATAGAGGCAGGTTTCCTACTGCCCATCAAAAACCAGGAAAAATGGGTGAAGAAAAGAAAATTCACAAAATTTTTCTAAGTGCCAAAATGTCGTCTCGTCAAAAAACTTAGTGACAAGTTCTTCCGATGCAGCGGAGCACTTAGTGGGAAGGCCACCCGATGGATAGTTGATCTGACGACCGATGCGGCAGGAGACAGAGGAGAAAAATTTGGAAAATTTTCTAAGTGTTTTGGTCGTCGACACATGAGAACACTAGACAGATGGATCACTAATGCTTAGCTGATCGAGCGCCGCCGTTGCGAATGCCGTGTGGACTAACTTGCCGACGCGTAGCGGTTAGTGGTTCCGACTGCCGACAAAAGAAGAAAGTTTCAAAATTTTGGTTAAGTGTTGAAATCATCGGATGAAGTTAGTTGATGAGACCGCCGATGGATGTCGGTGGAAATTAGTTGATCGAGCGCCCGCCATTGCGGAGGGCTAGACAAATATGCGTCTGACGGGTAGAGCTTCCGACTGCCGATGGCACAGAATTTTTGAAAGTTTTCTAAGGAGCGGGATCATCAACGATCGGAGGAGAATAGTTGTTGGCATCGTTGATGAATATAAGATGGAAGAGATGATGTGGTGGAAGACAAGGAAAGAAGAAAATTCAAAATTTTCTCTAAGGCACGAGATCATCGTCCATCGGGAAATGTTAGTGGATCGGATCACCGATCGGAAAAATTTCAATGAAGGTGAACCGCCATTGCGGCTGCTTAGTCAACTATCCATACAATGCCACAATATCTAGTGCTTCTGACCACCGATGGGCTTGTGGCCACATAAGACATAGGAATATCGTGGGTCGCCGTTGTGGAAGCCTTGACAACTATCCTGCGGATGCATTAGCCTCTCCAGTCACCGATGTCGAGGTGTTTAGTGTATAATGGTTTTGAGTTCCGATAACATAATATGGTGGCATGTAGTGCTCGGGAGTGCTGACACTGTGGAAGAGTCAGGGCTTGTGGAAACCATCATTGCAAATGCCTAGAGGACTAAGTGTCCAATGCCACAGTAGGATGCCACTCCGACCACTGACAAAGCTTTGGTACGCAGAAATTAAAACGGGATTGTTGGCCGCCATTGCAGAATGATAGACCACTACAGGCCTGATACGATGGAAGGAAATAGACAAGGGAATCATCGATACAATGGAAGAAATTGAAAGTTTCAGCCACTGAAATTCCGGGGAGAAATAAATGAACAGACCGTCGATGAACTAGGTGTTTTGACCACCGAAGTATTGGATAGATAGCTGGGAAAGGGGTCCGATTGGGCCTAAGGAGATTTGGGTTTTTCAAAGGAACCTCTTAGTATTTTTTCAAGTAGTTTTCTATTGTCTTTCAGTCGGTTTTCAATATATTTCAGCAGATTATCAACGGTCACAAGGCTGAAAAGAAAGAGAGAAAAAATTTGTATTTTAAGCAAAATTGTGTTTTATGAATTTCCAGAAGAGGAAGGTAAGTAGTTTTGATTTATATTAATGATACGCATCTAACAGTTTGTTACTAACACATTGCAGAATTAGAGACAACTACCAAGAGCAGTACTCCAAAAATAATAGTGTGGTAAGGAAAGAGGTGGTTCAGTCATGAGAACCCATGATGGTTATGATGCTTGGGATTCTTACGAGCGAGTAGAAGATGCCATGGGAGAAAATGTTCGTAATGGAAATGATGACATAGTGTCTAATGGAAGGAGATTATAGGGGACACCGTCCGAGGTTGCAGCCACCATGAGAAGCTTGGTTAAATCCCAAGAAGAGCAGCATCAGTTGAATGATGCCATATTACAGAGTTTGACAGACTTGCAGAAAAAGATAGATTCTGGACAGGGTACATCAAGGCCAGAAGGCAGTAAGAGCAGCACTAGGAGAAGGATAAGGACTTCTAGTGGACCATCCGATTCTAAAGAATCCAGTGGAGATAAAAGTTCATATTCTCATAAGAGGAAAAGAATAAGACACCATAGGGATCACTCTCGAGATGAATTTAGGAAAACTAAACCTCCTACATTATATGGTGAGATAAAGACAGGACAAGAAGTTGAAGCTTGGCTTCTCGGGATAAAGAAGTACTTTCAAGTGCAAGATTATTCAGGAAACATGAAGGCACGAGTTTCCATATTCAATCTGAATGGAAGAGAATCCATTTGGTGGGAACACTTCAAGCAAGTAAAGAGGACTAGTGAAAGGAAACTAAAGTGGAAACAGTTCAAGAAGTATTTTAGGCAGAAATACCTCTCTGACAGGTATTATGATGACAAGATTAAGGAGTTCCACGAGCTGAGATTGGGATAGTAGACCATGGATGAATATGAAAATAAGTTTTTGGAATTGTTGAGGTATGTCTGGTACATCAGAGATGAAAAAGTGAAGATTCAGTGGTTTCTGAGTGGATTTCCTCAAGCCTACAAAGATAGAATTGAGTTTTATGAACCAATAACTCTTGAAGAAGCGATAAGGAAGGCTAAGTATTGCTATGAAAAAAGAAAAGGTAAACCTGATTACCATAAGGCATGGAAGGACAAGAAAAATGAAAAGTTTGACCAAAGGAGGAAAGGTTTCAAACCTTCTAGATTCAGGAATCAGCAGATGCAGCCATCCCAAGATGCGAGTAATCCAGTTGGAGTGACAGGTGGGAAGCCTAAAGAGCCACATCAGAATAAAGGTCCACTCAAATGTTGGAAATGTGAAGGACCGCACTAGCACAGATATTGTCCACATGAGAATGAAAGTGCAAGACCAACTTATAACATTCAGGGAGCAAAAACAGTGGGTCAAGTAGCAAGAGCAGTCCCTAGAATTTATGCAGCACTGTAGGACTGCCGGATAGATCACCAGTCAACAATGGTTGAAGTTGCAGGTAAGATTGTTGGACAATTTGTTTCTATTTTGATTGACCCTGGTTCTACTCACAGTTACATTACTCCTAGAGTAGTGGAGATTTTTGCTTTTAAGAAGGTAAAGCATGGAAAATCTTGGTTAGTTCAGCTAGCCACTGGGACTAAGAGAAAGGTCAGTAAAGTGGTGGATACATGTCCATTGGTCATGAATGGATTGAACACTTGTGTAGATCTGAATGTTCTACTGCTTGGTTCCTATGATGTTCTCATTGGAATGGATTGGTTAGAAGCTCACCGAGTGAAGCTTGACTGTTATAACAAGAATTTTGAATACATGCATGAAGAAGGAAACCTGGTAGTTGTGAAAGTTACTCCGAAGGTAATTTCAGTAAGACAGGTTTCAACAATGCAGTTGAAGAAGATCTGTAGGAAAGGTTTCCAGTTGTATGCAGGTCATATTCTGGAACCAACATGGGATGAGACTCCTAGGTTGGAGGACTATCAAGTGTTACAGGAATTCAAGGATGTGTTTCTTGATGAAATTCTAGGGCTTCCTCCAAAGAGGGACATTGATTTCACCATTGAACTTGTGCCAAGAGCAACACCAGTGTCCAAGACACCCTACAAGATGAGTACACCGGAGATGATAGAGTTGAAGATGCAACTGTAAGATTTGTTGGAAAAGAAGTATATCCGACTAAGTGTGTCTCCTTGGGGAGCACCGGTTCTGTTTGTAAAGAATAAAGATGGCACACTCAGGTTATGTATTGATTATAGACAGCTGAACAAGGTTACTGTGAAGAATAAATACCCTTTGCCTAGGATTGATGACCTCTTTGATTAAATGAGAGGAGAAAAGGTATTTTCCAAGATTGAATTGAGGTCTAGTTACCATCAGGTGAGAATCAAGGATGAAGACATTCATAAGATAGCCTTTAGGACAAGGTATCGACATTATGAGTTTGTAGTGGTACCATTTGGTCTCACAAATGCACCAGCTACATTTATGTGCCTTATGAACAACGTCTTTAGGAAGTATTTGGACAAGTTTGTTCTTGTTTTCCTTGATGACATTCTTGTTTATTCTAAGAATGAGAAAGAACATGAAGATCATTTGAGATTGACATTACAAGTGCTCAGGGAACATCAGCTATATGCAAAACTGAGCAAGTGTGACTTCTACAGAGATAGAATTCAGTATTTGGGTCACATTATCTCAGAAGAGGGTATATCAGTAGACCTTGAGAAGATTGAAGCCATTACGAATTGGCCTACTCCAAGAAATGTGACGGATGTAAGACCTTTATGGGACTTGCAAGATACTACAGGAGATTCATTGAGGAATTTTCCAAGGTTGCACATGCCATCACTTCTTTGCAAAAGAAGGGGATAAAGTTCGAATGGACTTCGAAGTGTGAAGAGAGCTTCCAGTAGTTGAAGAATCTTCTCACCAGTGCACCAGTATTGAAGGTTGCAGACCCAGAGAAAGATTTTGTGGTATGTACCGATGCATGTGGACAAGGGCTTGGAGGAGTCCTCATGCAGGAAAACCACATGATATGTTATGAGTCAATAAAGCTAAAGGAGAATGAGAAGAACTATGCCACTCATGATCTAGAGCTTGCAACCATAGTACATGCTCTCAAGATGTGGAGACATTACTTGATGGGTAGAATATTTGAACTCAGAACAAATCACTGTGGGCTGAGGTATTTGTTTGATCAGCCTACTCTGAATGCTAGGAAAGGGACATGGCTGGAATTTTTATCTGAGTCTGATTTCGAAATCAAGCACATAAAAGGAAAATAAAACAAGGTAGCTGATCCACTCAGCAAGAAGGTACAGGAAATGCATGTGGCATCGCTTAGTATTTGCCAATCAGATTTAAGGCAGGAGATTGTTAATCATGTTGCCGGAGATGAATTGTACGAGCAGGTAAAAGACAAATTGCAGCAGCAAAGTCTTGAGAAGAAGTATGAGGGATATAAATTGGAAGAAGATAGGCTTCTTACTTATAATGGCAGAATTTATATTTTGAATGTAGCAGATTTGAGGAGAGTTGTTATGGATGAAATCCATCAAGCTCCGTATTCTGGTCACCCAGGGTACCAGAAGACAATTGCTACAGCTAGAAAGCAGTACTTTTGTCTAGGAATGAAAAAGGACATGGTTAAATACATTTCAAGGTGCATGAAATGTAAACAGATAAAGGTTGAGTGTCAACATCTCGTAGGTTTGTTGCAGCCTTTACCAGTCTCGGAATGGAAATGGGAAGTTATTTCGATGGATTTTATCACAGGATTGCCGATGACTTGGAGACAACATGATTGCATCATGGTTGTGGTAGACAAGTTGACAAAAGCAACACATTTTATACCAGTGAAGTCTACGCACAAGACTGATGACATTGCAAAGATCTTCATGAAGGATATTTTCAAATTGCATGGATTGTCGAAGGCAATAGTTTCTGATAGAGATGTCAAGTTCACTTCCAATTTTTGGAAAGGATTGTTTGTAGATTTGGGTACAAAGCTAAACTTCAGCACTGCCTACCATCCTTAGACAGATGGGTAAACATAAAGAGTTAACAAGGTGCTTGAAGATATGCTTTGCATGTATGTGATGGACATACCAATGAAGTGGGAATATTACTTACACTTGGTAGAGTTTTCTTACAACAATGGACATCAGGCATCCTTGGGGATGAGTCCGTATGAATCTTGGTATGGAAGAAGGTGTAGGACACTAGTGACTTGGGATAACCCAGTGAACATAGTTATGCTTGGACTAGAATTGCTCAAGGAAATGGAGCAAGAGGTTGTAAAGATTAGGCAGAATCTGAAAGCAGCACAGGATAGATAGAAAAGCTATGAGTATAAGCATAGGATGAATAGAGAGTTCAGTGTTGGGGATCATGTTTACCTCAGAGTGAAGGAAAAGAAAAGTTCCTTGAAGCTTGGAAGTTGTGCCAAGCTGTCACCTAGATACTGTGGGCCATTTGAAGTGCTTGAAAGAATAGGGTCTGTTGCATATAGACTTGCATTTCCTGCTAGTACTAGAGCTCATAATGTTTTTAATGTTTCTTTGCTTAAGAAATATGTACATGATCCTAACCATGTGATAAATTGGGATGTGATTCAGGTGGAACCCAAGGGAGAGTTCCAAATCTAGCAAATGTGCATCCTCGATAGGAAGGTCACAGTGCTCTGGAACTGAGCCATAGGGCAGGTAAAGGTGTAATGGGAGCATTATGGACCTGAAGAGGCTGCGTGGGAGCTGGAGGATGCCATGCAATTGGCACATCCATTTTTGTTCAATCATGTGGAGCACTGAGGTGATACCAGTGTAACATTTTGTTCAATTTTGTAAAGCATAGAGGACAATGCTATTGAAGGGGGAGGGGAATGTAACACCTTGGTTTTGACCCCGTTTGCATTAATACATATGTTGTAAATAATCATGGTGAGGAGCTAAGGGAAAAGGCCCCACCATTGATTTAGTTATGTTATGTTTTGGATTGGAATGGTCACCGATGGTATATCGGGACATATGACATATATTAAATTGTGCCATCATGTAAACACACATTTTAATTAAATAACCCAACCATCTATGTTCACTACAACTAATTTGAGAAGGGGCATGATTCCAAAGGACAAGGAAGGGGAATTTTGAACATTGAGTCATGGGGGAAGAGCCATGTGTCACCACTCTCTTTTGCTCACCACCACCTTAGTTATTCCGTTTTTAGTTTGGGGTAGCGATTGGATAGATGAAAGACCACTATGCTCACACTCTCTCCATAACATGCCTTGGGGTAGCGAGTGGCCTGTCCACTATGGGGATCGAGAGTTTGTTCGTTTCCCTCATGCTGGGCAGATTTAAAAGGTTCCACATTCCATTGTTTGGGGGTTCTCCTTCCCTTTCTCACGCCAATTTCTAGTTTGTGAGCTTTCTTCCCCATTCACGTAAAAAGATGGTTCTCCTCTGCCTCATGGATTTGTGGGCCTGCAGATTGGTTCTTTCCTCGGTTCATGCAGAGTTTGGTGTCTTCTTCTACCATTGTCAGATTGCGTAAGGTTCTATCATTCCATCATTCCATCATGGTAGGGATTTCATTCACAGTTATGTGCTTTGGTGGTGTATTTTTCCACTCACGCATAGATTGAGAATCGTTTTCTTTCCCCATTGCTATCTAGGTAATTTCTCTAGCGATTGCCTTGAGGATCGGGTGCTGTGGGTTCATAGTTGTTTGTGGGATACTGTTTGCCATGATTTATTGGCTGTGTTTTTCCCCTGTAAAAGCTTAAATAGTTGTTTGGCTGCTGACATGTAGTATTTTTGTCCTCAGACTGCATTGGAGTGGTGAATGAGGGGCCTGAAGTGCTTGATAAACTTGGCGGGTTGAGAACCACACAGACAGAGCTACTGAGCTGACTTTCTTCTCCACAATCCATGAATAGCACTAGAAGGGAGATCAGGGTCTGAGGGACTGTGTTGCAGAGAAGGGACTTATTTCCTTGTATTGGGTGTGTGTGGGTGTTCTAGAAGCTAGGATAGCTCTGGTGTTGGTGTCTGTAGCTCTTCAATGAGCTCACCAGCTTAGCATTTAGCATTTCCCAGCTCCTGGATGGCCTGATAAACCCAATTGTGTTGGCTTGGCTGAATTGTGTACCCTTGTGGTGTTGTTATCCTTGGCTATGTGCGAGTCGGTTAGTTCCTTATTCCTTGGGGAATCATGCTCGGCTCGGGGATGGTAGCGTTTCTAAGAGATTGTGGAGCATGCTGGACTATGGTTGGGTGGAACGTTGCAGTGACGTAGCTGGTTGCGGAACAAGTTCTTTATAATATAAGTATTCTTGCCTAACTTGTGTCTGCAATCATATTTACCATTGGTGAATGATGATATACATGTTAAATGATGATCTGTATATGCATGAGTGTTGATTGATATGTTTTTCTTCCGTTGTGAATATGAATGAGTATTCTTCGTAATATGTTTTATGTTTTTAAGTATCATTCTTCAGCATTATGTGTATGTATGTTCATGTTCATGGGGCTAGATGCGAGGATTATTTGATGAATGGTAGCATCCTCTTCGCCGGTCAGAGGGTCAGGGATGTTACATGTATAAAAAGATATTATTTTCTTCTCAACATCATACCTTCACTTTGGGTGCTTACCTACCAAGTAGTCATTGTAGACACCTTGAGAGGACTTTATAAGAGGCAAACCCTCAACCGTTTCTTCTGATTCCATATTCTACTTGTTTCGTTAGCATGCGTGAATAAGGAACTTTGATGTGACTATAGAAAAAAATGTGAGAACTCATATTCCTTGAAGGCTTGGTTTGTAGATCCTTTCACTATGAGCTTCCCAGTAGATATATCTAAGATATAAACCATGTCAATTTCAAATACAACTCACTTTGGTGAACCGATATGGGTCATCTAATAAATAAACAACATATTTTCTTTTAAGGAGGGCACATATAGGACATTACTGAATACTCCATGCTCAAATTGAGCTGAACACTTCCTAACAATTGGGATTTGAGAGTCATATCCCATGTGTATGCTAGGACCACCAGTGATATCTAGAGAAGAAAATGATTCTTTGGACGAAACCATGTGGTTGGAGGCTCTTGAATCAATGAGGAAGGCTTGTGATTATGAGAATCTAGCCTTCAGTGCATGGAATATCTCTTGATATTCAGTATTGATTCTAGAATCTTTCTTCCTTGCGTCTTTTGAGAGGGAAATATTATTATGCTCAAGAAGTATTTACATCTGATCTATTGTTTTCTTCATACATAGATTCTCTGGATGGTTTCCTCATTTGCAATACAATTACTTGGTGTTTTCAAACCTATTCTCCTTATCCTCTATAGAACCAGAGGATCCATTTGAAGGGTTTTGCTTCTCCTTTTGTTTGTTTTTAGTGTACTTATTGTCCTTCCCTTTATGCTTCCCCTTTGCTTGTACATTCTTGTTCTCCCCAACCAAAAGGGATTGATTCTTGGATGTTTTAAGGACTCCCATCTAAATCAACTTTTATTGTTCTTGAATGAGGGATTCAACAAATGCATCAAGTGAGGGAATTTTCCAGTTTGGGTTTTTTAGTCTCCCAGAGTGGAAGGTGGACAAAAATACTAAAAATTCAGATCCAGGATTGCTTAGAATGAAGAGCACCAGCTGCTCATCCTTCTTGTCAATTCCACATTGCTTGCACTGCATGACCAAAGACTTGAATTTGGAGAATAATTGTTGGATGGTTTTGAAACTGGTGGGTTCAAGAGCAATGCAATCATTCTACAAAATGTGTCCTCTCAGCTTATCCTTCTTGGAAAACAATGATTCAATATTTAGACATACCTCCCTTGGTGTTTTTAATCCATCAAGGTGGAAGAGAAACTCCCTAATGATATGAATACACATGAAACCAAATGCTTCATCTAATTTTTTCAGGTATTTCGATTTATCTAAAGGATGTTGGGGTTCAACCTCCTTTCCCATAATGTATTTGTACAGACACTTGTTGTGCAACAAAATATGCATATGTCCCCTCCAATCCATGTAATTGAAATATGTAAGGATCCTTGGTGTCAAGGTAGTTGAATTCTCCATTTTGTATCTTTAGGAGCAACACAATTCTGCTAAATTCTTAGATTAAAATGCATACAATATTCAATTCAAAGGTAAAAAATCTCTATAAAGCTATGATACCATGTAAAATTATCAATTCCACAATATCTTCAGGTTAGATTGAACTTCACAGTGAGATAGGAATGAAATATGTTTATTTTACAGTGAAAATTTCATAAACATTCACAGTGAAAATATCAAGACAAGAGAGATAATTTTTTCAGCAATAACTTGACATAATACTCATTAAATTATATGAAATATATCCATGATACAAAAGAAAAAATTTGAATCCTCTCAGAGTGATTTGAATCCTTGAATCTAGATTGAATCGAGACATGAATAACCTAGGAATAATCACCCACTAGTGTAACTCCGGACAACTAAAATAGATGACAATTATTTAATTGACCAAGGTAGGTGAGAAAAGGTGCCCATCTCCTTAAATCTTGCAAAGGGGGTGCTAGGATAACTGAAAGTGGATTGAGTGTGTCCCATCAAATCATAATTCAACACTGACTAGGGCAAACTAATGGCGGGACTCGCGTAATTCATAATGGTATCCTAAAATATAGGGATTGGTCTTTAGATCTCATAGATTGATGCATGAGGGCACATCAAGTGGATAATGGGACCCATATAATATATCCATACTCTAATTAAAGTGATAATGACATCCTAATCTAGTAAGCTGATATAATAGATTATGGTGGACAAGGAAAGATTAAAATACTCCTATTATTGCGAAAATGTCGCATGTGTGCGATATTTCTGTGATAACAATAGTCTTGCTTATCCT
>LPNX011073399.1:427535-514486 GCA_001517045.1 Pseudotsuga menziesii | reverse complement strand
GGGATGATGTCATCTACTAGAATGTAATTGGTTGATTTTTATAGTACATTTTGGTCCTTTTGAGGCCCATTTTTGACCTCAAATTCTCTCTAATGTTTATGACTCTTTATCGTGAAAATTGCGAAAATGTCGCATGTGTACGAGATTTCTATGATAACATTAGTATTTTTGGTTATCCTTTTTGTGTCTTTTTGAAGGTACTTGAACCTTGTTCAATCCTTTTGACCCTATATGATTCACAATGCCATGATTTTCCTTAAGGAACACTACAATCAAAGTATTAATAGTACTTGATCATTTGGTCTTTAACTATTGCTCGAGTATAGAGTTGATCATACCTTCACGGAAACATGGTCGTTCTGAGTCACCCTAGGTTGTAAGGGATACAACTAGGTGTTTTATCGTTTTGTGGATCAATAAAATATTTTATTTGTAAGAAATTATAAAGTGTTGAATATGTAATTAATCATCATGCTATTTATTGTGACTATCTTGTTTGAGAGACTGTTATTCATAAGATGTATAAACAAATGATATCTCTTTTGAGGTAGATCTAGGAAAGAGAATGTCTCACAATAGAGGACTGTTGTAACTTCACTTTATCTTATATTTTTATAATAAAGAAGTATGCTGGTTTTTGTATATTTTGGTGATTAATATTTGAAGTGTTTCAATATCCTTGGTTAGTGGAGGAAGGGTGTAATGTCCCCTCCATGTGGTATTCATGATATTATGTTGCTTATATATATATATAATCCCCTTATAATAATTTACTTCTTAATCAGATCTAGGAGCTATAACAATGTTCACACATGAAGTGTTTGACAAAATGTGCAGGAGAAACAATCAAAGAGACAGAAAATACATGGAATATCACATGTGAATGGTGCTAATTTCTGATCATATTATTATCATGCATAATTTAGATGTTATGTTACACATTTATAATACATTGGATAAAATTTGAGTGGCTCTGGAAGCCAATTGGGAAAGTACAAGTGTCATGATGAAATTTGACCTCAACCTCCCCTAGGTGGACCAATGGAGCCACAAATCAGCCCAAACAGTCATGGATTTCTGTGTGGAAGTGGTTGAAGTGACATGGGGTCATAATAACACCTTGACATGTGTGGGTGTGGAAAAATAGGTGGGTTAGAGGCTCTAGGTGGCATTAAATGCACCAATTCAGCCCAAAATTGGACAAAATCTCCCTATAGCACTCTTGGTCAACAAAAATGTCCACATTCAATGAATTGGAGTGCACTAGAAATCATGAGTGTGCACATGTGGATGGTTGACTGAGCTAGAGCGCTCATGTGGGTTTGAATGCACCAATTTAGTTGGTTATTGGTCTAACTAAGCACCCTAAGTCGAAAACCTTAGTGTATTGATGCAAAAATGCAATAAATTTGACTAAGGTGTTAAACTAAGGGAATAAGGATGTATTATTTCTCCTACACCACCCATTAATCCATACTTACTACAATTTAATCAAAAATATTTATTAAGGCCTTGGCAACTAAGTCACAAGTCACCTTTTACAACAATTTTATTGATCCATGTAACCGAGGTAAGGAGGAAAACCTCATGGGACAAAACCTCCCCTCAAAAATGGATATGAGGGAGATCAAAAATGTCTTCAGCAAGTCCTCTTCTTCACTTGAATGAGCTGAAGGAACAAATTTTTGGTGATGGACTTGGTGAAGATGTTGTGGATGCCAAGATCATGCATCAATGCATCAAAGTGTTGTAAACAAAGATCATGTGGAGAGGACCTTTGATGCTCATCATTTGATGATGAATGGCAATAATAAGACGTATATTTATGCAAGAATAATCTGATATAATATCATAATCAGCCATGGAAAATATATCTCCACAAACTCTTTCCCAAATAACATCAAAATATTCAATGAAATATGCATTATATGTAGTTGTCGTATCATGAATAAAACCATGAATCGTTCTCCCAATTTGATGAAGAAACTTAAAAAATATGTAACAAAGCTCATGAGGCTCTGAAATATCATAATATATATCATACAAATCAGAAAATATCATAGGTATGGTGTCTCCATGAGCGAATGGATCCATTGGAAGAGAAGAGTGAGCAACTAGATCACAATTGCAACTGAGTGAACCTTGAAGGTGTGGAGACTTGAGATTCAAACCATGGGTGGTGAAGGTAAGTACATACATATGGAACATAAGTCCCATGAAGGAAAACTATATGGATTTCCAACCAATGAAATACATACAAGACATAACATCAACATATACAAGAGACATAGTATTGGAAACTAGGCAATTTTCTGAATTTCCAACTAGTGAACTTGAGGGTTGATGGGTCTTTTGGTAATGATATGGTTGGGGAAATGAGTCAATGAATATAATAGGCTGTATATAAGCCTATATGTAATATTCAGAATCATAAATGGAAATATCTAAATGGATTTTGGAAGAGCTTTTAGAAGGCACATCAAAAGCTAGTGAAAAATGACTAGTTTTGGGAGGAAGGTTTGATGAACTGATTGGAGTTTTTTTAAGGAAGGGATGGAGATTTCAGGTTCTGATATATCAGAATGTGAAACAGAAACAGAGATATCAGAAATAGAGAAAAAAAATTGGGTTTTACGCATGCACCCAATGCATGCTCAACCTTACCATTTTCTTGCTTGCGCTCCCATCTTTCTGTAAATTATGGAAGAGTAATGTGGTTCTCCTCAAGGAGCTTGGTCATGATGTCCATTTTATTTATGAAGAAATCTCTATCAATATGTGAAACTATGAAATAATCACATGTGGGTCTTTGTATCTTGTTTCTACTCCTGGATTTCGAGCTCCCATCAGTAGAACTAGAGCTTTCTGAACTTGATTCCTTCTTCTCTTTCTCCCTTTGCTTCAAATCTTTCTTCTTGCTATGGGATTGATTTGAAACACTAGAAGCAAGAGCTTGATCATTGAATTTGATGAAGGTACCCATTTGTATGAGCTTTTCCTACTCCTGAGTCAAGGTCTCCATGAAATCTTCCAGCGTAGGCATCTTCCAATTTCTGGGTGTAAGTTTGCTGGAGTGGAATGTCGAAACATACACAAAATACTCCGGCGCCAAATTGGAAAGGATGGAAAAGATAAGTTGATCATATTTATTCTCTATGCCACATTGTTTTATCTGAAGTACCAACACTTTAGACTTGGTAAAGAAGTATTCAATGGTCTCGTAGTGAGCTCGGCTCAGTGAGATTAACTCATTCCCAAGATGATGGCCTCTCATTTCATCTGTCTTCCCAAATAGTGACTCAAACTTGACCCAGACTTCATTCGGTGTGAAAATAATTTCTATGTGAAATATAAGTTCTCTTGAAGTGCCGAGTTAGAGCACACTAAAGGCCTCATCAATCCTATTGAAATACTTAGCTTTCTCCACAACAGAATTTGGCTCTTTCTCAGTTCCCATGGTGACCTGGTAGAGGCCCTTGGACCTCAACTGGATGACCATCTCGGCCTCCCACTCAAAATAATTGAATGGAGTAAGCAAAGGTCTATTTTTCTCCATCCTTCCTGTGCAACATGTGACAAAAAATGCTGTTAAGCCTGCAAAGCAAACACTCAAGTTTTCTGGAAATATGCCGTAAACAACAACTCAAACCTCACAAGATTTGTTTACAGCTCCAACTAGCTCTGATACCATGTAATAATTTAATTCTTAATCAGATCTAGGATCTAGAACAATGTTCACACATGAATTATTTGACAAACTGTGCAAGAGAAACAATCAAAGAGACATAAAATACATGGAATAACACATGTGAATGGTTCTAATTTCTGATCATATTATTATCATGCATCATTTAGATGTTATGTTACACATTTATAAAACATTGGAGAAAATTTGAGTGGCTCTGGCAGCCAATTGGGAAAGTACAATTGTCATGATGAAATTTGACCTCAATCCCCCCTAGGTGGACCAATGGAGCCACAAGTCAGCCCAAACAGTGACAAATTGTTGTGTGGACGTGGTTTAGGTGACATGGGGTCATAATAACACCTTGGAATGTGTGGGTGTGGAAAAATAGGCGGGTTATAGGCTCTAGGTGGCATTAAATGCACCAAATCAGCCCAAAATTGGACAAAATCTCCCTATAGCGCTCTTGGTCAACAAAAATGTCCACAGTCAATGAATGGGAGTGAACAAAAAATTATGAGGGCACACATGTGGATGGTTGAATGAGCTAGAGTGCTCATGTGGGTGTGAATGCACCAATTTAGCTGGTTATTGGTCCAACTAAGCACCCTAAGTCCAAAACCTTGGTGTATTGATGGAAAAATGCAATAAATTTGAATAAGGTGTTAAAATAAGGTACTAAGGATTTATTATTGCTCCTACACCCCTATTGATTTTGGCATAGTCATAACATAAAAAGGGGGTCAATTTTGATAAATATTAATTCTCATTCTATTCAATTTATGAATTGAGGATAAAATATCATGTTTAAATGATTATATTTAATTTGGTAATATAGTGGATGTGATAGGTGGATAAGGGGGTGCATGAGGATTTTGGACTGAATGAGTTGTAATACTAAATGCCAACTAGGAGAAAATCAAGCAAAATATCCATAAATCCAGAAAAAAGATAGAAAGTAGCATAAAAGAATGCCATTCAGAAAAGTAGTGCACAAAGCAAGAAAGTGCAGAAAAACATGTCAGTATAGAAATAAGGAAACAACAAAAAATCAAGGAGGGTGTAGTTTCTAAAAGGAAGAAAAGATAATTAGTTGGAAAGGCAGGAAAGCAAGGGAGAGGAAAGCATGAAAGTTCCTATTTAGTCAATGAGGGAGAAAGGAAAGAATGAGAAACAAAGTGTAGTGCATATAAGGAGCCAAATATTTATAAAATAAGGAGCTTCACTCATATTCACATCTTTT
Source organism: Pseudotsuga menziesii (assembly GCA_001517045.1). NCBI lineage: Eukaryota > Viridiplantae > Streptophyta > Pinopsida > Pinales > Pinaceae > Pseudotsuga > Pseudotsuga menziesii. Next base: position 509,558 of record LPNX011073399.1, on the reverse strand, counting down.
GGTAGTCTAAGTTTGTGAATGAGAAATATTTGAGCTTCTATAGGCTTTGGAGACGTGCCCTTAGCCAACTATGGGATATGCAACCCATAGTAATTATTCTTGTTTTGTTCTATGATTTGAGTGAAACCTATGAAATTATGGAATTCTGATTTATAGGCTTGATTTATCTCTTTTCATGAAGGGTACGAGTCTCCAGTATTGTTGCAAAGAATGGTACAAGTTTGAGGTGGGTTTGTGAGGAGTCTCAACAAGTAAGAGAGTAGTAGTCTGGTTGCACCCCCTATGAGGTATATCAGATGATTTGGTGCCTCTCATGCAATATATGAGGATCATATTTCACTCTAGTTATGATCCAACATTCCTTTCTCTTCTTCCAATCTCTTATTGAAGGTTTTGAGCCTATGTTGTAAGAATCCTGTATCTGAGATCTCTTGTAAGTTTTGGGATCATATCTACTTTTATAACGCTGGTATAAATATGTGATGGGGTTTTATTATATTCTTGTTAATGTGTGTAATATCTTATATATGTATTATCATGATTTCAATATCCTTATAGGCTGTTTGAATGTATCTATTTCCAAGTTTGCTCTATATGCATTGAAATTTAAGTAGTTTTGCTGTAATTGATACTAGAAGCTACCTGTGAGTCCAAATTTGAATCTGTCAGTAATTTCAGGTCCTTAACACCTTATTGAATATATAACAAGCCTTACCATCATAATTTATGACCCTTAACCAATGTTTGGGAGTCCCTGGATTGTAACTAGTTGTGGAGTCCTGATTGAGATTATTGCTTGTGGGACCTAAATTTTTTTACTAATCATTCCTAGCCTTGCATATCTAAACCACATATGATAAATTAAATTAAATTAAATTTAAGTTCTACAATCCTTCATGGGTCTAAACCCATCACCCTCATTTCTTAGGAAATGTCAAGTGGAAGATCTAGTTTGCATATGTTTGTGTTCCCAGTAGCATTGGAGTAGAATTCAGCCTCGCTAATGTTCAAAACATAAATGGTACCAATACCTTTTGCAAAGGATCCTTAATATAGCACAACCATACTATATTTCATGGTCTTTGAAATTTCCCTCTTGATCCTTGTTAAAGTGACCAGTTTGATCATTTTATCTTCGTTGTTTTGTCTAGATCTTTGGAAGAGAGAGTTAATGTCCAATCATATATGATTGATGCATTACAGTGGTATTAGATCATTGTAATTTGAACCTACTCGTGATATTCCTAAATTATTACTAAAATAGATCCAAACCCCAAGAACAAAAGGTCATAAGAACTTTTCATAGTTGAAGAGGAGGAAGTCAATTCCACCAAAGGGGAGATCCGAGAAGGAAAAGAAAGTATGGATGACTAAGGCATGAGTAGAGAAGAGAAGGATGATATGTTTGCATAAATAATACTGAAGTTTATGGATAAATTTACCCAAGTTCAAAAATAAACAAGAGATATATTGTTTATATTAGGGGACAAGAAAGATGGTGAAGTCAATGACAGTGGTTCTCATCACTAGGAGAAGAAAACATTCAAGGAGAAAACATTCTCTAAGATTGGACCACATAACAAGCCACATGAATTCAAATATTTTCCAAATCCTACTATTCACAAGTTTCTTGAGAATAGGGTGGAATAAACCAAGATGTAATTTGAATGAGTTGCACCTTTGGAGGTTTGACTTGTAGAGTACTTAACATTTAGTGAAGAGTTCAAAATGAATTTGACCTTAAAATATTATTGTGACTACCAAGACAAGGTCAAATATAGAGGAGGTATAATAATTCCAACCCAAAATTATGAATTGCATAAAACCATTGTGTTGAGGCCCCGAAATTCACAGGCAAGAACAATAAGGGATTATGCCCATTCAACGTTCCCAACTAGCCCGTTGACTATTTGGTATAGGGAATCTGTCTGGTTTGCGGTCCGGCTATCGTAGGTCAAAGTAATAGAAACAAAAGGTTTTACCGGTTGCGGCCCGGTCCACTGTGTTTTTTGTATTTTTTGACTTAATGTATGAGATGCATACACCTAACTAACAATGCAGGATGATTTGGATGCCAGGAACAGTCACAACGTGATACGCAGGTTCTTACCTCTCGTCTTAGACTCACCTACATCTAAATCACATATGCAACAATGAAATGAACTAACTATCTATCTATCTACCTATCCCCGGGGAGCCAGATTGTAAATTATTTGTGAGTAATGTGTATTGTACATGCAATATAAAGAGAAACTACAGTTAGCTGATATTTCTTTCCACAATGCATGAACGATTAAAGATATTTCAACAACCAGATAGCCAATTGTTTTATGAACCACATACATTACTCATGGTGGTCATTCCACACAATAAACCAGAAATCATTTAAACAAGAACATAGGTTCAAAGAGTTAGAACGATCTCATGGTTAATGGACAAAAAGATGGAAAACAAAATAGTTCATCTTTTAGCCATCCACAGCATAACATTTGGACATTCCACCAATCTTTCTCCAACAGGCAAACCATATTTCTTTATTGCAAAGAGAAATAGTTCTTCTTACAATATCCTTTTTAGTCTCACTGGGAAAAAGCCCCTTTTCCCTCTAAGTTTATTACATTTATACAAAAAGGGAGAAACTGTTAGGCTGCCCAAAATTACCTTTTGGGCTTCCCAACTCTTCGCCTCCCAAAACTTTACTCTTCCTCAAAGATTTACAAAATCATTACAAATTGCAAAAAAGTGACCACTCCTTTACGAGGAGGGTCCCACTTGGGCATCTAGAAACTTCTTCCATTTCGCAGCTTCAGAGGCAATGCCCTCAAATGCGCAGGGTTCCAAAAACTGAATGTTGATTTCAAATTTTTCATCCTGGTTCTTTATAGCCTCCACTCTGGCAGCGCTCAACCGAAGCTGGTCTTCCAAAAGCTGCACACTAATTGCTGAATGGCCTGCTTCGCTTCTCAGAATCTGGTCATCAATGGCCTTAATGCGTTGCATTCTTGCTTCTTCATCCTGATGTCTTTTCTGCAACAATATCTCCATAAATGAATCGTGGTCTGGGAAATCATCTAGCCTTTGCTCGGCCTCTACCTGGCACCGGTTGTATGTGATAAGGACTCTTCTGAAAAATTCCGTGTAGGCTCCCTTCGTCTTCTTGACTGCTTTCTTGAAATGCTCTGCGGTGTTAATAACAAATTCTATTAAGTTATAATCCCGCTTGACGGCTAGTTTATCTATTGATGGCAGCTCTGCTGGAGTTTCTTCATTGCTTTCCGACCTCGCCATTCTTGCAGTTAGGACCTCGAGGACGTCCTGAGATCTGTCCACAAAGTAAGATGCAGTTTCCAAGATCTCTTCCAATCGGCCATCGATCTACAACACTCTACATCTTTCCTCTTCAACAGCAGTCTGCAGTTGCAGCATCTTGGCTTTTTGGGCCAAGACATGCTCTTTAAATGGATGGAGGTTAACCTGCTGTTATTTTTCTTCCTCCAGAGAAGTGGTCAGAGAATAAATCTGCTCTTGATGTTTCTCTCTCTGCTCTTGGGAGTGTAGCTCACTAGCTTGTAAGATGATCTTTTGCTGCTCCTCTAGTTCTTCTACCTTTTCCAGCAGCCGATCTTTCTCCACCTTCTGCTCTTGGTATTCATTCTGCACTTTCTCCAAGCATTCTTGGGTAGTCTCCCTATCCTGTCTCTCTTCATGGAGGGCCTGCAATTCAGCCTTAGAAGCCTTCATCTCTTTCTGCATGTCCTCATATTTCCGCTTCAGCCTATTGCTTTCCTCCCTTTCTTTCCTCAAGGTGTCTTTCAACTAAGCGGAGGATTTCTTGGACTACTCCAAGTCAATCATCACCTTATCTATGTTATATTCTAAGGCGTTTATTAGTGCAACCCCAACTCTCAGGGTGAATCTTGGATCTTGGTCTGTTCCCAACATAACAGCCGTATCCAAGATCATTTTCCCAGGCATATCTCCTGTTTCAACCCTCTTTTCTGTTCTCTTTATTATCCTCTTCGTAGCCCTGTAATAAAACACAGTGTTAAAATCAGGGATTTCTTCTCCCTTTTTCTGCACAAAGGGGACCAGCTTCAATGTGGGGACCATGGGTGTGCTGGCAACAGGTACTTGCGGGTCCTGAACCTCGGGGTTCTCCACATCCTGGGTCTACCCTGCAACTGTTTTAGAAGCTGACTGCTCTGTCTGTGTCAACTTCATCCTTTCAGCTTCTTGATTTTGAAGCTCCTCCTCCAGCTTTCTTTTCTTTTCTTATTCTTCTTTCTTAGCTGCTTCTTCTGCTTTCTCAGCTGCTTCCTGTGCAGCTTTCTTCTTTTCTTCTTCTTCTTCTGTGTGCAGCCACCTTGCAGCCTCTTGTGCCAATATTTGAGCTTCCTCATTTCTCTTTCTGGCCTCTTCATTAGCCTTGTCTTGTTCATCTCCCTTCCCACCTTTTGTGATAATCTTCTTCTTAAACCTTCTTCTCAAGGTTGTCATGTTTACCGCATTTTGGAAGATGGACTCCTCTCGATCCCAATGGTGGGCATACTCAAAATGCACGTTGTGCTCTTTACAGTGTTCAGCCACTTTTCCATGAGTATCATTTCTACGAAAGGGCATCTCTCCAAAATGGAACCTTTCCAGTTCTTCTACAAATTCATCAGCCTTTTTCACTCTGGTGAACTTGTAGCTTCCTAACACGAAGGGCAAAGGAGGATAAGCAGTCTTCTTATGCTCGAACAGAAAGCTACCTATTCCATCCAGGAACACTTGTCTGACTGCCTCCTTGTGGATAATGTAATTAGTTACGTATTTGGGCAGCAGGGAAGGTGCTCTCGAACCTTTGAACATCCTGAATTATAGGCCATTTTCAGTCAAATAGTAGTCTGCATACTCCTCTATTACTTGTAGGGCCTCCTTCGACATACAATCACACTCCTTCAGGAAAATGAGTGTGTATAGAGGCATAAGGAAGTGTTCACAGAATTCTCTGTAATGGCTATGATATTTATGTGCCCACAATGGTTTATAAGTAGCATAGACAGGAATTCTTTCCTTGTCCCAGATGCACTTGAGACCAGGGAAAGGCTGGTTGCATAATATGCAGTCTATCAGTATGGAGCTCATATAGAATTCTGATCTTTTTTGGGACTCTCCTCCCAAGGCTGAGGCCAAGCAAGAAGAAAGACTGTTTGAGACAAGGTTGGCCCAGTTGAAAATTGTCCCCTGGGTTGCAACATGAAAAATGATGGGTATCCACTCCAACTTGAAGAACCTACCATGTGCTCTTCCAAAAATCCGGTTCAACATTAAAGCTATGAACCTGTAGGGAGCCCTTAAGCTAGCTGTATCGTAATCACCTGTTGGTTTATATCTGTAATGTTTTCCTTGCAACATCATCTTTTTAAATGTCTCCACCAAATCCATTCTAATGTTGTTTAGCCAATCATCAGATAAAAAGACTTGGGCTTTTGGCAGGTGGTAGGCCAGAGCTACATATCAAAGGCTGTATGCAGCATAGCCCTATCTTTCAACATTTTCCAGGATCATTGTTGTGACATCTGCCCGGGGCAGAATCCATCTGATTACCTCAGAGCACGGGAACAACTTTGGTCTGGTGGCAATCTTCATCAGTGAAGATCTTTCTATGTTGGCATATATGGACTCTTATTCTAAGCCCATGTTAGGAACCTCTCTGCGGGTGATCAATATATATACTTCCCCCCATTGGTACTCAGGTTCAATGCCGGAAATGCACTTCGTGTCTTCGTAAATGTATTCAGTTTTAGTGACAACCTCTACTTCTGGCTCTTCTTCGACCACAGGGGCCTTCTTCTTTTGTCTCTTTGACATTGTGAGCTCTTCCTTCCAGAAAATTGTAACATTAATCCCTTTGGATGAGTGACAAATAGGTATATATTAATGTGCAGTGTGCCATTTCTTCCATGATTAACATGATAGCAATCAGTCAATGAAGTGAATATATGCATGTATAGCCTGAAATGACCTAACTACAGAACTATTAAAACCCAATGTGCAACGTTCAGTGACTTAGTTTATGTCTAGCATGATGAAACATAGTTACATACAATAGAATATGCAATCTACCATTGCTATAGGCTATTAAACACTTCTAACCATATAATCGAGCGGGGAAACATCTATACTACATGAGGAAAACTCCCACTCTCTACGGGTGCCATTGTTATTTCGCTGCGCAGGATAGACAAGGGAAAAAAACCCTTGCAATCCTTTTCAACAGCACTTTCAAATGGATTGCCCATGCAATCTAAAGGTCAACATCCTAAATGCAATGGCACATCCCTTCCCCCTCCGGCTCGGATTCAAAACAAAAACCAACGGTGTGCGGAATGGCATGACAAAACGCATGCTATTCGAAAGTGCGGGTAATATGAAATCCACACAAGAACGGGAAAACTACCAAATTCCACAGAAAAAACCACAAAACTCTCCCCTACTAAAATCATCATCGCCCGGGGCAGTTTGGTGCAGACAGCGTAACGGCCGTCTGCACCAAACCCTTTTTACTACGCGCAAGGCTGCGAAAGGTCGAGGGCAAAACTACTCCGTGGGTTAAAAGCGTCCCCCACAGTGAATAGTAAGACCCCCAAAACTCTTCAATACATAGGTGCAATCACGGGGGAAGAGAAACAGTCATGACAAACCTAACCGCAGCAAACATCAATCCAATGCCTCGAACAGAACAGGGTAGGGAAACAACGGGCCTACCTGGCACTGATGTGTAACCAGCGTGTAAGGTGGGACAAAGAAAATCGGGCTTCCACAGCTGCCACCTGGACGCGGGTACCAACGATGGGGTCCGAACAAGCTTCGAGCGATCGACAACACGATGGCGACAGAGCACGGCAGTTGAAAATACCAATAGAATAATCCAACATGTCCCCCTTACCTCATATATATACATACGGTCAATTCTTGCGGCGGGGAAAAATTTAAAAAGCCGGATGTCAGAGACATTTGGATCGGCAGCCGAAAGTGTATTTCCTTCCGCAACGGCGGAAGACCAAACCCTAGATCCATCCACAATGACAGAGATAACCGGGTAACAAATGGCATGCGTCAGAATTCTAACATTGGAACCAAAAGCAGAACCTCAGCTGCAACAGCGGATATCAAAAGGGTATCATGCCCCACTATACAGCGCTTAAATCAGAAGAGAAACCGCTAGGGATCGGCAAGGTTAATCTTTCTTTTATCTGCAATGACGAGAGAGTAAAGCGTGCGAACTTCTGCAACGTTGGATCCAAAATGACTTATGAAATGGAGCAAAAAAAAATTTCCGCAGTCGCAACGGTGGAAGCTCAGGACTTATGAATGTTAAAGGAATGATCGGAAGAGGAAGCAGTTTCCTTCTGCAACGGTGGAAGAAAGAAACGATAAAAGTTTCGATGCAAAACCAAGATTCAGCCAAGGTAAAAAATGAATAAATCGGAAAGAAAGTCGAAGTCCAAAAACCGAATGTCCATCTACAACGGTGGAAGCTAACAGAAAACACCTTCCGCAACAGCAGAGAAATAAAATATAAACAACTCCGATGTAAAACCCAAAAGTTAGCCGAGCGGGAAACGAAACAGTTAAGCAATGATCGGGAGAGGAAGTGGTTTTTCGTCTGCAACGGCGGAGATAGAAATGACAAATTCCTCCGACGGAAACAAAAATATCGACCGATGAGAAAACCAACAGATCAGAAGGAAAATCAAAGACAAAACCAACTATCCATCCGCAACGGCAGAAAACCAAACCACAGATCCGTCCCCAACGGTGGAAAACCAAACCAAATAATTTCGATTCAGGCATGCTTCAAATGCATTCAAAGGTAGCGAGAAAGCTTGATCATACAGTGGATTACTTCAAGTGCTAAAAGGAGAAACCAAACAAGTGGTAAATCAATTTAATCCTCTTGAGAAATCATTACTAGACCAACTCAACGAAGAAAATCGAACTAATCCAAGCAAAAGGAGGGTCCTAATTTTTTTTGAATTTTGGGAAATTGTTGCAGCTGCGACACATTGGTAATATCTTCCTTCCCTACTTTCATGGATATGAAAAATGCACTGCTAGTTCTTGGGTGCAAAAACTAGATACCTACTTTCAATTGAACTCAATGGCTGAAAGGGATTCCATTAGAATGGACACTTTGCATTTAGAAGGGAATGCAAGTGATTGGTGGTTTCATGGGTTAAAGACATTGGGACATGATAATGTAACCACCTATGAAGAGCTCATAAGAAGGTTGGTGAATAGGTTTTATAGAAGGGACCATGAAATTTCATTAAATAATCTTTCCCAATTGAAGCAGTATGGAACTCCGAATGCTTACATTTTAGAATTTCAAAAGGTGGAAGTTATGGTTAATGAGATGTTTGAATCTCGCTTAGTTCTCTTTTTTATAGAAGGACTAGCAGAGCCACTTCAGGTTCAATTTAAATTTCATTATCTTTCTTCATTGCAAGATTATATGGACAAGACTAGATATCTTCAAGATGTTATTCCAAAAACCAGATTTCCACCTAAGAGTAACTTTCCTCTTAAGCTCAAGGATAAGAGACCTTTAAAAATGGTCCAAGTAGATATTTCAAGAAGGATAAATTTTCCAAAGACTAATATGAGCAAAGGAGAAATGTTAGAGCATAACCAATCCTTATTACCACAGTCTTAGACCTTAGACACTTTCAATTTCTTTTTATGCAGTGATTTCTATGGTTTAGACTCAGGGAAATTGATCAATTGCCATAGTTTATGCGCTCCTAGTTGATAATTATGCACATTTGATGCACTCCAGGTTGATAATTCTAACACCCAAGCTCCTACATTGATTACATTTAACCAAGAATGTGTTCGCCTTCCCCCTTTTTAGGTATTTTGACTTCCTTGAGGCACTAGTGCATGAACTAGGTGGTTTTTGGCCTTCCTTGAGCATGCATTGCCTCCTTGGGACACTACCACTCACCCATGTGCTCACCCAAACCTGTCATACCTCCACACATGTTCCAACATGCCTCAACCACGTTCACACAAGGATTCATGACTGTTTGGGATGATTTGGAGGCTCATTGGTCCACCTAGGGGGGTTTTAGGGTCAAATCTAGTGCTGACACTTATATGCATCCAGAAGGCCTCCAAGGCCTCCCGATTTTTCCCTGTTGTACTATTTACATGTTCTAGACATTTTTACATGTTAGAAAGTCATAATAATATTAGTTATTGGCTTCATGTGTGTATGCACATTTTACTCTTTCAGTTACTTTGTGCTTGTTTTGTAAACTATTTTTGAATTGTGAGAGTTTATTTGCTCCTGGCTCAAGTTGTGAATAAATTATCACATGGTATCAGATCTGATTGGAGCTTCATATCAAATCCATAGTGTTTGAGCTGAAATTTTAGGTATTTTCTAGATAGATTTGAGTGTTGTCCATTGCAGGTACATTCAACAATTTGTCACCAAGAGTGCAAGCATAAATGGAACAAACCCATGTTTTGTTGACTCCATTCAAATATTTTTAATGGAAGGATGATATGGTTATCCAACTAAGGTTGAAAGGCCTATTTAGGGTCACCATGGGGATAGAGGTGGAACCAAACTCTATAGTTGAGAAATTGAAGTTCTTCAACAAACTTGATGAAGCATTTGGAATGCTTTGTCTCAACATTTTGAGATACTTTCTCTTCCATGTATATAGTATGACTACTCCAAATAAAGTTTTGCTGAATATTGAAGCTTTGTTTGGAAATGCTAATGATATGCGAGGTCATCGGCTAAAAAATGACCTCATCTCCTTGAGTCTTGCTCGTTTTGATACAATCCAATATTTCTTCACCAAATTCAAGTCATTGGTGCTTCAACTCAAGCAATGTGGCATAGAGAATAAGGAGGATCAACTCATACTGTCCATACTTTTGAATCTAGGTCTAGAGTACTCTGTGTTTGTAACCACATTTCACTCTAGAAAGCTCACAGATCGGAACTGGTGCATGCTTGCATTGGATGATTTCATGGAGTCTTTGACCCAAGAGAAAGACAAGCTAGTGCATATGGGTACCATCAAATCCAAAAAATACAAATCTATTGTTGCAAGAGTTTCAAATCCATCCAAGGGCAAGAAAAAATACAAGGATTCGAAACAGCAAGAAAAGAAGAAACAAGATAGACCCAAATCTTTAGATGGAGGTTCAAATCCTTGCAAGGATAAGGAAAAAAAGAAGCAGGAGAAGACAAAATGCACCTACTGTCACAAAGGGTGGAATACATAGAGTGCATGCATGAATAATACCATTGATATGATGGTGCAACTGTTGGAGAAGAGAAACATCCCACTTCCTGAGGGCGCAAGGAAGAAGGATGGAGGCTCAGGCTCAGATAACAAATAAAGGTGCCATGCCTTGGTTGTTGGTTCTTCATACTCTTCTTCCTTCATTATTGATTCAAGAGAATCAAGCAAAATTTCCTCTATCAAAGAGTTCTTTACATCCATGAATTCATACAGTGGCCCAATTGTTTGAAGGGGTTATGATTCAGAGATCCAAGCCAAAGGGATTGGAAGGATTGATATTGAAGATGGGTATTTTAACAATGTTTTGTTTGTAATAGACTTGGCAGAAAACCTACTCTCAGTGTACCAAATGAAACACACTGGATAAGAAAAGAGAGTAAAATTTACTCCATAAATAGTGGAGATAGCTGAAATATCTACCAACAAGGTGGTGGACTTGGGGTTTGATGACCATCAAGCTAGGATGTACAAATTCTCTCATTTCCTTCCCTACTCCAGAGGGAAAGTGTTCATGTCTCATGCCAATAAAACCAACAATTTGTGGCATGAGAGGTTCGACCATATGAACTACATATACCTCCAGGCATTGAGCAAAGATGGCATGGTGGAAATGCTTCCTCCTATAAATACCTCCAATGGTGCATGCATTGGTTTTGTGGTGGGTAAGCATCCAAAGCACAACTATGAGAAAGGGAAAGCAAGGAGAGCCACTCAAGTACTTATCATGGTACACTTAGATCTTATTGGGACTCTTCCTACACCCTCCTATGGGGGATCAAGGTATGTACTGACCTTCATAGATTATTTCTCAAGGTTTTTCTAGGTCTACTTTCTCAAACTCAAATCTGAAGTCTTTAAGACTCTTAAGGTTTGGAAAGCCCTGGTTGAGAATCAATGTGGTAACAAGATCAAATTAATTCGTATTGATAATGCTAAAGATTATGTGAAAAATATTTTGCAACAACTTTTTGAATGATTTGGCATCCAAATGCAACATTCGGTCCCCTACACACCACAACAAAATTGTGTGGCGAAAAGAAAGAAAAAGGTGTTCAAGGAGATGGAAACCTGTATGATTGAAGCTAAGGATTTGAGTCCTAATATATGGGATGAATCCATTAACTATGTTGCATACATTCATAAAATATCTATTCACAAATCAGTGGATGGTAAAACACCATATGAGGCTTGGTTTGGTCACAAGCCAAATATTTCACATTTAAGAATTTTTGGCTCAAGGGCTTGGGCTAGGATACATCCAGAAAAGAGCAAGGCCTTGCAGCCGAAAAGAAAGGATTGCATCATGGTTGGGTATGCTGAATATAAAAATGGATAAAATATCTTTGATCCCTCAAATCAAAATACTTTCATAGAAATAAGTGTGCAATTCTAAGAAGAGATCATTCCAGACTTCAAACTAGCACTCGGTGAATGCTCTTCTCCTCAACACCAAGGTGATGTAAGTGATGATTCCATTTCTGATATTTCTAATATTTCTGATTCTGAGATGGCTGAATATGATGTTTCTGAACATGACTCCCTCGCTTGGCCCAAGTGGGATGAGAAAACTTTTGAAGATTCCAGGGATTTAGCTGGCAATCCATTAGATCCTAGGAAGACTAGATCGCAAAACTTCACACTGCTTCTTTTGCAAGTGAAGTGTATCTTGCTGAGAAATGATTCATGATGGTTGGATATGATACAAAATCATATTATTAAGCATAAATTGACCCAATATGGAAAAAAACCATGCAAGAAGAGTTCAACTCTCTACAGGAAAATGAGACTTGGGAATTGGTTCCCTTGCCTTCCTAGAGGAAGCTAGTGCAATGCAAATGGATCTATAGGAACAAAGTTGATCCTTATGGTTATGGTATAAAGTATAAGGCCACATTTTTTTCCAAATTATTCTCTCAAGTACATGAAGTGGACTATACATATATATTTTCACCGGTTGCAAAGATGGACTCTATTAGGCTAGTTTTAGGCACTGCTGCAAGCAAGCGCTAGGAGGTTCACCACATGGAAGTCAAAAGTGAAGTTATCCATGGTGATATTAAGGAGGATATATATATTCAGAATCCTGAAGTTTTCCAATAGGATATTTCTCTTTTATGCAGGTTAAAGAAGTCTCTCTACGACATCAAGCAAGCCCACAGGGCTTGGTATGCCATGATGGACAAATTTATGCTTTCACTTGGATTTAAAAGATGAAAGTCTGATCCTAATTTTTATTTTCAGAATTTTGGTGATGTATTTCAGTTCAAAGTAATCTATGTTTATTACCTTTTGATTACAGGTAGCTGCACCAAATAAATTGGGTCAATCAAAGCATCTTTTCACAGTGAATTTTCAATGACTGATCTTGGCTTGTTGAAACAATTTCTTGCTTTGGAAATTGTTCAATCTAAAGCAGGGATCAAGTTAAATGATACAAAAGTATGCTGCATACATTTTAATGAATTTTAAAATGGCTGAATGTAAGGAATCCAAGTTCCCATTTTTTTCTAATATCAAACTAGGTGAAGTTGGTGACTCTCCATTAGTGGACAACTCATTGTATAGGAAGCTAGTAAGGAGTTTGTTGTATCTTACTCATTATAGACCCAATTTATCATATGATGTATGTGCTGTAGCTATATATATGTAGAATCCTAATGAGATACATTTTCAGGAAGCCAATAGGATCCTTCATTATGTACAAGGCACTAGGAACTTCAGGGTACACTATGCTGCTAGTTCTCTACTAGAACTAATTGGATTTTCTGATTCTGATTGGGCTGGAGATCCCAATGAAAGGAAGTCCAGTTCAGGTTATGTATCCATGATTTCCAAAGGTCCCATATTATGTTCAAGTAAGAAAAAACACACCATATACCTATCTTCAGATGAGTCCGAGTACATAGAAGCAGTGAATGCAGCTACACAATGTGTGTGGTTACAAGGTATTCTTCAGGAGCTTGGAGTTGCACTTGATTCACCCATAGTAATTTAGTGTGACAATAGAAGTGAAATAAATATTTCCATAGATACAGTACAGAGATAGAGGACCAAACACATTGAGATACACATGCACTACATTCGGAGCATGGTGCATGATCAGGTGATAACCTTGTAGTATTGCCCATCTATAGAACAAACTGTTGATATTTTCACCAAGTGCTTCAAAGAGAAGACCTTCACCTACTTGAGATCATTTCTTGGGGTGAGTAATACATGGTGATGGATACCATTCACATTCATATTTTTGGCTCCATGTCCATTTTTGAGGAGAGGTTTTGTTTCCATGTGGTTTTCCTCTTTTCCTCGTTTTCATGGACAAATAAAATTTTATGTTGTATGAGGTGACTTGAGCCTTTGTTGCTAAGGCCTCCATGATATTTTTGGATAAGATGTACTAAGTCAAGATTAGGGGGGGGGTGTTAGAGAATAATCCATCCTTAGTACCATATTATTAGACCTTAGAAACTTTCATTTGCTTCTATGCAGTGATTTCTATGGTTTAGACTTAGGGAAATTCATCATTTTCCATAGTTGATGCGCTCCTAGCTGATAATTATGCATAGTTGATGTGCTCTAGGTTGATCATTCTAACATCCAAGCACCCACATTGATTGCAATCAACCAAGAATGAACTCCCCTTCCCCCTTTTCATGTATTTTGACTTCCTTGAGGTGTTAGTGCATGAACTAGGTGGTGTTTTTCCTTCCTTGGGGAATTTATTGCCTCCTTGGGCCACTCCCACTCACCCATGTGCTCACCCATGCCTGTCATACCAACAAAAACATTCCAACATGCCTCATGCACATTAAAACAAGGATTCGTGACCACTTGGGATGATTTGGAGGTTCATTGGTCCACTTATGGGGGTTTGAGGGTCAAATCTAGTGCTAACACTTGTATGCATCCAGATGGCCTCCAAGGCCTCACAATTTTTCCCTATTGTAATATATACCTATTCTAGACATTATTACATGTTAGAAATTCATAATAATATCAGTTATTGGATTCATGTGTATGTAAATTTTACTCTTTCAACTATTTTGTGCTTGTTTTGTAAACTATTTTTGAATTGTGAGAGTTTCATTGCTCCTAGATCCAATTATGAATCACTTCTCACAATAAATAAATTATGCTTTTCATTCCAAGAGACATGGGTTTCATGCCACAAATGTGCTAAGGGGAAAGCACATTATATTGATTTATTATTCTTTTGAAATTGAAGATGAAGAAGAGAATGATGGGAAACCAATAAATGCAGAGGAAAATTATGAATCAACAGATGAAGAGAAACCACAACTAGATTATGGGGAATTTATTGTTTTTTATGAAATACCAAGATTCCATACTCTTTTATTTAAGGGAGTAGACCTAGGACACATGTAAGAATGGATTCACAGTTGGATCTAGGAGCCAAAGAAACTTTCACAATTAGATATTGTTTACAAAACATGCACAAAATAGATGAAATAGTAAAAAAAATACATACACACATGAGGTCAATAACATATATTATTATGATTGTACAACATGAAACTATGTTTGGAACAAGTATATAGTACAATAGGGAAAAATCATGAGGCCTTGGAGGTCATCTGTGTGCATACAAGTGTCAACTCAAGATTTGACCCTCAAACCCCCCTATGTGGACCATTGAGCTTCCTAATGATCCCAAACGGTCATGAATGCAAGTGTGAACATGAGAAAGGCATTATGGAACATAAATGGAGGTATGAAAGGCGTGGGTGAGCACATGGGTGTGTGTGTGTGGCTCTAGGAGGGAAATAAATTACAAAGGAAGGTAAAAACCACCTAAACCAAGCACTAGCACCTCAAGTCAAACAATATCCATGAAATTGGGGATGGGGGGTGCATGATGGTTGACTATAATAAATGTGGGTGCTTGGTTTGTCAGAATCATCAACCCAGAGTTCCTCAAATATGTATAATGATCAACCAGGAGTGCCTCAACTATGAGTAAATGCCAATTTACCTAAGGATAAACCATGGAATCATTGCATGAACGCAAATGAAATATTCCTAAGGTCTAAGACTATTGTACTAAGGTGTATTATTCTATAACACCACCCCTATTAATTCTTACTTATTACTGCTTCACCAAAAATATCATGGAGACCTTGGAAACAAAGGCTCAAGTCACCTCATACAACAAATTTTTTTATTTGTCTATAAAAACAAGGTAAGGAGGAAAACCTGATGGGAACAAAAAATCCCCTAAAAAATGGACATTGAGAAAAAAATATGAAAGTGAATGGTATCTATCACCATGTATCACCCACTCCAAGAAGGGATCTCAGAGAGGTGAAGGTCTTCTCTATGAAACACTTGGTGAAAATGTCAGCAGTTTTCTCTGTAGATGGGCAATACTGCAAGGCTATCACTTGATCATGCACCAAGCTCTGGATGTAGTGCATGTGTATCTCAATGTTTTTGGTCCTTTATCTCTGCATTGGATATGTGGAAATATTTATTTCACTTTTATTTTCACACAAAATGACTGTGGGTGAATCAAATGCAACTCCAAGTTCCCAAAGAATACCTTGCAACCACACACATTGTGTAGCTGCGTTCACTACTCCTTTGTACTCGACCTCAGCTAAAGAAAAGGGAGATGGTGTGATGTTTATTTATTGAAAAACATATGGGAACTTGTGATAGCATTAATAAATAACCTGAATTGGAATTCCTTTCATTGGGATCACCAGCCCAATCAGAATAAGAAAATACTACTAGTTCTAGTGGAGAACCAACAACATAGTGAACCCCAAAGTGTCTGGTTCCTTGCACATAGTGAAGGATTCTCTTAGATTCCTTCCAATGGATCTCATGAGGTGGATGAATATATATATCTACAACACCAACATAATATTCCAAATCAGGTCGATAATGTGTAAGATACAACAAACTCCCGACTAGTTGTCTATACAAAGAGTTGTCTACCAATGGAGACTCACCAACTTCACCTAGTTTGATACTAGAAAGGAATGGGAACTTGTATGAATTAAATTCATCCATATTAACAATTCTTAAGAATAATTTTTTCTGACCTTTATTCCTATTTCATATTGCTCAATTTCCAAACCAAGAAATTGCTTCAATAATCCAAGATCGGTCATGGAAAACTCATTGTGCAATGAAGACTTGAATGAGCCAATTTATTTAGTGCAGATAACTGTAATAAAATGAGCATAAACATAGAGTAAAATTACCTGAAATACATCACCAATATTCTGCAAACAAACATTAGGATCATATTTGAATCTTTGAAAGCCAAGTGATATCAGAAAATTGTCCATCTTGGTATACCAAGCCCTGGGGGGATTGCTTGAGGCCATAGAGTGATTTATTTAACCTGCATACAAGATAATGATCCTTTTGGAAAAATTCAGGTTTTTGAATATCTATGTCCCCCTGAATTTAACCATGAATAAATTCACTCTTCACATCCATGTGGTGAACCTCCAAGTGCTTAGATGCAACAATGGCTAAAACTAGCCTGTTAGAGTCCATCTTTGCAACTGGTGCAAATGTCTCTGTATAGTCCACTATTTGGAATTGAGGGAAGAATTTGGAAACCAACATGGAATTATACTTTATATCAGACCCATTAGCAGAAAATTTGGTCCTATAGACCCATTTTGATTGCACTAGCTTCCTCTTGGAGGGAAAGGGAACCAATTCCCAAGTCTCATTTTCTTGTAAAGAGTTGAAATATTCTTGCATGGATGTTTGCAATATTGGGTAAATTTATGCTTATTGATATTATTTATGATCATATCCAACCATCATGAATCATTTCTCAGCAAGAAACCCTTTACTTGCAAAGAAAACAATGTGAAATTGTGATATAGTCTTTCTAGGATCTAGTGGATTTCCATCCAAATCCCCAGCTGCTTCAATGGTTTTCTCAGCCCATTTGGTTCGAATGGGTGATCCATAATATTCATAATCATATTCAAAAATATTATAATCAGAAATATCAGAAAGAGAATCATCAGATACATCATCTTGGTGTGGAGGAGATGAGCATTCCCTCGGTGCTAGTTCGAGCTCTGTCATGAGTTCTTCTTCGAATTGCACACTCCTTTAAATGAAGGTCTTTTGAGATGAGGGATAAAATATGTTGTAGCCCTTTGTGTATTAATAATACCCAACCATGATGCATTCCTTTCTTTGAGGATGAAAGGCCTTTTTCTTCTTTGGAGGAATCCTAGCCCAAGCCCTTGAGCCAAAAATCCTAAAATGAGAAATATTCGGCTTGTGACCAAACCAAGCCTCATATGGTGTTTTTCCATCCATTGATTTGTGAATATGTAATACCCTTGGTTTTAAACCCAACAGGGATGGGAATGTGTGCCTTGGTTTTGATCCCATGGTATTTGAATTGTACATGATGTATATATTATTGAGATCATGGCATAGAGCTCAAGGCCAAGGCCCTGTCACCGATCTAATGTTTTGTATAGGTGATCAAGGTTGATACCTATGGTGATAGTGATAATTTAAGCATAGTATATATTTTAATATATCATGTAAATGTACAAATTAATAAAATACCACAGCTAGCTATGGAAATCCAACATGAAAGAGACGGGGGCGTGATTCCACAAGGGATAGGGAGGGGAGTTAGTCAAACTGTTGAGCCAATAGGGCGTGACCATATGACAATGGGGAAACCCATGAACCCTTAGCTACCATTTTTGTCCTCTGTCCTCAATCATTAATTTATTCTATAATTTGGATGAGGAAGTCAATTCCTTGGGCAAATCAAGGCATGGCAGCCTTATTATGTGTCTGAGCAGACCTGCAAGTATGCAATCTGGGAAGCCGCATTCTTGCTTTTGCAGTAAGAAATCACGTGATGCGTGCTAGTTCATCCTGTCTCCCAAGCACAAGAATGTTTTGTTGTGTTGAGTGTCGTGGTTGTTCATTATTTGCTCATGTATTGATCATTCATGATTCATTCGGGAGCAGGATCATAGTGGTGCAACATGAGCCTATGTAATTCACTGTTTAGAGTGGTGAAAGTATGGTTCTGCAGTGTGTGTCTGCCTGACATTGTGATATGCATGTAAACCCTGTATTTCCCTATGTGATAGAGTGTGTGAAACCCTATTTGCTATGTTACAACTTCTTAAGCTAGCAGAGCATTGCTATGTGTTTTCTACAAGTACTTTCCCTTGGTGAACCTTAGTTGTGGGGTCATAGTGTTATCTTGAACCATAGAGGGGTATGGGACCTAATTTTCTCTATATTATAGAGTGAAGCCTTTGTGGTTTGTTACCTTATCAGCATGAGAAAACCAACTGTAGGTTGGTTTGACTGAGTTTTGATGTGATTGTTGGCTTGGTTGAGTAAGTCCAAGGAACCCTTAAGTTATTGGTTTATTTCCTTAGTAGTAGTATATGAAACCCAGTTGTTTGTTGGATTGATGGTGTATGAAATGACCTGATTCTGTGAGTGTTGGTGTGGCTAAGTAAGCCCTCATAAACCCATTGGTTTTTGGCTTGTTGTCTGGGTATCTTGTAAAACCCAATTGTATATTGGCTTGGATAGTTCTGAATATGAAGGTTGGCTAGGATGAGTAAGTCCTGATAACCCCAACTGTATGTGGCTTGTTGCCTTGGATAGTCTGAGAAACCCAAATCTAGGTTGGTTTGAATGAGTTTTGATGTGAATGTTGGCTTGGATGAGTAATTCCAAGGAACCCTTATGTTATTTGCTTTTTTTCTTAGTAGTCTGAGAAATCAAATTGTATATTGACTTGGCTGGACAGTTTGATAAACCCAACTGAAGGTTGGCTTGACTGTGTGTGTGTACTTTGGTCTGGCTATGTGTAAGCATGTTGCTTCTCTAGTTCCTTATGGAAATCATGTCCAACTTGGGGTGGCAGTGTGTTGAGATATTAATGAACACACTGGTCTATGGTTGGGTGGAACGTTGCAGTGACATAGCCAGTTGTGGGACAACTTAATGATCAAGGTAATTATTCTTTGTCCTTCCTGGTTATGCAATGTATTTGCTTATGAATGGACATGCAAAATATGAAGAATTTATTAGGATGAATGCTTTTTTATGCCACGTATTTGTCTATGAATTCCTATGTTCATGTTGAATGCATGTTGATGATCAAGTAGAGGTTTACTTGTGTATGAATGTCCCTATATTTTCTTGTTTATGCCTTGTATGTTTTATGCATTTTACTTCTGTACATGCCTTGTGTTTTTGCAACACATTTGCCTAAGTTCACTGGAGGCTAGAAGCCTGTTATAGGGCCAAACAATGTAGCTAAGCTAAGAATCGTTGAGTTTTTTCCCCTTGGAATCCGTTGCAGAAGGCAGAAACTAGAAGAGTAAAAGTTGAACAAGGTAGAATTGTTGTGTTTTTGCACCCCGGAATCCTCTTGCGGAAGGAGGAAGGAGGGAGGTGGAAAGGGAAATTGAAAACAAGGCATAAAGTGTGTTTTCCAATTTCCAAATTCCAAGGGTGGAAAGAGGAAGTCGAAAGAGTGGAATACTTCTAAGGAAAAAAGATAAATTTCCTATTTTTGAGTTCCAAGGTTTGGAAAGGCGGAGAGAGAAAGTTGGAAGTGCAGAAAAAGGTTAAGGTTGAAAGTTGTCTTTCCTATTTTTGAGTTCTAAAGTGCGGAAGGCAGAAAGCGGAAGTGCAAAATTTGGAATAGCCATTAAATGTTCCATCACACTTTGAGTTTATGATTTCTGAGTCCTGAAGTGCAGAAGGTGGAAAGCAGAAGTGCGGAAGGTAGAAGGAGGAAGAGCCATTAAATGTTCCATCACACATTGAGTTTTTGATTTCCAAGTTCCGAGGTGTGGAAGGCAGAAAGGAGAAGAGTCTTTAAATGTTTCGATCGCACATTAGGTTTCTGATTTCCAATTTTCAAGGTTGGAAGAGCGAAAAGCATAAGTGCAGAAGGATGAAGGTGGAAGGCTGAGAATTCACTTCATTGAACCTTGAGTTTTCAACTCTCAAGTTTCAAGGTTGGGAAGGAAGAGAGCGTAAGTGCAGAGGGTCGAAGGAGAAGTGCAGAAAGGACAGGTCCAGTGTGAAAATGATCACTCGGTACACAAAATGGATCTTTCAAGGGCGGAATGACTGTTATAGTGGTTTCTAAGCCTGAGAATGAAGGTTGAATTGTGTGTTAATGTCCATGCCCTATGTTTAGATGGAGAACAAAGGTTCTTGAAGTAAAAATTTTAAATTATCCACATTAAGGGGTATGGGGACATCACATTATGATATCACAACAAAGGTTTCAACACTAGGGCCTAAATGGGCCAAGTTGAATAGTTAAAATGAGAGAAGAACACCTAGTTTCTGTCTTAACAAAGATGAGGGTTGCAACATTGGTATAAATGGGCCAAGGTAATTAATTGGATAAAGAAGAATATAGTACAAAAGAGTGCTATTTAGCAGAATGGATAAAATTAGCCATCCCCAAAAAATACCCTTGGAAACACTTAATAAAGAGGCAGACTTCAAATCAACGATGAACTCGATTGTATAAAGGATTTCTCTCCCAACATCTTCTATTAATGCACCTTGACCATAGATATGGATTCTACTATAATATTGACCATTCATGCCTGCAATAAACAACTGGTAAGTGATTTTTGAATTTCTGAGATTGTCTACCAATGGTGTATGTTAACACGTCTTGTATATTGAAAAGTTGGTCTTGGTCTAACCAAGAAGATCAAAGAAGATCAACACCAGGAAGATTAACAACATGGATGATGCACAGGATCCCCGTGGACACTGGGAAGATGCTATGGGGGGGAATACAAGAGATCCAAAAGAGAACACAGAGCCAATCCAATGATGGAGATGTGGAGGACCCCATCTACATAGGATTTTTCCACATGGGGAAGGGTATGTAAGGAAAACTTACAATATCCAAGAATCTGAAACAAAATTTGATGAGAAGAGAAACCAAGATATTTCTCTAGTTGTTGCAGCAACCATAGGGATCATAAGGGTGGAGTTGCAAAGTTGTAGAGAGGAAAATAAATGGATGATCAAGGCTCTATAAGAGCAAAACCATTTGAATACAACCATGTTATAGAGTTTGTCATGCCTCCAAAGGAAGATAAACTATGGGCATCACATAACAAATATAGAAGGGAGTAGGAGAAATTCCCACAAGAGGAATGTGAATCTTGACCCAAGGAAGAAAGGTTTTAAACCTTATCACCTCCTGAATCAGCAAAGTCAGACATCACAAGTTGTGATTAAGCTAACCAAAATGATGGGAGACATGCCAAGGAAACCACTCAAATGTTGGGGATGTGGAGGACCCCATTTGCGTAGGATTTGTCCACTTGAGAATGGGAATGAAGGTCAAGTCCACAATACCCAAGGAGATGAGACTCTAGTTAGGAATTAGGGAACATTCCAAAAATCTATGCAGTATTAGAAGACCATAAGGCAGACCATCAATCAACTGTGCTGGAAGTTGAGGGTGATATTTATGAGCAGATTGTTTCTATTTTGATTGAACCTAGATCCACTCACCATTATATCACCCCTAGACTTGTTTAGATGTGCACTTTGAAGAAATCAAAGAATAGAATATCACGGTTAGTCCAAATAGCCACTAGAACCAATAAAAAGGTCAGTGAGGTAGTAAAGAAATGTCCATTGGTCATGGATGGGTTAGTCACTTGTGCAGATCTGAATTTTCTACCACTTGGTTCCTATGATATACTTATTGGAATGGATTGGTTAGAATTGCATAGAGTAAAGCTTCATTGTTACAACAAGACTTTTGAGTGCTTAGATGAAGAAGGAAAACTAAAGGTGGTGAAAGGAATTCCAAAAGTGATCTCTAGTAATCAGGATTCAACAATGCAGCTGAAGAATTTTTGTAGGAAAGGTTATAGAGGATATGCAACCCATATGGTGGAGGCAGCAGAAAATGAAACTCCTAGGTTGGAGGAATTCCATGTGTTGCCAGAATTCAAGGATGTTTTTCCTGATGAGATTCCAGGGCTTCCTCCAAATAGGGACATTTATTTTACCTTTGAACTTGTGTTGGGAGCAGCACCAGTCTCCAAGGCACCCTACAGGATGAGTACAATATAAATTCTAGAGCTGAATATGCAGTTGCAGGACCTATTGGAAAGGAAGTACATCAGACCTAGTGTATATCCTTAGGGAGTATCATTCCTATTTTTGAAAAATAAAGATGGTACACTCTATTTGTGTATTGATCATAGACAACTGAGAAAATCCATTGAGAAGAAAAATTATCCTTTTCCTAGGATTGATGACCCTTTTGATCAAATGGGAAAAGCAAGGAATTTTTTCTAGGGGTGACTTGAGGTATGGGTACCATCAGGTAAGAATCAAGGATGATGATGCTCATAATACAACCTTCAGAGCAAGGTATGGACCTTATGAGTTTGTAGTGGTACCATTCAGTTTCAAAAATGCACCAGCTACATTTATGTGCCGTAGGAATAATATTTTCAGCATGTACTTGGACAAGTTTGTACTTTTTTTCCTTGATGACATTCTTATTTACTCTAAGAATGAGGAAGAGAATGGAGAACATCTGAGTTGGCCATTGAAATTGGTCAGGGAGCATAAGTTATATGAAAAGTTAAGCAAATGTGAATTCTATGAAGACATAATTAATTATTTAGGTCACATTATCTCAGATGAGGGTAGACCCTGAAAAGATTGAGGTCTTTATGAATTGGCCTACTCTAAGAAAGATGACAGATGTAAGATGTTTTTCTTTGGACTTGAAAGGTATTGTAGGAAGTTCATTGAAGGATATTCTATGGGTATAATGACTTGAACAGAGAAGTATGGTTGTACCCAATGAAACCAAGGAAGAAATCTGCTATGTCCTATGAGAAGGATCTCATGACTGAAATCTAACCTCTGAACATAATAGATTTTAAATTTCAGATTGCAAATTTTTGCTCTTGATTTCTATTAACTATTTGCCTGATCTAAAATGGTGTCAAGATGAAATTCTCTATGTGAATGTTCAGGTTTATGGAAGCATGTGTAAGTAGGGGATAAGTGCTCCCACTTGCAAAATCCAAACAATATGAGGATGGCCTCATGGTTGAAAAATATGATTTTCTGTAGGAAGCAGAATTGTGAATTCATATTTTTATTTGACTATCAATGTTATTGATTGTTTGATATTTGGAAAATCATGTATGCATTAAATAGATTTGAAAATATATGATTGAAATCTCTATGATAACATCTCATGTGAACTGCATGCTGGTATGTGACGTAGGTGAGATGATGAAAGTATGCCCTTGGAGTACATAGCTTCTCGAAAGGATGTGTTTTGGATACATAGCTCCTTGGAGGGATGTACTTGGGGTACACAATTCTCAGAAGGATGTAATTGAGGTACATAACTTCTCAGAAGGATGTGTTTTGTATGTATGACTCCTTAGAAGGATGTACTTGGGTACATAGCTTATCCCCCCGGAAAGCTAGGCATTGGTATGCATCACTAGGGATGCCTAGGGTGTAAGACATCTGGGTAAAATTCTTTCTACACACATTCACGTTGTAAGGGGACTGTCACGAGAGTGGGGGATCCATGAAGAGAATATCCCCTAGGTATTATGGTGTCCGGAAAGGAAGTGCCTGAGCGGTGAGAACTGGAGGAGGTGCTAGGCCCTTGAGAAGAGCTTTTATTGAGCACCCAAAGAGGTGTTAGGCTTTGGAGCGGGGCTACTAGATCTCGATTGAGAGATGCTACACAGATAAGTATTTGATTACTTGGAAAATCCTTGTTGATTTATGTAATTACACATGTGCATATGATGCAGCAATAGTTTTGAAAATATTGTTATAGATTGTATCCTATAAGAATGAATTTAACATGTAAATTGATTCATTGTGGTTTTCGAAAAGGAAGCACCTAATATTGGTGAGCACCTAGAGGAGCTGTTAGGATGTGGAGCAGAGATGCCATATCTCGGTTGAGATATTTTTTCATAGGTGATCTGAGGATTGCAGAAAATTGGCTAGCTTTTAATGCATACCCTAGAAGAGCACATGAAGGGTGGGTACGCTCAAGGGATTGTATAACAGAGAAGAGGTACCATCCTTGTGTGGGGTGGGATAGGTCTTGTGGGTTCTATAGTTGTGAAAATACAAGCTGGATACATGTGGAGCCAAAATAAGATACTTATGCAGATAAGTATTTGGTTTACTTGGAAATTCATTGTTGATTTTATGTCAATATACATGTGCAC
This sequence comes from Pseudotsuga menziesii, assembly GCA_001517045.1. Classification (NCBI taxonomy): domain Eukaryota; kingdom Viridiplantae; phylum Streptophyta; class Pinopsida; order Pinales; family Pinaceae; genus Pseudotsuga; species Pseudotsuga menziesii. The sequence continues at coordinate 484,969 of LPNX011073399.1, read as the reverse complement.
GTGACTCATCTATGATTTTGAAAAATCTTGTGAATACTGACATGAGGATTGACTCATTGCTTGAGGCTTGATCATAGGTAATGCTGGCTGTGAAAGACATTGGAAATGTTCCAAGCCGAGGAGAAGGATTCTACAAGACCCATAAAGAGTTCCAAATTGTGCCATTGGACAGATAAAGGTGCAAAAGAAGCACCTCGGTCCTGATGAGGCTACATGGGAGATGTAGGATTCAATGCGATTGGCACATCCATTTTGTTCAATTTTGTAGAGCACTGAGGGCGATGCCAGTGTAGAATTTTTGGTTTAATTTTGTGAAGTACTAAGGATAGTGCTGTTGTAAGGGGGAGGGAAATATAATACCCCTAGTTTTGACCCTAAGGGGGAGGGGGATTTTTTCCCTAGTTTTGACCCCATGTTATTTGAATTTTACATGATGTATATATTATTGATATCATGGAATGGAGCTCAAGGCCAAGGCTCTGTCACTGATATGATGTTTTGTATAGGTGATCAAGGTTGATACCTATGGTGATAGTGCTAAGTAAAGCACAATATATATTTTGATATATCATGTAAATGTAAAAATTAATAAAATACCACAGCTAGCTATGGAACTGCAACATTAAAGAGATGGGAGCATGATTCCACAAGGGACATGGAGGGGATTTAGTCAAAATGCTGAGCCAATAGAGTGTGTCCAAATGTCAATGGGGAAACCCATGAACCCTCAGCTACCCTTTCTGTCCTTTGTCCTCAACCATCAATTTCTTCTAGAAGTTGGATGAGGTAGTTAATTCCTTGGGAAGAGCAAGGCATGGCGGTATGATTATGTGTCTGAGCAGACCTACAAGTTTTCATCCTGGGAAGCCGCATTCTTGCTTCTACATCAAGAAAGCCCTGATGCATGCTAGTTCATCCTTTCTCCCATGCAAAAGAAGGTTTTGTTCTCTTGAGCATCATGGTTGTTCATTATTCACTCACGTATTGATCATTCATGATTGATTCAGGATCAGGTTCATGGTGGTGCAGCGTGAGTCTATGTTATTCACTGTTTGGAGTGGCAGAAGTATGGTTCTACAGTGTGTGTCTGCATGACATTATGATATGTGCGTAAACCATGTATTTCTCTGTGTGACAGAGTGTGAGAAAGCTTTTTTTCTGTGTTACAATGTCCTAAGCTAGCAAAGCATTGCTATGCATTTTATGCAAGTACTTTCCCTTACTGAACCTTGGTTGTGGGGTTATAGTGTTATCTTGAACCATAGAGGGGCATGAGACCTAGTTTTCTCTGTGTTACAAAGTGAATCCTTTGTGGTTTGTTACCTTAGCAGTTTGAGAAACCCAACTATAGGTTAGTTTAATTGAGTTTTGATGTGAGTGTTGGCTTGGATGAGTAAGTCTAAGGAACCCTTAAGTTATTGGCTTATTTCCTTATTAGTAGTCTATGAAACCCAAATGTGTGTTGGCTTGAGGGTGTATGATATGACATGATCTTGTGAGTGTTGGTGTGCCTGAGTAAGCCCTGATAAACCTAGTGGTATTTGGATTGTTGTTTGGGTATCCTATAAAACCCAATTGTATATTGGCTTGGCTGGTTCTGAATGTGAAGGTTAGCTAGGTTGAGTAAGTCCTAATAGTCCCAACTATATGTGGCTTGTTTCCTTATATAGTTTGAGAAAACCAACTATATTTTGGTTTGAATGAGTTTTGATGTGAATGTTGGCTTGGATGAGTAAGTCCAAGAAACCCTTATGTTATTGGCTTTTTGTCTTAGCAGCCTGAGAAATCCAATTGTATATTGGATTGACTGGACAGTATGATAAACCTAATTGAAGGTTGGCTTGACTGTGTGTGTGTGCTTTGGTCTAGATGTGTGTAATCCTATTGCTTCCCTAGTTCCTTGTGGAAATCATGCCTAGCTTGGGGGTGGCAGTGTGTTGAGAGATCAATGAACACACTGGCTTATGGTTGGATGGAACATTGTAGCGACATAGGTAGTTGGAGGACAACTTAATCATCAAGATACATATTATTTGTCCTTCTTGGTTATGCAATGTATTTGCTTATGAATGGACATGTTGAATATGAAGAATTAATTAGGATGAATGATTTTTTATGCCACGTATTTTTCTATGAATTGCTATGTTCATGTTGAATGCTTGTTGATGATCAAGTAGAGGTTTTCTTGTGTATGAATGTCCTTGTATTGGCTTGTTTATGCCTTGTATGTTTTATGAATTTTACTTATGTACATGCCTTGTGTTTTGCAACACATTTACCTAATTTCAATGGAGGATGGAAGCTTGTTATTGGGCCAAAAATGCAGCTAAGGTAAGAATTGTTGAGTTTCCGCCCCTTGTAATCCACCATAGAAGGTGGAAATTGGAAGAGGAAAAGTTGAAGAGGGAAGAATTGTTGTGCTTCTGCACCTAAAAATCTACCTGTAGAAAGTGAAAGGCAGGAGGCATAAACGAAAGTTGAAAACAAGGAAGAAAGTGTGTTTTCTGATTTCTGAAGTATGAGGTCAGAAAGCAGAAGTCGGAAGCGTGAAAGTATTCTAAGGAAAAAAGATAACTTTCTTATTTATGAGTTATGAGGTTGAAAAGGTGGAGAGTGGAAGTCAGAAGTGCAGAAAAAGGTCAACGTCAAAATTTTTCTTTCCGATTTCTGAGTTATGAAGTGCAAAAGGTGGAAAGTGGAAGTGCGAAAAGGAGAAGGCGGAAGAGCCGTTAAATGTTTCGTGACACTTTGAGTTTCCAATTTCTGAGTCTCGAAGTGTGGAAGGAGGAAAGAAGAAGTGTAGAAGGAATAAGGCGGAAGGAAGAAGAGCCATTAAATGTTCCATCACACATTGAGTTTCTGATTTTTGAGTTCTAGGGTGTGGAAGGAGGAAAGAAAAATTGCAGAAGGCGAAAGAGTGTTTGAACTTTTTTGTCGTATATTAGGTTTTAGATTTCCAATTTCCTGGGTTGAAAGGGTAGAAATCAAAAGTGTGAAATGTGGAAGGTGGAAGGATGACAATTCACTTCATTGAACCTCTAGTTTCTGGCTCTCGAGTTTCGAGGTCGAGAAGGCAGAGAGTGGAAGTGCCGAACGCAAAGTGCAAAAAGGACAGGTCCAGTGTGGAAATGATCATTTGGGACATAGAAGGGATCTGTCAAGGGTGAAATGACTATTACAGTGGTTTTTAAGCATGAGAACGAAGGTTCAAGTGTGTGTTAACGTCCATTCCATATTTTTCGAAGGAGAACAAAGGTTCTTGAAGTAAAATTTTTAAATTATCCACATTATGGGGTATGGGGACATTACAGAATATATATTTTTTGTATGTATGCAACACAATTGATGGCTTCATCCCATATCTTAGGATTCAAATCCTTTGCTTCAATCATGCGGGTATCCATCTCCTTGAGGGCCATGTTTTTGCGCTCTTCCACACCATTTTTTTATGGTGTGTAAGGGACCAAATGCTGCATTTGGATGGCACATTCTTCACAGAGCTGTTGAAAAATATTATTCACATAATCTTTCCCATTATTAGTCCTAAGCACTTTTATCTTGTTTCCACAATGATTATGAACAAGAGCTTTCCAAACCTTAAGAGTCTCAAAGATTTCATATTTGAGTTTGAGAAAGTAAACCCATCAAAACATTGAGAAATCATCTATGAAGGTAAACACATACCTTGATCCTCCATATGAGGGTGTGGGAAGAGTCCCAATGAGATATGAATTTACCAATGCAGGTACTTGTGTATCTCTCCTTGATTTCCCTTTCTCATAGATGCACTCTGGATGCTTTCCCACCACACAACCAATGGATGGGCCATTGGAGATCTTGATAGAATGAATCCCTTCCACCGTGCCTTCTTTTCTCAATGCTTGGAGGTATATGTAGTTTATATGGATGAACATCTCATGCCACAACTTTATTGACTCATTGGAATGATTTAGGAGTGCATTCCCTCTGGAGTAGGGAAGAAAATGGGAGAACTTGTACATTCTAGCTTAATGATCAACAAACCCCAATGCCACCACCTTGTTGGTAGAGATATCAGCTATATCCACTATGTCTGGAGTAAATTTTACTCTCTATGCTTCACCAATACGTGTTATTTTGTACACTAAGAGTAGGTTCGCTGGAAAGTTGGGTACAAACAAAACATTGTTAAAATACCCATCTTCAAGATCCATCCTGCCAATCCCTTTTGATTGGATCTCTGAATCATCACCCATTCGAACAATTGGGCCACTATCAGAATACATGGATGTGAAGAAATATTTGACAAATTTCATGTGCCTTGATTCTCCCAAATCAATGATGAAGGAGGAATAATATGAAGAACCTATAACCAAAGCATGGTGCCTCTCTTTGTTGTGTGAACCTGAACCTCCATCTTTCTTCCTTGTGCTTTCAGACATTGGGATGTTGTTTTTCTCCAATAACCACAACATCATGCCTATGGTATTCTTGATACATGCAATCTTTGGATTCCATCCCTTGTAGCAATAGGTGCATTTGGTCTTCTCCTTCTTATTCTTATCCTTGTACTTTCAAGGATTCGAACCTCCATTTGAAGATTTGGGTCTGTCTTGCTTCTTCTTGTCTTTTTTCCTTGAATCCTTGGCTTTATTCTTTCCTTTGGATGGATTTGAAACCCCTGAATCAAGAGCTTGGTCTTTAATAGATTTGATGGTATCCATATGCACTAACTTGTCTTTCTCTTGGGTCAAATACTCCATGAACTCAGCCAATGATCGAATGCGCCAGTTTCGAGTTGTGATCTTGGTAGAGTGAAATGTGCTTACAAATACATAGTACTTTGGCCCTAGCTTCAAAAGTATGGACAATATGAGTTGTTCCTCCTTCTTCTCTATGCCAAATTACTTGAGGTGAAGCAACAATGACTTGAATTTGGTGAAGAAATATTGGATTGTCTCAAAATGAGCCAGACTTAAGGAGATGAGCTCATTTTTGAGTTGGTGACCTCTCAGCTCACCAGTATTCCTGAACAAAGCTTCAAGCTTCAGCCATACTTCATTGGGAGTAGCTAAAATGTCAAAATGGAAGATAAATTCTCTAGAAATGATGAGGCAAAGAATTCCAAATGCTTCATCAATTCTATTGAAGAACTTTGATTTCTCAATTGCAGAGTTTGGTTCGACCTTTGTCCCCTTTGTGACCCTGTACAAACCTTTCGAACTCAATTGTATCACCATTTCGGCCTTCCATTTGAAATAGTTGAATGGGGTCAACAAAAAATGGGTCTACTCCATTTCTTCTTGCGCTCTTGGTGACAAATTGCTGAATGTATTTGTAATGAAAAACACTCGAATCTTTCTGGAGAATCCCTCTAACAACAACTCAAACACTATGGATTTTATTTTTAGCTCCAAATATCTCTGATACCATTTTAGAATTGATTCATAGTTGGATATAGGAGCGAAATAAACTCTCACAATTCTATATTGTTTACAAACTATGCACAAAATAAACGAAAGAGTAAAACAATACATACACACATGAGGTCAATACAATATATTAATTTGATCGTCCAACATGTAAATATGTCTGAAAAAATTATATAGTACAATATGGAAAATTTGTGAGGCCTTGGAGGCCATCTGGATGCATACAAGTTTCAACTCAAGATTTGACCCTCAAACCCCCCTAGGTGGACCAATGAGCTTCCTAATGATCCCAAATGGTCATGAATGCATGTGTGCATGTGGGAAAAGAATGATATAACATAAATGGATGTATCATAGGTGTGGGTTATCACATGGGTGAGTGGGAGTGGCTATAGGATGGAAATAAATGCCCAAGGAAGGCCAAAAACCACCTAAACCAAGCACTAGCACCTCAACTCAAATGAGATACCTGAAATTGGGAATGGGGAGTGCATTCTAGTTAACTATAATCAATGTGGGTTCCTATGTTTTTAGAATTATCAATCTAGAGCACCTCAACTATGTAGGATGATCAACCAGGAGTGCCTCAACTATGAGTAAATTCCAATTTCCCTAAGTCTAAACCATGGAATCACTACATGAATGCAAATGAAATGTTCCTAAGGTCTAAGACTATGGTACTAGGGTGGATTATTCTTTAACACAAATGGATACTATTTTGGTTGATGGAGGAGCCACACATAAAATTATTGATGTTGAAATGGTGGAAAGAAGAAATATGCCCACTAAATCTTTTGATGGATTCATTGCCACGATCCTTGGGAATCATTCCATGGACCACAAAATGGATTCCCAAACTGCAAGTGACAATTGTGGACTATACAATAACATATAGTTTCTATGTTGTCAATGTAGCTGACACAAATATAGTTCTAGTATTTCAATGTTTATTCTTAATTGGTGAACATTACATGAACTAAAAATTTCTAGAAACAAGATTTAGGAATTTTGATGGGAAGCAAGATGTTTTGAAAGGTATGAACACCTATCCAAATTAGGTAGTATATTCCCATAGTATGAGGTATATATTAAGGAATGGGGGCATATAGTGGGTTTCTTAATTTTTTATTTCTTCCCAAGGATCAGCTATAGACATTTCCCAACATCCAAAGGATATAAAGAAATTACTCAAGAAGTATGAGAAAATATTTGGAGATCTTCCTCCTAGCAGGCCACTAGACAGGGGAGTTGAGCACGTGATAGAGTTGGAGGAGGGAACACTTACTATAATAAACCATCCATACAAGCATCCCAAAAGACTCAAATATGAAATTTAATGGGTTATCAAAGAACTTTTGTATTTAGGACTGATCATACCAAGTACCATTCCTTTTGCTTACTCAATAGTTTTAGTAAATAAAAAATATTGGACCTTGAGAATGTGCATATGTTTTAGAGATTTGAACAAGAGAAACATGAAGAACAGGTACCCCATCCTAAGAATTAATGAGTTGATGGATGAGATAGATGGGGAAATTTTTTTCTCCAAGATTTAACTTCATTCTGGATATCATCAAATCAATATGAGGGAAGATGACATACAAAATACAACTTGCTGCTATCACTAGGGTCATTTTTAATTCTTAGTCACTCCATTTGAATGGACTAATACACCTGCAACATATAAATATTTCATGAACACAGTGTTTATAAATAATATTTGTAAGTATGTGTTAGTTTTATTCAATGATATTTTTATTTATAGCAAAAATTGGGAAAAACAACTGCAACATTTAGAAGTTGTACTGAATATTCTTGCATAAAAAACATTTTTATGCTAAGTTATCAAAATATGAATTTGGAATGAATGAGTTGTTATATCTTGGTGATGTGATTAGAAAAGAGGGGGTGAAGTTCCACATGGAAAATATACAATCCATTATTGATCATCCAAGCCCCAAGAATGTCATAGAGTTGAGAGGGTTCCTTGGGATCTGCAGTTACTACCAAAAGTTTGTCAGGGTATTCTATCAGTTGGAATCTCCCTTGATTGATATTACCAAGAAAGAAGCCTTATGTTGGTCACAAGAATATGAAAGAGATTTCCAAAATATGAAGGAGGTCATGAGAAATTTCCTAGTTCTTGCATGACTTGACTTCATTCAACCATTTATACTTGAATGTGATGCCTCTGGAGAAGGAATTGGAGTAGTCCTATTGCAAAACAAGCACCCAATTGCTTTTGAGAGAAGAATGCTGCAGCAAAATGAAAGAAACTTAACCATATATGACAAAGAAATTCTAACCATAATGCATGCATTGGCCAAGTTCCGATAGTATCTTGTAGGTAGAAAGTTTGTGGTCAAAACTGATCACAACAACTTGAAGCATTTCTTGACTCAAAATGAGTTAAATGACAACAAAAAATATGGGTGAGTAAAGTTCAAGCTTATGAATTTTATATAGAGTAAAAAAATGGGAAATTTAATGTAGTTGAGGATGCTCTGCCCAAAAACCCAACCTTATTTCCAATAGAAGTTCCCATGGGCTTGAAAGAGAAACTAACTTTATAGTACTCTAAGAATAAATTTGCATGTGAACTGATGTATGGATTAATTAGGGATGATTTGTATAAATTTATATATGGATTCATTTATTACACAGTGATAATTTACTTGGTACCAGGATCAAAATTGAAGAATAATATTTTTGAGGATTCCCATGATTCACCTCTAGCAGGGCATCTTGGTTATCTGAAAACTTACCGGAAGGTCAGGGAGATGTTCTTTTAGAAGGGACTCAAATATGATGTGTTAAATCAAGTGAGTGAATGCAACACATGCCAAAAAAATAAATTTGAGCACACACATATAGCTATACTACTACAACCACTTCCAATTCCAAACCAAAAATGGGAGATCATTTCAATGGATTTTATCATTGATTTTCCTAAAGTGCAAGGTAAGGATTGCATATTTGTTGTACTAGATAGAATTACTATTTTTTCACACTTCTTTGTTGTTCCCTCAACTAGTTCAACAACTGAAATTCATGTTGATATCTTCTTTAAGGAAGTGTTCAGATTACATGGATTGCCAAAAAAAATAATCAGTGACAAAGACAACAAGTTTGCTAGCGCTTTTTTGCAAGAAAAGTTTAAATTGGTGGGGGAATATTTGGATCTCAGTACAAGTTACCACCCCCAAACTAATGGAAAAACTAAGAGGGTCAATCAGTGGTTGGAAGGATATCTTAGAAATTATGTCATAAGGAAGCAAAAGACATGGATTAGATGGTTGCATCTAGGAGAGTTCTTCTACAACACTTCTTATCATATGTTAATTGGCATGTATCCATTCAAGTCCATGTATGGATATGAATATTCTACTTATTTGGATCATAATTTTGGAGAAACTAGAGCACCAAAATAAAAATATTGGATTCAATAAAAGTCAATATATATTGAAAGAAATGAAGGACAATTTGCAGAATGCTCAAAACCAACAAAAAATATATGTATATAGGAGCATAAATGAGTGTAGATTTAAGGTGAATGAAATAGTATACTTGATATTGGATCCCTACAAATAATCATCATTGAAGATAAAACAGGATGAGAAATTAAAACCATGCTTCTATGGACCATATAGAATAGTGCAAAAGGTAGGAGAAGTTGCTTATGAGTTGGATCTACCATAAGGAAGTAAGATACACAATGTGTTTCATGGTTAAAGAAGGAAGCTGGACAACAAGTAACATTCTCAACATAACTCCCACCTTGGATTATGGAGGGAAGTTAATCTTGATACCAAAGAATATTTTGCAAACCAGAGAAATAAATCTAAGAAATAGTACCATCAGGGAATATCTAGTTTTATGGAAAGGGCTACCTAGAGAAGATTCTACATGGGAGAATGAACAGGCGTTGCAACACTCTATATTACAATTTATTAAAGACACATAATTTTTTGAATGGGAGGACTAAAATTCCCCCTCCATCTAGTCTTCATGATATTCCACTGCTTATATATCGCTTATGGATTTTGACATAGTCATAACATAAAAGGGGTTTAATTTTGATAAATATTAATTATCATTATATTCAATTTATGAACATAGGATACAATATCACGTTTAAATTATTATATATTAAGGATTGTATTTAAATTTGTAATCTAGTGGATGTGAAAGGTGGATAAGGTGGTGCATGAGGCTTGTCGACCCAATGAGTTGTCATACTAAATGACAACTAGGAGAAAATCAATTAAAAAATCTAGAAAGAAAAAAAAAGATAGAAAGAAACACAAAATCATGTCAGTTAGAAAAGTAGTGTACAAAGCAGGAAAGTGCAAAAACACATGTCAATATGAAAATCAAGAAACTTCAAGAAACAAAGGAGGGTGTAGTTTCTAAAAGGAAGAAAAGCTAATCAGTTGGAAATGCAAGAAACCAAGGAAGAAGAAAGTAGGAAAGTTCCTATTCAGTCAATGACGGTGCAAGGAGAAAATGAGAGACCAAGTGTAGTGCACATAAGGAGAAAAAGAATTATAAAATAAGGAGGTTCTCTCCTATTCACATATTTTTATAGTCTAAGTTTGTGAATGAGAAAGCTATGAGCTTCTCTAGGCTTTAGATATGTTCCTTTAGTCAACTGTGGGAGATGTGACCCATAATAATTGTTCCAATTTTATTCTATGATTTTAGTGCATCCTATGCAAAAATGGAATTCTGATTTTCATACTTAATTAATCTCTTTTCATGAAGGATATGGGCCTCTAGTATTGTTGCAAAGAATGGTACAAATTTGAGGTGGATTTGTGAGGAGTCTCAATAAGTAAGAAAGCAGTAGACTACTTGCACCCCCCCTATGAGAGATATAAGATGATTTGGCACATCCCATGAGATATATCAGGATCATATTTCACTCTAGTTATGATCCGGTGTTCCTTTTTCTTCTTCCAATATTTTATTGAAGGATTTTGTTCCTATGTTGTAAGAATGCTGGATGTGAGATCTCTTGTAAGTTTTGGGATCATGTATACCTTTAATGTTGCTATAAATATGTGATGGGATTTTATTATGTTATAATTAATATGTATAATCTCTGATATATTTCTGATCATGAGTTTGAGATCCTTTGAGGCTGTTTGAATATCTATATTTCCAAGCTTGCTATTTATGCATTTCAATTTAACTAGATTTGTTGTAATTGATACTAGAAGCTACCCATTAGTCCAAATTCGATTTTTTCAGTCATTTCAGGTCCTGAACACCTTATTTAGGATATATAAATCCTTACCATCATAATTCATGACCCTTAACCATTGTTTGGGAAGCCCTGGATTATAACTAGTTGTGCAGTCCTCATTGAGATTATTGCTTGTGAGACATCAAAATTTTTCCTAATAATTCCTAAACCTGAAAATATGAACCAAAAATGATAAATTACATTAATTTTAAGTTCTAAAATCCTTCCCAGGTTGAAACCCCTTATCCTTGGTTCTCAAGAAGTGTCAAGTGAATTATCTAGTTTGCATATGTTGGGGTGCCCATGATCATTGAAGTATAATTTAACCTTGCTGACATTCAAAAAATAAATGGTGCTAGTACATTGTGAAAATGATGCTTAATATAGGACAACCATCCTATCTTTCACAGTCTTTGAAATTGCCCTCTTGATCCTTGTTAAAGTGACAATATTGATCCTTGTATCTTCCTTGTTTTGTCTAGATTGTTGGAAAATAGAGTCAATATCCAATTAGATCTGTTTGGTGAATTACAAAGGCCCCCGTTCGATTAGTAGGTTATACCATTGTTATCATTTATTTTTTAAGTAGATAATTTATGGTTGGTTGGTGTGTTTATTTGTAATCCTTAGTTGTTAATCATATTTCCAGTTACTTACATTTGTGGTTATTGTTAGATGTTATTTATAAATGTTATCATGTTGAATTAACTATTATATGTTATTCATGATTACTATTGCATTTGATTTACATTGTTATTACTATATTTATCTGTTATTATTTCTTAGAATAAGTTATTTCTTTTGTCTGATAGCAGGTGTGATTCAATTCTGAAGATGTGTTTTTGATTTCAACAATCATTCCTTTACTTTTACAAGAGTCTTGTTACAGTTGTGTGTTTTTACTTCAGCGGTGTGATTTCATTCTAGCAAGAGTGGTTTTATGAGTGTTCCTTTACTTTTAGTTGTGTGATAATTTATTATAACTAGTATTAGAAGAGGAATATGTTGCTTGCATAGACCTTGCAAATAACCTTGAAATAACAAGATGCTTCGAGGATTGATTATTAATGTATAGGGCCAATTAGTTTTTTTCGAAGACCATTATCGGAACCAACAACAACATAGGAACAATATGTGGCAGTTGTAGAAGAAACAAAGAAGATTGTATGGTTCAAGAAAATAATTGAAGTTTTGTAGGAGAAACAAGTGAATTCTACTCCTCTTTTGGTTGGCAATAATTCTTCAATCATGTTGGCCAAGAATCATATATTCCATGATATAACCAAGAATGTAAACATAAAGTATGATATGCTATGATGTCATGTAGAGGCTAATACTATTCATTTAATACATTGTTCTATAAGCGAGCAAATTGCAGACATCTTCACCAAAGCATTTGGAAGAGAAAAAATTGAGAAATTTTGAATGATGATTGGACTTACAAATACCCCTTTAGCTTAAGGGGGTAATGTTAATTATATAATACTACAGGGTTATTATAAAAATCATCGATGAAAATTTATCTGCCATCAATATTTCTTTAATTATATATATTGTTCAATTCATTTAATAAAAGTTACAACTATGATTATGGAGTTAGTTCATTCTGATTAATCAACACAATGCAATGATTTTTTTGAGATATGTCTCCAACGAGGTGTTATCTAAAAAATATAACATAATACAATAAATATAAATATAAGTATAAATGATAATAATAATAATAACAACAACAACAAAAAAAAAATATTAATAATATCAATTAATTAATAAAGAGGTTTTATAAAAAATAGGTGTCTTATTGGAAATACATGACCATTAATAAAGGGGAATATATATCGGAATGTCAAGTTGTACTATTATCATATATTATCTCATATTCATATATTTTACTCATGGAATATTTGATATTCGAAATATTTTAGTAATATTTATGTCAGCAAAATTTTGTTTGGATCATTTGGTATAAGAGCGAGTCCGATTCCACCCTTGGCCATTATTTACACTTTGTGTTATTTGGATTTTAGCCATTATCCTAGGGATTCCTTGAAATTGTGGTCTTTGAACAAACATTAGATAAATAATAAGAAGAAGAAAAAGTAAAGTAAAAATAATAATAAAAAACACATGGTTTTACAAAGGAAGAAGAAAGAAATAAATTATTTGTGTCTAGGAAAGAAAAGTAAAAAAAGAAGGAAGAAAAAATAAAGGAGAAAAAAATAAAAGGTAGAAAACAACATATGGTTATTGAAGGGATAATTTTGAGGACAAAGAATATTGAGTATTTTATAACTCACACCTTGATTAGGTTGAGCTTATTTATTACTTCTCTTTATGGTATAATATAAAAGCTACAAGTTCATAATAAGTACTAATGTATCAGTAATTAAGCTAAAAATTGTGTAAATGGAACCCAATAACAAAGAGAATGGAAGGTTCCCTAAAAATTCAAGAGTTTATGCTTCAGTGCTAATCAGAGTCAAAGGAAAAATTAGATGACAAGATATAAATATCTCCATCTATCCCATTGGATGTAATAATTATATTCGTACTGAATTCACCAACTAATTAGTGATTTCCAAGTCAAATATAATTGAAAAACTATATTTGTGGAACAAAAGCAATATAGCATAAGAAATTTAAAACTGGACATTCGAGATTATATTTCTTTCTCACAATTCATTGTTAATTCTTTCTGGTACCATGATAGTGACATAATTTTGGGTGCACCCTATATGGAAACACTAGGGACATTCATTGTAAACATGAAGAATATTTTTTTAACATTTTCATACAAAAAGAAAATGATAACATTACAGGATTCTACATTGAAGTATGATACAGTCACATGACCTCGAAGCTAATTTTGTGAGAAGATCATAAATCAATACAGGATATACGTAAATAATTCGACAAAGTTATCATGGATAAATAATAAGAGATCTCTCGTCAAAGAGATCATAATAAAAAAATGTTGCTTCAAATCAAGAAGACAAAGGATAAAGCACAATGTAATCAAAAGGTAGAATATGAGATTTAATATCTCCAACAAAATTTATCAGAAAAAGACGAAGAAAATTCCTCTTTAAAGAAGGTTAATAAAAAATATCTAGAGAAAATAAAGACTTTAAGAGAAAAAGAACACGAAAATCAAGATGTTCAAAATGAAGTCGAGAAGTCAGATTATAAGGAAGAACTTTTATGATTAAGGAGACACAATCAATACTTATTGATACAGATTAGAAATCTAGAGCATGATAAGAAATCTTTACAAGAAGAGTTAGATCATGAAAAATTAATTGTCAACAAAGAAATGAAGACTAAACCAATAGTAAAGTCATTAAACGCTCAAATTCAAACACCAAAAAGAGGAACAAATATACACACAATTGAATTATTACCAAACAATAAATCACGAGAAGCACAAAATTTGAAGTTTATACAAACACTCCACAAATGACTTGAATATCTTATAATAATCTAAATAATATTTATGACTGATGACAAAGTCAAGAGGAAAATTAACAATATTCTTCTCGTAGATAAACCAACTACGACATTGAAAAACTACAAAGACAAAATCGACAACTTGTATGGAAGCAAAAAATGAGAAGTGATGTATGAACAATCGTTCAACAAAGAGTTCCATTGAAGGTAGACCTTAGATGGACCACTTCACAAATGATGCAACATTTTCACCCAATGTTTAAAAGACCGTATCGTCTCATTTCATCAAGCATCACAACTACCAACACAAAATATCATGAGAAAATGCTACAAGAAAAGAACAAGGGATAAATTTTTTCCATAATCATGCTTTGAGGACAAAACATCTCTAAGAGGAAGACAATGTTATATAAAAAATATAACATAATACAATATATATAAATATTAATAATAATATTATTTTTAATTAATTAATAAAGAGAGTTTATACAAGACATGATAATTAGTAAAGGGGGAATATATATCAGACATTCATGTTATAATATTATCATATCTGATCTCATATTCATATATTTTGCTCATGGCTTATTCAATATTCCAAATACTTTGGTAATATTTGTGTGAGTGAAATTTTGTTTGATGCACAAGGTTGTTAGAAAACATTAGATTTTTGTTTTTATAAATTTTGAGATTAGTATTACTTCTTGTTCAACATTACTGCATTGACACAATTCTCAAATTCCTTAATCTAGATGCAAAGATTTAGGAATTTCACTGGTGCCCAAAATGAATATTGTTACTGTATTGATTAAGTTGACATAATGTCTGAATTCCTTCTTGATGCAATGATATAGGAGATTCACTAGAGAGTTATAGAGATAATGGTTTCCATGTTTTTAAGGAGAAGGGATTGTTAGGTGCTATATCTCTTCGATATACATGTGGGGTCCAATGGTAGTACTTGAACCAATATCTTAGGGATCTAAATAAGGATTCCCAGTTGTTTCCTTAGCCATACTAATCGACCATCTAGGTACACAAGAGTAATGTTATCAAGTGTTGTTCTTGGTGCCAATATAGCAACGAGACAATCAATTGAATTATCTACAAATGATTTCAGGATTCCCATGATATTTCTAATATACTCGAGGGTACATAGAAGTTAGATTCTATGTGTAGGTGTTATCTAATTTGGTACTACTCAAAGGGTTACGGAATGTTGGACGTAGGTAAAATATAAACAAGTTTTGGTTTTAATATGGAAAATCGGTCGTAGTGTTAACACGATTGCGATAGTAGGTGGGTTGAAACGGTCGACTTCGACAATTTTGGAAGTTTTTTGGGTAATGGGCGCAGGGATGTAAATGCGACCAATAGAGCCTATAAAATGCAAAGGGTTATGTTGGGAACTCGATATACCCATTAATTTCTCAACAAGCAGAGTGTTCAATATTAATTGTCAACCCATGGAAGTCTATTTATTTCAAAGGCAATTAGCAAAATTTATGCGTAAACATTTTCAGTAGATGATGAATAAAATGAAAATCACTCAATTCCAATTACTGCCCAGCTAACTCAGCTCTCTGTAAGGAATCAAATGAAATCACCAATCTAGAAATTAAAAAGAATTTTTGTTTCCTACCATATCAATATTAAGGTTTACAATCTAAAAGATAAATCAAACTAGAATTACTCTTGCGGAAAATGGAAGTCTATAGTACCAAATCAGAACAATCACCAATGTTAATCAAAGAAACAAATTCATCAAATAAAATGACCTATATAATATGGAAAAACACTAAGAAATATAAATAACACACAATAAAGGAGTCGAGCGAGTCTGAAATAGATATCAACACACTTCTGCATAAAATAAAGAATTAACTACACAATTGACTGTCACACCACACCACTTACAGCAAGCCAAAAGGGAACTCGATAATGAAATTATGTTATTAATGTTGTTGCAGCTAGCTATAAATATATCAAAATGAAATTCCACGCCGAACCAAAATAACTAAAATACCAAAATCTAATCCTACCAGCAACTCTGTAAGAAGGTGAGACCTTGCCTTCAAACATAGATCCCGCTGAAAGCCCACAAAATCTGCAACATAGAAGTGTTGGAAATTGTTACTCCTTTATTAATGTATCAAGATGTAGTTAGAGTCCCTCTGTTACAGTTTCTTACAAATTTTTAAACCTTGACTTTACTTTCCTGTGCGTACTTATACCAAAATGTTACATACATATCAAGAAGCCATGAAGATATACGATCTTCAGTCTGTCGAATTAAATTAGAATAGTAACAACAATCAATGCAACGCATAGGATCAACTCATGGATGAAATGGAATTTTAATTCGAGATGTTATGACTCGACGTGTTCCCGCTAATGAGGAGGTTACCCAGAGAGTTTTAACTATATTTGTGGAAGAGTGTCTGATATTCCTTCATCAGCAGCTTGGACCGGATCCTTGAACATGCAACTGACGTGATCCAATAATTATTTCTAGATGTAGAGGGCCACTTTGTTGGAGACACATGGAAATTTTGAATCCTTCTTTCATACCAATGATAGATTATCACATATAAGAGGTAAATTCCATAATTACAAATAAAATCAAACATGAAATGAGATAAATAATGATGATTAATACCTTAAGTATTCATGATTGTTATTCATGGAAAGAGTAAGGATTAAACTATAATCAAATGGAAAAAATAGAGAAAAGGGTAAAAAAGAGTAGGGTAAAAAGGGGTAATTTCAGGACCCAACATCTCCCCCCAGCGATCTGATTGCATGTCCTCATGCAACAATCCAACTAGTCTGATTCTGAATCATCCTCAATACTTTCTCTATGAAAGTTTGTGAGGTTAAATGAAGATGATGGTTTCTCCCCTGGTTACAAAAACCATTACTTATGATCAAAGAACCCCAACAACCTCTTTCATCTTTCTTTGTCATCCTATAAGTGACCTTGTAGTTCCTGTTTAGCCACCAAATAAGAAGAAATCTAAACTTTAAACCTAGCCAGCTTGGACCACAAGCCTCCATACAATTTCCATAACCAAGAACTATTAACAGGGCATATTTAAAATTTTCAAAGCAATACGGGTTCTTTTCCCTTAAGGATACAAGAGAAAATTCCCATCGTTTCTTGCTCCCTTGCAGGGCATGGTACTGCTACCAAGAAATCAAACCAACAAAAGTGGAGATGACTTTCTATTGAAATACAACCAAATGATTGAATTTCTATGGAGATGAAAGACTTTTCTTGTATTTGGAAATCAGAGGGACCAGATCTCTAGGTTCACCACAAATCCACAGAGTGGAGTTGTCCTCATTCTTCTGAATGGTATGTGAGGCATTCCACCAATGCACATGATTGGTGACAAAAGAGGTGAATGATATTAAATGAATATCCCCAATGTGGGGGACTGGGTTAGCTTCAGTATCCATTAAAATATCCATCTCATGCAAGTATAACTCACATAACAAATTATGCTAAAAAAACTCACTCTGGGTGAAAGTTTTCAAGAAATGAGAAGGTGCTACAATCTGCTAAGGCCTCCGTTTTTTTAAAGTCTTAATTTTGAACAGAGCCATCTATTCAAAAAGGAATATAGGATAAGACAGATAGGGGGATTTGCATCCCAAAAATTCATGAGTTAAGGTGAGCATACGTTATTTATCCTTCTCCATAGATTCATATTTCCTTAACTCCTCTAATTTCTTGTGGATCTTCTCCCACCAATTTTTCTGAAAGAATATTTCTTCAACCCATTTTTCCCTCAATTCTTGGATAATATTTTTGTGCTCAATAAGGGAAATAATTCCTTCATCATATTGTCTTACATGATGTTTCCACTTACTTACCTCAATATTTAATAATGACACTTCTTTTTCCAATTCTTGGTTATTCTTATCTGTGGCTGGATCCTGAGATTCTGCAACCTCCACCTATGTTGCTACTTCCTAGGTTTGAACATTTCTAATGTAGGTTGCTATTTCCTAAATTTTTGTTTGAACTGCTACTTCTTGAGTTTCAATAGATTTAGTAATTTCAGTTTGAAATGCTACCTCTTGAGTTTCAACATTTTCACTTTTACTCTGAACTACTACCTCTTGAGTTTCAACAATTTCAGTATGAACTACTGTTTCAACAAATGTTTTTAGAAACACTAGTTCTTGTGTAACATTGTCTGATTCCTTCAATTCTAACGTAGAATCTTCAACAACCAAATTAAAAGAAACTGGTTCTTGTGTAACAGTGTCATGTTCTATCTCCATATTTTTGGGCTACTGGGATCTTTCTTGGATTATCTCTGTATCACCCGATTGTTGCTCCCGATCTGAAAGTGAATTGATATCCTTAGAACTTCTCTTAGAAGGGATCCATTCAATCATTTCTGAATGTTGAGTCTGCACTGCCTCATTTACCTGTAATTCCTGTTCAAGAATCATATCCACTTTCAACCCTGTTTCTTTTATTGGTTCCTCATTAGGTGTTTCATATATTTCTTGGCCCGAATGTGCTAATTTACAAGCTGCTATCTCCACTTTTTCAACCTTCTATCCTGATAATTTAAATAAAACCCCACATTCAGGACATAAAAACTCTTCTTTCTCCTGGATAGAAAGTATAATTTTTGAACTAACTAGCAGCTTCTAACAAGGTTTCTAGGCCTCGTGCTGCTTTATTTTTTCTTACTTCCTTCCACTTATCAAGTTCTCTCTTAGTACTCGCACATCCTCCTTCAATAATTCATTTTCATACTACAAAATTTATAACTTGGGATGGCCTTCAACAGGTTCTTATGTAACGATGGCTTCCATAGGTAATTTTCTCCCTGGTTCTTGTGTTTCAGTGGGTAAACATAGTATTAAAATGAGAATTTCAATACTCACCACTTCTGCTTCCCAAGAGGCCCTAGTTCTTCTTCTTCAGCAGGTTCTTGTGTAACAGTGGCTTCCATTGGTGAATTTCACACTGGTTCTTGTGTTTCATTGGGTAAAATAGGAATTTCAATGCTTGCCACTTTTGTTGTCCAAGAGGCCCTAGTTCTTCTTTTCCTGGATGATTCTCCTTTGATACTCGATCTTTTCCTCTTTTTTTGTGGTGTAAGAAAGGAAAATACTTCTCCAGTTTTTGTTAATGGTTCCTCTTATCTCCAAGGAAGTTTCAATATCAACAATTTGTGGTCTTATTTCCCCAGTTTCTACAACTTTTCCTTCTTCTACTGCTACATTCATAGCTCCAACTTCCACTGTTGCTGCTTCTATAGTTGTTCCCACTTCTATTTCTACTGCTGCTGCTCTCTCCGTTGCTAATGTAATATCTTCTTCCATTACCACCATCGCTCCAACTATCTCCTCCATGGGATTCGCTGCTGGTGCTGCTTCCCTTGAATATTCCTCTTAATCATCTCTACCTGCCTCCAACTCTACACCTCTCCCCGAACTGAGGAGCTCGGGTTGACCTCTCTATCTCCAATATGTCCTATTGGAGGTGCCCGATGCACCCCAACTCCCACAAATTGTTCACATGTTAATTTATTTTGTGCCTGTTGCTGCCTTTCACACACCTGGGTCGCGTGGCAGAAATCTTCAAGCCACTTGCTATGTCCTTGGGGGCAAGTCTTGAGTCAAGGCTGTCACCTTGTTCTTGACTCCTCCATTTAGGCTCAACTCCTAACGAAGCCAAGGGGGGTAGACCCTATTAAGTTACTAAGGATAATTACTTAGTGTTGTGATGTTAAATTGAATGAATTGCTTAGGAGTTTGCAATTTAACTATAAACAATCAAAGATGGCAAGATATGAAAATAAACACACGAAAGCACAATGCTGAGACACAATATATATATAAAACAATAAAATAACCAGTGCCTTAGAATGCATGTGCTTGGAGTGAGTGTTTTGTGATTGCCTCTTGGTATGTTTTAAGTTAAATTTGAAGTATGAGTTGATTAAATTAGGCGAAGGGGGGACTCCAGATATACCCGAGAGTACTTGGAGTATGTCCAAAACTAAACCTTCACGGCTACCCGCAAGGAATATGTGGGATGAATGGAGTCTTTGGGGCTATTGTTCATAACACACTCATTAGGGTGTGACAGAGATCGATGGCCTGAGGTCACTTTTCAGAAGTTCCTGCTTCCTTTGGGTATTTTCCCACCATAATGGTTTGATCTAGGTGTTGGATTTTCACTTGATGGTTTGTCAATTTGGGAGAGTGAATCCTAATTATACTAGTCACTCAAGTGCTTTTGATATAGCTTGACTGATCGGACAAACCGCAGCCAAGTGTAGAGCATACACACCGGAGTCTTGTCATTTTTAGTAAATTTTGAGATGGATGTTCTTGTTAAAAAGAAAACCCTCCAGGAACCTCTTTCGGTCCAAGTGGACCTCCATCGGGGAATCAAGGAGGGGTTGATTTTATTATGGTTACAGAAACATATGATGATAGAAAATGAAACATAAAAATATAAGCAAACCACAATTTTCTAATTAGACTACCACGAACCTTTCTTCACCTTTCGACTCAAAAGGAGGCTCGTGGGGTAAGTATTAAAGTTACTTTGAAACCAATAGAAATGGAATATGGAATTGATTTTAAATCAAATTATACTACCCTACATATTATTACTATGCTAGATTGAAAAAATATGAACGAAAAGCAAAAAATGACATGGACGCAAATCCCCCCAGGGGGATGGGGAAAGGGCTCGAAAGAGCCTATTTAGAATTATTTTTATTACCAGTGGTTACAATATCAGAAAACTGATATTATTCCTCTTGATTCTTATACAGAATGAAACCAAGAGCTTACAAAGTGCAAAAATTAAAGATTTCAGTCAAAAAGGGAGACCCCTGGGGGGATTCAGAAGGCCCCAAAGTCACTTTTGAAAAGCAGATCCTCCTATTTTCTGTTATACCTGCTAAAAAAAATCAAGCTTATCAGACTGAAATATGCCCAAAAGAACTCTAAAAGTACCTTTGGGTCAGCTTACTTTTAACCAAAAAAATCTAAGTTAAAACTAGTTAAAAAGGTAAAAAGGGAACCAAGGAAAGCAAGCTTTCCTTGGTATCCTAGATTGCCTTTTAGGCAGCCAATATGATGTGCAATGATTGCTAGATTTATATTTTATAACAAAAAATAGAAATCTAATGCATGCAAGCTACAAATTCTCTTTAAAATTCCATGTAAAAATGACGATTTCCCTAAAGCTAGATCTAGAATGCTTATGAAACCTTTCAAGAAAAAGATCTAGATTATGAGCTTTGAGAATATAGATCTATGTTAAATTTACTTTAAGATAATAGATCTAAACAATATCAAAGCTATGAACAAAGTAACCAGGTAAAAGAATTGATTTTGAAGGAGGAGGAGGAGGAGAGAAATGATGGTAGCCTTGAAGATCCACCGTGGAGCTTTCAGGTGGTATGCCGATGGACTATGCCTTTGGAAGGTTTTGGAGAGAGAGAAGAAACAAACTAGATCAGCATCCTCTCCAATCTAGGAACCTGCAGCTCAGCTGAAATAAAAAAATTTGCCGAAATACTTGTGAGATCCGATTAGTACATACACAGAGATTCAGAATAACATGCATATAAACTTATAGAACATGCTGAATCTAGATCTCTAAACATGCATCAAAGGAAAGAGATGGCAAATAAACTTATTGAAAATCACCTTTCCTATCAAGATTATAATAAACTTATTATCAATCTTAGCAATGAATCCAAAAGCAATCAACAAATTATGAACATAGATACAGGTTACCTCAGTAAAAAAATGGCAATGATCATCCACACATACAATGTCATAACACCGTCTTGACTCCAAAGCTTCTCTTTATTTCAAATGAACAATAACAACAATACAATAGCAGCAACACCTCAATCCCAGTTCTAACTAGCTTGGAAGAGGTAGCCTGAGCTTTATTTATACAAAAAATAGGAGATCCAGCCCAGGGGGCACAAATCCCAAGGAGATAGACCACTGTAGCTAAAGGAGAGTCCATCAATGCCTGATCTGTGTCTAACTGAGCTAAATCCGACTCTCACTGAGTGCAATTGTCAATCGGAGAGCTGATCTGACTGAGACCTCAACTTGTTGACTAAAGCATCCATCGAAACTCATCCAGATGAACCAAAACGTGTGGAGAAGAGAGGGAGGGTGAAATTACCCATAAAGGATGTTGAAGATCAACTCTGGATCTGATTTGATCACCTCCTTCAGTCAAGGATTTGTCAGATCCAGTCAATTTGGTTCAGATATGACTGATTTCAATCAAATCGGCTGAGAATCCACTGATTTATGATTCTGGATTTGCTCCATTATTCATCAATTTATTAATTAAAATAATCAATAATTGATTTTTGGGGCTTTCTGACCTGAGTGATGGAAAATCACTCAAAACTAGGAAATAGTGGGTCCATGGGTTTACATGGTGCTCTTAGCTTGAAAATGAGCACCTACATGATTGAAACAAATTATTTGGCCCACTTTTATTACAAAATCAAATTTTCCAATTAAACTATTTAAAAATAGCCTAAGTTTTGGAAAAATTAAATTTTAATAAAAAACACTGAAAAAAACTAAAAAATTGAAAAATTGAAAAAACCTAGGGGGACTTAGACATGTTCATATTACTTGACCATGATGTATAGCATGTTTATACATTGACACATAGACTCTAATAACCTCAATAGGCCTAAATGCCAAGCCGGCCACCCCAACTTTGGAGGTATGGATTGAAAAACTCAGAAATTATCAGTCGTTTATTCAACAACCAATAATAACCAAGGGAAAAAACACCCTGGGCTGATCGGATTGATAAATAAAGTCTAAGACACCGAGTCTTTTACATACACTATCATGCTAGAACATTTATTACAATTCCCCCATGGGGTATGAACATGTGATATAGTACAACACAGCTTCCTAGAAGCGAGACTGAAGGTCTTCTAAAGTCCGAACAAGTTATCCTTATCTAGTTCACCAGGATCACTTGATAAAAAACCACTAAGTACAACTGAGGTGGTAACATTCTGGCTCCAACTGCGGGACGTGTACTCAATCTGGTCATAGGGTAAGGAGAGGATATGAGAACACTAGAATCTTTGGTTTATATACCCTGTAAAAACATCTCAACTTGACAAGAAAAACCTCAGTAGCACAAGTCCTATAAAAAACCAAATGAACCATTAAGCTGATTTATTTAAACAAAATAAATGTAACTAACTAAAAGAAGGAAAGTTTTATTATAGCTAAGTATAAAATAGAAATGCAGAAAGTAAATGCTCTCTTTCAGGGAGCTTATTTTCCTACTCTAAGCATGATATAAAAAGGGTTAAGTGTAATCAGAAATCCAATGTAACCACCTAAGCATTTAATTAACATAATTTTTTTTTCCTTGTCTTTGGTTACCAGCCAAAGTAAGGATACCTTATTCAGAAAATGCAAACCTGCGTGATGATCTGGAATGGGCGGGATGGATGGGAGATCATAAGAATATAATACTTCATCAAATTTCTTCCCAAACTGGTATGTGCTTGCATAAGCTGCTTCTATCCATGAATGGATAGGGTTGATATACAAATCAAAGTGATGTGGCAGATTGATTACACCATCATACTGATCATCAAGGCTTATCAGATGATAACTCATTGTATAAGCCCCAAGCGACTCTAAATCATAAGGAAAATCCATATGTGAATATGATATTTGAGACTGATATTCCATTGACTACCTCACATCTATCTTTTCACAACAATGCTTCTCAATGTATTCATTATTGATACCTTTGTAAAACTCTGAATGATATGACTCTGAATGATCATATAAGAGTTTTGAATGCTTCTTTTCCATACTAGGATTTTCCCAGGTCTCCAGATCCATGCTTCCCTCTATGGAAGTATAATAGATTGGACTTCTACAAATTTCAAAATAGACACTCCCCTTTCTGGATATAGAATATATAGGATTCTTAATAAGATATCCACAAAAATCCCAATAGTCATCACCACCATCTATGTCAGATGTGATGGATTCCCCATTGCTGATATCAAGTTCTGATATCGAGTTCTCTTTGTCTTCATTACTGATACTGATATATGTCTCAGATTGATCAGGTGGGTAAAATACATGCTCCTTTTTTATATCAAAGTTTCCCAAGGCCACATGGTCCATGCACTCCCCTTTAGATATTCCATAGACAAAAAAATCAACAAAACCATCAAAAGTTTCTGGTTCATTATTTCCCTCTTTATTCATGTCATAGACTGGATTTTCCATGAATGTCCAGGACTCCTCATCAACATCTTTGTCGAGGATAAGGGATTCTTCGTCACTTGTATCATGCTCCAAGCTATACTTGTCCTCATTTTCATACTCATCTTCTTCAGTGAAAAGGTCACAAGGTAGTAAACCTTCTAGACTGTCATCATTATATGGAGAACACATAGGAGTCCCATCATGTATATTACAGTTTTCATCATAAGTTTCACTATAATATTTTGCAATGGTTTCATCCTCAGGCTTGTACTATTTATATGGTGACAAAGGCAAGGCTTGGCCTATCATGTATATATGATCAGCCTCCCTTGAAGTTGTTTCCTGATTACTGACCTTAGGAAGTCCATGTTCCATGACTTGATTTGCAACATAACAAGTGCTTTCTTGGTGGAATTGTTCACAGGGTCTACACCATGGAACTACTTCTTCTACCATGTTAGCTAAGTATAACTGGTTTGGAATCCTAGGCTCTTGCCGAGGAAACTTCTTTTGATACATCTGATTCTCCCTAGGCTGAAAGTTCCTAGGTCCATTATTTATTTCCATTGTGATTATTCTATTGTGCAGACTGATTTGCCATAAGTTGGTTTTGACTAGTAACCAAGTATTTTATCATGTCTGTTACCTTTTCCATGGGATCTTTAAAGGCTCCCTTTTCTTTTGATTCAAAGGATTTTCCCTTTTCTTTGTTGTATGAAGTGTTTCCCCTAGTGTAACTTGGAATGTTGGATTTTCCTAAAGATTGCATATTCTTTTCTATTTTCTAGGCCAATTCCTAAACAATTTTTAGATCGGTGGGCTCTTTGTCTCTTAACTGGTACCTCAAATCACCAGGGAAAGCTTCAATGTAAGATATGAGGATGGAGGCGTCCTTTGGCTTGATTTATTTAGGGATGTCCGCAATGACACGCCTGAACTTAGTGTTAAATTCATCCATGGTTTCATTCTCCATCTTCTTAATGTTATGAAGGGCAACAAGCAGATGTCTTGGTTCTTTTTTTTCTCCCCATTTCTTCTTAAAATCCTCTAGGAATGCACTAAGAGTTTTATATGAATCATCATCTAGGTCAAGGTACCATTATTCAGCATCATCTTCTAAGGATAAAACAAAGAGCTTCATTTTGACATCGTCATGGTCATGGGCAGCATCATTGCAATAACTGACCAGGTTCTTTTCAAACTTTTGAAGGTAAGACTTGGCAGTGATGGCATTATTTCCCTGAAATACGGGGAGCTTCTTGATAGCATCTTTTGGAATGGCATGGGGAGCACTTGCTATCTGAGAAAAGTCAAGGGGTTTGAATAATTCCGTCATTTCTTGAGATTGGTGAACATGACTCTCTACAAATATGTGATGGATATCTGAGAGGGATTGGTCTCCTAAATTTTCAAGGTTTCTACAAGAAGTCTGCCTATTCAATCTTTCCCTAATAAAACTTTCGAGATCAGGGAGAGGATTAAATAATTGATGGTGGTTTCTTCAGGTAGAAATTCTTGGAGTGATGTTAGACAGTGGAGTCGCTAGATGGATTGAGTTTTAATTTTTATGTTTTTTAAAGACAAGATCAATAATTTTTTTTTTACATCTTTCTAGTTGTTTAGAAAAAAGTTAAGCTAAGTCGTACTTGGGAGTAAAAATATTTATCCCCAGCAAAAGCGCCAAAAAGTGTTGCCGCCTTTCACACACTTGGGTCGCGTGGCAGAAATATTCAAGCCACTTGGTGTGTCCTTGGAGGCAAGTCTCGAGTCAAGGCTGTCACCTTGTTCTTGACTCCTCCATTTAGGCTCAACTCCTAATGAAGCCAAGGGGGGTAGACCCTATTAAGTTACTAAGATTAATTACTTAGTATGGTGATGTTAAACTTAATGAATTACTTAGGAGTTTGAAATTTAACCATAAACAACCATAGATGACAAGACACAAAATGAACGCACGAAAGCACAATGCCGAGACACAATATATATATATATATATATAGCAAGAATATAACCAGTGCCTTAAAATGGAGTCAAAATAAAATCAATGTACTTGCATGTGCTTGGAGTGAATGTTTTGCAATTGCCTCTTGGTACGTTTTAAGTTAATGTGAAATATGAGTTGATTAAAATTAGGCGAAGGGGTGGACTCCAAATATACCTGAGAGTACTTGGAGTATGTCCAAAACTAAACCTTCACGGCTGCCCGCAAGGAATATGTAGGCTGAATGGAGTCTCTAGGGATATTGTTCATACTGCACCCATTAGGGTGTTACAGAGATCGATGCCCCGAGGTCACTTTTGAGAAGTTTCCGCTTCCTTTGGGTATTTTGCCACCATAATGGTTTGATCTAGGTGTTGGATTTTCACCTGATGGTTTGTCAATTTGGGAGAGTGAATCCTAATTATACTAGTCACTCAAGTGCTTTTGATATAGCTTGACTGATCGGACAAACCGCAGCCAAGTGTAGAGCACACACACCATAGTCTTGTCAATTTTAGTAAATTTTGAGATGGATGTTCTTATTAAAAAGAAAACCCTACAGGAACCTCTTTCGGTCCAAGTGGACCTCAATTGGGAAATCAAGGAGGGGTTGATTTTACTATGGTTACAGAAACAAATTATGATAGCAAATTAAATATAAAAAGATAATCAAACCACAATTTTCTAATTAGACTACCACGAACCTTTCTTCACCTTTCGGCTCAAAAGGAGGCTCGTGGGGTAAGTATTAAAGTTACTTTGAAACAAATAGAAATGGAATATGTAATTGATTTTAAATCAAATTATAGTACCCTACAGATTAGTACTACGCTGTATTGAAAAAAGATGAACGAAAAGCAAAAAATGACATGGATGCAAATCCCCCCAGGGGGGATGGGGAATGGGCTCGAAAGAGCCTATTCATAATTATTTTTATTACCAGTGGTTACAATATCAGCAAACTGATATGATGCCTCTTGATTATTATATAGAATGAAACCAAGATCTTACAAAGTGCAAAAATTAAAGATTTCAGTTATAAAGGGGGACCCCTGGGGGGATTTAGAAGGCCCCAAAGTCACTTTCGGAAAGCAGATCCTCCTATTTTCTGTTATACCTACTAAAAAACAGCAATCTTATCAGACTGAAATATGCCCAAAAGCACTCTGAAATTACCTTTGGGTCAGCTTACTTTTAACCAAAAAAAGCTAAGTTAAAACTAGTTAAAAAAGGTAAAAAGGGAACCAAGGAAAGCAAGCTTTCCTTGGGATCTTGTATTTACTTTTAGGTAGCCAATATGATGTGCACTGATTGCTAGATTTATCTTTTATAACAAAAAACAGAAATCTAATTCATGCAAGCTACAAATTCTCTTTAAAATTCCATGTAAAAAGGACGATTTCCCTAAAGCTAGATCTATAATGCTTATGAAACCTTTAGAGAACAAGATATAGATGATGGGATTTGAGAAGATAGATCTATGTTAAACTTAATTTAAGATAATAGATCTAAATAATATCAAAGCTGTGAACAAAGTAACTGGGTAAAAGAATGGATTTTGAAGGAGGAAGAGGAGGAGAGAAATGCTGGTAGCCTTGAAGATCCACCGTGGAGCTTTCAGGTGGAATGTCGAGGGACTATGCCTTTGGAAGGTTTTGGAGAGAGTGAAGAAGCAAACTAGATCAGCATCCTCTCCAATCTAGGAACTTGCAGCTCAACTGAAATAAAAAAAAACTTGCCGAAATACTTGTGAGATCCGATTAGTACATACACAGAGATTCAGAATAACATGCATATAAACTTATAGAACATGATGAATCTAGATCTCTAAACATGCATCAAAGGAAAGAGATGGCCAATAAACTTATTGAAAAGCACCTTTCCTATCAAGATTATAATAAGCTTATTATCAATCTTAGCAATGAATCCACAAGCGATCAGCAAATTATGAACATAGATACATGTTACCTCAGTAAAAAATGGCAATGATCATCCAAACATACAATGGCATAGCATCGTCTTGCCTCCAAAGCTTCTCTTTATTTCAAATGAACAATAACAACAATACAATAGCAGTAACACCTCAATCCCAGCTCTAACTAGCTTGGAAGAGGCAGCCTGAGCTTTATTTATACAAAAATAGGAGATCCAGCCCAGGGGGGCACAAATCCCAAGGAGATAGACCACTGTAGCTGAAGGAGAGTCCATCAATGCCTGATCTGTGTCTAACTGAGCTAGATCTGAGTCTCACTAAGTGCAATTGTCAATTAGAGAGCTGATCTGACTGACACCTCAACCTGTTGACTGAAGCATCCACCAAAACTCATCCAGATGAGCCAAAACGTGTGGAGGAGAGAGGGAGGGCAAAATTCCCCATAAAGGATGCTGAAGATCAACTCTGGATCTGATTTTATAGCCTCCTTCAGTCAAGGATTTGTCAGATCTAGTCAATCTAGTTCAGATCTGACTGATTTCAATCAAATCGGCTGAGAATCCATTGATCTATGATTCTGGATTTGCTCCATTATTCATCAATTTATTAATTAAAATAATCAATAATTGATTTTTGGGGCTTTCTGACCTGACTGATGGAAAATCACTCAAAACTAGGAAATAGTGGGTCCATGGGTTTACATGGTGCTCTTAGCTTGAAAATGAGCACCTACATGACTGAAACAGATTATTTGGCCCACTTTTATTACAAAATCAATTTTTCCAATTAAACTATTAAAAAATAGCCTAAGTTTTGGAAAAATTAAATTTTAATAAAAAACGCTGAAAAAAACTAAAAAATTGAAAAATTGAAAAAACCTAGGGGGACTTAGACATGTTCATATGACTTGACCATGATGTCTAGCATGTTTATACATTGACACATAGACTCTAATAACCTCAATAGGCCTAAATGCCAAGCCGACCACCCCAACTTTGGAGGTATGGAATGAAAAACTCAGAAATTATTAGTTGTTTATTCAACAACCAATAATAACCAAGGGAAAAAACACCCTGGGCTGATCAGATTGATAAATAAAGTCTAAGAGGCCGAGTCTTTTACAGACACTATCATGCTAGAACATTTATTACAATTCCCCCGTGGGGTATGAACATGTGATATAGTACAACACAGCTTCCCAGAAGCAAGACTGGAGGTCTTCTGAAGTTCGAACAAGTTATCCTTGTCTAGTTCACCAGGATCACTTGATAAAAAACCACTAAGTACAACTGAGGTGGTAACAGTGCCAAATATCTTTGCACCAATAATTTGATCAAACCATGGTTTTTGATAGAAGAGAGTGGGTGTCCATATGGCCTAACATAATGTGACATGTTTTCCAGAGTGTGTGAAAGATAAAATGGCATATTATTAATTTTCCATGGCGTAAGTGAGACAGTAGGACAAAATCATAAATGTAAACAACTATATATATTCCTTCACATGTAATGTACCTTTTTAGGAAGATAACGACTTGGTACTAGTGTATTGGTAGTGTCTCCAATGCTATTCCTCTAGACCTTGGATGCACCTTCTCCCCTGCTGCTAGAAAATATTTGACTACTATAAAATTGTGCCTCTTCCAGAAGAACCAACTGATTTCCAATTCGAGGCAGTCCTGTGGATTCTTCTACAGCCCGTTCTGATGCATCTATTCTCAGCCCTATGATCTGCGAGTGTTCTCAAGTCAAGTTCATACCGAACTGGAATGTTGTTTCCTCATGGAAATGATTCAATCTTTGGAAGTATTCATTCCATCCAGCTTCACGAAAAATGGAAAAGACATCTCTGTTTGCATGCAAAGCGTCTAGATTAATGGGTTCATGCCTAACTAGAGGATCCATACTATTCTTCTTTACTGTAGCACTTTGGAGTATCAACCGTTAGAGTTGCAAAAATCAGAGATAGTAATCAGATAGCAAAGGTTCATATGGATATTTTTTAAAAATTTGGTGGAATTCAGAACATCATATCTTAACTGATTATTAGGGATAGGACAACGATTATTTAGAAATGTAGGGATAATAATTTTGAAAAGGAAATTAACTAGTTACTAAGGATTGTCATGGATTAGAAAGGTATAATCATTACTACTATATCATTTCACACTTGATCATACTAATAATTAAATCTCATACCTAATCATCGGCACCCGAGCCGTCATTTTCGCGAGATAATTTTTTTTTGATGTTGAATAATCAAGAGGGATATAATTACACATGTGCAATTTCAAAACAAATCATCTGTAATGCATTAATCATGTTGAGCACATTCGTGCCAGCATTGATTTCCCAAACACATGGAGGGAGTGTAAAATATCTCATCATGAAACAATAAGATTCAGTTGGAAATCCATCTGAGATGTGGCAAATTTTTGTTGAGATAATGAACAATATTGGCAGATTTATAGTGTAAGTTGGCGAAAAAAATGGTAGAGTTGCAACTCAAAATGGCCAACTTTAGTTGGAAAAATAATGGAGATGCAGCAGAAAATGGCTAATTTTAATCAGAAAACTAGCAAAGTTGTAGTGGAAAAATGGCCAAAAATAGTGGAGTTGCAGTGAAAAATGACCAAGGTTAGCAAGAAAAATAGCGGAATCGTAGCAGACAAATGGCCAAAAATAGCGGAGTTGCAGTGGAAAATGGAAAAAATTAGCAAGAAAAATAGCGGAGTTACAACGGAAAAATGGCCAAAAATAGCGGAGTTGCGTCGGAAAATTGCCAAAAATAGTGTAGTTGCAACGGGTAAAATTAAGCATTTAACAGAGTTTCCACTAAGAAAGAAAATTTATAGATCTTGATAAAAATATGGGAAAATTATGCCAGAGTTATGCAATCTGGTTCACTTTCTCTTTCATGGAGTAACATTAATGAAGAAGGATCGTTTAGAATTCTGTAATCGCTTGGCCTGGAATGATTGCTTCTTCTTCGTGAAGCTTCGTGAAAATTCCTATTATAAATTTAAAAACAACACTCGATCATAGCTTAAAAAGAGAGAAAAAAAAACAATGAAAATAAAATGATTTTATTTATATACAATTTTTGTGTGGAATTTGCAGCATACTTTAAAAAAAAAATCAGAAACAGGGGAAAAACCCTGCTCCTGTACCAATTGACAGTCCAGATCAACTGTGACCTGAGATATAAATGTGTCTTTCAAGATAGGTTTATGATAAAGCCATAGGTGATGACCATTTGAAAATAGATGTGTTTTATTTTCATCTGTGGCGATCAAATGAATGATCCCATTGTCAAATACCTTATCTATTCTTTAGGGTCCCAACCATCTCATGCGTAGCTTGCCTTTAAAATCCATTTTGAACTATGAATCATACAACAAAGCTGAGTCTCCTTCGCAAAACACCTTCTTCTTTATAAATCTATCATGCCATTTGGAGTTTTGATGTTGAATTAATGTTGTGTGATGTAGAACAATGGTGCGCTTTTAATCTAGTTCATTTAGTTGATTCAACCAGTTCTTCTGAGCCTTCGTTAAGTCCAGGTTTTCCTCTATGGTTGTTCTCAAGGTTTTAATTCCAAATTCAATAGGGAAAACAACACTCTTTCCTAACACCAGTTCATATGGGCGGAATCTTGTAGTGCTGCGCCATGTGGTATGGTAGGCCCATAATGCTTCTGGAAGCCTTTCAGCCCAATCCTTGCGATGACTCTTCACTATCTTTGTAAGCATTGACTCGATCACCTTTTTCATGCTTTCCACTTGGCCATTGGCCTATGGATGATATGGAGAGGTTACTTTATGCTAAATATGATACTTCTAAAACAAGGCCTCCATTTTACGAGACACAAACTATGGTCCCCCGTCTGTTACAATCTCTCTAGGTTATCCAAAGTGGGTGAATATCTCTGTATATAAAAATTCTATTATAAATTTATCATTGCCTTTTACCAAAGCTACAAATTCCACCCACTTATTCATATAATCAGTGCAAACCAAAACATAAATTTTTTGTCTTAATGGAGGGTTGATAGGCCCTACAAAGTCTAGAGCCCATTTATTAAAGGGTCTAACCACTAGCTGTGGCTGAAGTGGCATTTTGTCTAGTGAGTTTGGTTGGACCATTCTCTAGAAGCTATCAGAAGCTTAAACATACTTCCTCGCATCCTGAAACATAGTTGGCCAAAAATACCCCATCATTAATGATTTATGGCCAGCAAAATCCCCCCCCCACAAGGCTCATCATGGAAGGCCTTCAAAATGACGTGGATCTCATCCTCCCTTACACAATGGCTGATATCCAAATTAGGCCCTATGTAGAAAATGTGGCCTCCGATCCATTAGTATCTCGCACTCTATTGTTTGATCCTTCTTTTTTATCATTTGGATAAGTGCATTGGAAGTCTACCTGGAGCCAAGTAATTAGCAATGTCATTGTACCATGGGGAATAAGTTTAGACTGCAAATAAATGTTCATCAAGAAAAAAGTATTCAACTGGTGAATCATCATCATTATTAGTCAATCGAAAAAGGAAATCTGCAACCACATTCTCCTACCCTGGTATGTCAACAATGGTTATGTCAAATTCCTGGAGTAACATCAACCACCCAGTCACTCTAGCATTAGTAATAGATTTATTCATTAAATATATAATAGTTGAGTGGTCGGTATGTACAATAGTAGAATATCAAGTAATATAATTCCTAAATTTATTAATGGCATAAATGATGGAAATGAATTCTTTCTTTGTTACCGTATAGTTTAGTTCAACAGGAGCCAAATTCTTACTAACATAGTAGACATTGTATGGGCTGTGACCTTCTTGCTATCCCTAAACTTCTCCAATGGCCATGTCTGAAGCGTCAGAAGATATATGAAAAGGAAGGGCCCAATTAGGCCCTCTAAAGATAGGTGTTGTAGATATCTTTTTCTTTAGTTTCTAAAAATGCTTCCTCGCATGCATCTGTCCAAACAAATTGTGCATCTTTCATCAGTAAAGTAAATAAGGGGGATGCCAATTTGGAAAAAAATTCTATGATTCTTCTATAATAACTAGCATTACCAAGAAAACTTCTTACCTCTTTCTATGACCAAAAAGTAGGGATATTTGAAATTACCTTTATCTTGGCTAGATCTACCTGTATTCCTGCAGCAGAGATAAAATTTTCCATAACCACACCATCACTCATCATCATGTGACACTTTCCAGTGCTCAAGGATAGGTGTGTCTATTCACAATGTTTTAGAATTTTTTCCAAGTTCTTCATAGCTTCATCGAAATTGTTTCCATATGGAGGGAAATCATCCATAAAAACTTCCATGCAATCATTTACCATTTCAGAGAAAATTCCAATTACAACCCACTGAAATGTAGTCGACACATTACACAACCCAAAAGGAAGCACCTTGTATGCAAAGGTGCCCCGAGGAGAAGTGAAGGTGGTTTTTTCTTGGTCTTTAGGGGCAATCTGGATTTGGTTATATCCATTAAAACCATTTAGGAAAGAAAAGAACCATTTCCTAGACAAGATATCTAAAACCTGATCGATAAAAGGAAAAGGGAAGTGGTCTTTCTGTGTTGTTTTAATCAGTTCTCTGTAATCTACACTGACTCTCCATTTCCCATTATTCTTAGCTATGATCACTAGTGGGGAAATCCACTCATTGTCTGAAATATGGTAAATAAAACCTACCTCTATTTTTTTTTGGATTTCCTCTTTCACAATATCTCTCAAACTCGGGTTCATTCTGCGCTGAGGTTGGTGTATGGGATTTGAATCATTCTTAATATAAATACGATGAGTACATAGTTATGAGGGGATACCACTCATATCTATATATTCCCATGCAAAATCCCCCTTATTCTATTTTAACAGGGTAACAAGACATTCTGGTTCATCGGTTTTGAGATTAGGATTGATGTTCAGTGTTTTCTCTGGCTTGATTTCTACTGGAACACTCTTTGAGTTATCAATTACTAGAATTATTTCAGTTTCACTGACTAAGGATTATTCTGTAAGTTCTTCCTATTATTGTTCTTTTAATGTGTTGTTCAGGATCTAATATGCTCATTTAGTGATATATGTAGGCTTGCTAATGAAATTTCATATGATGTTATCTTCAGTTTCTGTTTTAAAAGTCAAGGCTCTCTCAATTGTTAATAAAGGTTGAATATCTTCCTCCTCCTCTAAATCCATCCATAAAGGAATTCCAGTGTCTAATATTAGTCTCGATGGAGGATATAAAGTCAGGTTATTAACGTAAATTCCATAAAAAATTGTCATGGACCCCGATCTATAGCTAATATATGCATCTGCTGCAGCTAGCCATGGCCTTCCTAATATCAATGGGTGTCCCCCCAGCTATGACTTAGGTTGAAAAAAAACAAAGTCTGCAAGGTACTCCCATGAGTCAATGGAGACCAATAGGTCGTCCAATATTCCCTCCTGTTTGATAGTGGACCTATCAACCATTTATAGTATGTTTGGGGTAGGCCTAAGATCAACGAGTCCCAGTTTCCTTACATTCTCTATGGTCATAACATGTATTGAAGCACCTAAATCGACCAAAATGTTAGGGATTTATATTTTCCTAATATATATTGTAATAGTGGGGTTACCTGGGTCATCTTATTTATCCAGTGGGAATTTCCCCATCATCAATTCAGATAACTTCCCCACTACATGCACTATAGGCGGATCCTTAGGCTTGCTTCCTGGATTTTTTACAACCAGGTCTCTAATAGTTTTAGCATAAATAAGTACGTCGTGTAGGGCTTGTAATAGTGGTAATTATTCTTTCCTGTCACATGGGTGACCCAGGTTCGTTCCCTGGAAATGGTACCAAAATGTTGGGAACTCTATATAGTCATTAATTTCTCAACAAGAAGAGTGTTCAATATTAATTTTCAACCTCGGGAAGTCTGTTTATTTCAAAGGCAATTAGCAAAATCTATGCATAAAAATTTTCAGTAGCTGATGCATAAAATGAAAATCACTCAATTCTAATTGCTTTCAAGCTAACTCATCTCTCTGTAAGGAACCAAATGAAATTACCAATCTAGAAATTAAAAAGAACTTCTGTTTCCTACCATATCAACCCTAAAGTTTACAGTCTAAAAGATAAATCAACCTAGAATTACTCTTGTAGAAAATGGAAGTCTATAGTACCAAATCAAAACAATCACCAACATTAATCAAAGCATCAAATTCATCGAAGAAAATTACCTATATAATTTGGAAAAAATCTAAGAAATATAAATAACACACAACACAGGAGTTGAGGGAGTCTGTAATAGATATCAACACACTTCTGCATAAAAGAAATAATTAACTACACAGTCTACTTTTACACCACACCAGTTATAACAAGACAAAAGGGAACCTGATAATTAAATTACATTATGAATGTTGTTGCAGCTAACTATAAATATATCAAACTGAAATTCCACACTAAACCAAAATAACTAAACTACAAACATCTAATCCTACTAGCAATTCTGTAAGAAGGCGAGCCCTGGCCTTCAAACAAAGATGCTACTAAAATCACGTGAAATCTACAACAGAGAAGTATTGGAAATTGTTACTCCTTTATTAATGTATCAAGATGTAGTTTGAGTCCCTTTGTTATAGTTTCTTACAAATTTCCAACCCTTGGCTTTACTTGCCTGTGCATACTTATACCAAAATGAAACCATTCAGTTACAGAAATATCGGGAAGCCATGAAGATCTATGATCTTTAGGATGCCGAATTAAATCATAATAGTTACAGCAATCGGCGCAACACATAGGATCAACTCCTGGATGAAATTAAATTTTAATTTGAGTTGTTACAAACTGACATGTCCCAGGTAATGAGCAGGTTACCCAGAGATTTTCATCTATCTTCATGGAAGAGTGTTTGATATTCCTTCATCAATAACTTGGACTGGATCCTTGAACATGCAACTGAAGTCAAGAAGTAATTATTTCTAGATGTAGCGAGCCTCTCTATTGGAGACACCTAGAAATTTTGAAGCCTTCTTTCAGACCAATGACTGATTAGCACAGATAAGAGAGAAAGTCCATAATTACAAACAAAATAAACATGAAACGAGATAAATAATGATGATTAATACCTTAAGTATTCATTCTTGTTTTTCATGGAAAGATTAAGGATTCAACTATAATTAGAAGGAAAAAATAGAAAAAAGGGTAAAACAAAGTAGGGTAAAAAGGGATAATTTTAGGACCCAACAGGTTGGGATTTTTGGAGGTGAAACTAGGTTCCATTTGGTTTTGTTCTATTCTATCCCATTTTAGTTCAGTTCTATCAATTTAGTTCCCTTTAGTTCAGTAAGTTGAATTTATGTGTTATTTGGTTGAGATTGTATAGAGAAAGATAGAAGTTGATATGAGGAAGAGTTTTTAATGTCAACAGATTGTATGCATTGTATGAAAGAGATAAATACGAGTCGAGGAATTATTGTTGATCTAAAGGTTATATGCGCGGATTAAATGTAATGGAGATTGTGAAGACATGTCTCCAGGATATGTGCATAAACCAGAGCATTCAATATTCGACCCTTGATAATGAATTACCACTTTTTTGGTTTTTCCTATATTGGGTTTCCACCTTAACTTCCCATGTCGAATGGTGCATGCTAACTGTGTGAATATTCTATTTGTTAAATTTCATGAACCATAGATCTACAATCTAAAATTAGAGCTAAATAAAAATAAGTATGTAGTGGCATTATCAAATCAATGTAAACTAAACAATGGATTCATGACATAAATTTCACACAAATCAGACAAGTATTGCTCAGATTATCATAACAGTAATATTCATTAATTTTTCAGTAATACAATGGTAGTACAATAAATAGAATTTGAAGACCATGGATAAGATTTGAATTTCACCAACTCAAACTGACTGGTTAGCTAACTCGGAGTGGAAATAATGACAACTTGAGATCACTAGTTAACTAATGATAACCAAATCAGTCTACAATCAGTTAACTGATGATGCTAGTTGAAGGTAGGTGAATAAAGCTTCCTACACTCCCATGAATAATGCAAATTAGCACTAATCTAACTAATTGTGATCTAACTAATTGTAACTGAAGAATAACTAAGCATGACTTATTATCTACCATAGCCAACTCAAGGTGATTGATGGTGGCACTCAGAGTGGGATCCTATAGTGTAGGGATTGGTCCTTAGGGCTCCTAAACTTATGAAATCGGGTGTAGCAAGTGGTATATGAACCTTAGGTGTGTCCCCCATGCACTAGTGGGTGATGTTGACCTCCTAATCTAGGGTAAATGGAACAAATATACTATGTGGGTAAAGGGAGGATTAATCAATCCTAACAACCCCCCTTAATTTTAATTTTGGACAACTTGGGCCTTGAAAACTAGGCCAAAAGTCACCCATACAATATAAATGAAATAAAATACGGATTAATAAACAAGGAAAATGGGGAAAACCTCATGGGAACCCCTGCCCTCAAAATAAGTTGGTATTCAAGAAAAAACCTTACATACTTAAGAGATTATTTTATTATCTTTGAGCAAAAACTTGTGAAAACATTGCTACAATATGTAACTCTGTGGAGCAGTAATGTGGAATCTTGGTTCTTCTGTGCATCAACATCTTAGAATTGTGCATGTGAACTTTTCAATATTCTTCTAATATGATGAATATTTCCTTTGTCTCTTCTTTATATAGGAAGAGTGACATGATCTAATTTGTTCTTATGTGATCCCAATTGTTGATCAGTCCTTACCATCATGTAGCATCTCTCTAGAAGTTTGTTGCACCATTCTGAAGGTAGTGAAACTATGTGGGAGAGTGTGACATGTTCATTCTGATACTAAGACCTTGTTCTTCTTCTATATTATGGATTCTTGGCAACATTCCTAGCTGCTTCAATGAGATTTTGGACCAATTTAGGCCTCTGATTTGGATTAGGAGCTGGATATGGATCTAGAATCTCTTGAGGTTCAAACTCGACATCAAGATCATGCTAATATTGTTCCTCATTAGAGGAAATTTCAACTCAAAATGAGCCTTTTAACTTCAATTCAAATTCCATGTCATCATGTGTTAGCCGANAACACTTTTTTAATATAAATTTTGGGATAGGTATCATAAAAAAAACTACTTTTTTTGTTTGTATTTTTGACATATCTCCCTATGTTTTTACTCAAATTTTGATCAGAAAATCTCATTGGATGTGGAATTAAATTCCACATCCAAGGAGTACCCACTTGGCATACTTTTGACGGACCCCGCTACCCCAAAAAAAAGAAATACCTGAAAAAATGTGATGATGATGTCATCATTAGGTTTTCAGGTATTTCTTGTTTTTGGGGTAGCGGGGTCCATCAAAATTATGCCATGTGGGTACTCGTTGGATGTGGAATTAAATTCTGCATCCAACGAGCTCTCCCAATCGAAATTTGAGTAAAAAAACGGGGAGATATGTCAAAAATACAAACAAAAAAGTAGTTTTTTTTCTTCCTCCAAAATTAATAAATATTATTTTATTAATTCTTTTTTGGAGGCCCATTTTGACTTGAAATTTATTCTAATGCATCTTCTGAATATGAAACATTAGACAATACATTATCATCAAATGGAAATGAAAGAGTGTTTATACCATCTCTTGCTTCAAATTGTGGTGGATCATGTAACTAATACTCTTCAAATTGCACACTGCACTTTATGAAGCACCTTTTGGTTGTAAGTTCCATGAATTTATATGCCTTAGCATCCTCAACATATCCCAATAGTATGCATTTGCTACTCCGGGCTTGGAAATATTTTATGCTATCAATGGGGATTTTGGCCTAAGATCTGGAGACAAAAACTCTCAAGTGCGAGACATTGGGGTTATGACCCAAAAATGCTTTGAAAGGAGTGGCCCCAATCACTGATTTGTGAGGCACCCTATTCTAGATATATGAATCACAATTAACAACTTCATCCCATAACTAACGAGGAATATCTTTATCTTTGAGAAGGAAAGTTTCCATCTCCTTTAAGGATCTATTTTTCCTCTCAACCACACCATTTTTCCATGGTGTGTATGGAATTGAGAGTTCCATTTTAATGCCTTCAGATACACATAATTGATGGAAATATATTTTGACATACTCACCTCCATTTCCAGATCTGATGGATTTGATCTTCTTCTCGATTTTATTCTAAGCTAAGGATTTAAAGTCTTTGAAAGTCTTGAATACCTCAGATTTTTTCTTCAGAAAGTATACCAAACAATACCTTGAACAATCATCAATGAAGATCAGAAATATATGGATCCATTAATTTAAGATATAAACATAAGTCCTAAGAAATCACTGTGTATCATATCTAGTGTGGAGGAATCTCTTGTTGCCTTCCCAACCTCATATCGTTTTTCTGGATGCTTCCCTACCAAGAAACTAGAATATACTCCTTCTGATGATTTGATGAGAGGCAAGCCCTCAACAAATTTTCCATTGTGTAGTTGCTGGAGATACTTGAAGTTCACATGGCCAAACCTTTAATAACATAGCTTGCTTGTTTTATTTGCATGAGTCAACAAGGTTTTCAGATATGAAGTAGGAAAGAAATATGAAAATTCATATGCCTTGTAGGCATGATTATAAAACCCTTATGCTATGATATCTCTAGTTGAATTTTCAGTGATTTCTATTGTGTCAGCATCGAATGTAACTCTCTTGAGAGAGCTTGTATGAGTCTTCTGATAAATATATAATATTTTTTTTGCAAGAGAGGGAACATAGAGCACATTTTGAAATTGTCCATGCTCAAGTTTGATGGAACCTCTCCCAAAAACTGGGATCTGTGAATCACCCCACATATGAATGCTAGGTTCTCCTGAGAGATCCAGAGAGGTGAAGAATTATTTGGAAACAACCATATGATTGGCTGCTCCTGAATCAATCATATAATCCTTTGATTGAGTGAATCCTTCTTTTAAGGCACAAAACCTCTCATGTCCTTCTATTTGGTGTCCATCTTTAGACATCTTTGTGCCTTGTGGAAGGGAATATTTTTATGTTCTAGAGATTAGAGAGCTGGTCAATGTTTTTCTTCATGCACTAGCTGTCTGGATGAAATCCTCCCATACAATAGGAGCACTTAGCTTTCTCAAATTTATTGTTCTTATTCTTTTTGGAACCCGAGGCTCCATTAGAAGAGGTATGCTTCTCCTTTCACTTTGAATAATCACTTTTATTCTCCTTCCCTTTTTTCTTCCCTTTAGCTTTCGCTTTCCTAGCATCTCCAGCTAAGAGGGCTTGATTCTTGGAGGCATTGAGGACTCCCATCTGAATCAATTTGTCTTTCCCCTGGATCAATGAATCTAGAAATGCATCTAGAGAAGGAATTTTCAAATTTGGGATGGAAAATATTCTAGAGTGGAATGTGGATACAAAGAATGAGAATTATGAGCCAAGATTGCTCATAATTGATAGTACAAGCTGCTCATCCTTCCTCTCTATCCCACATTGCTTGCATTACAACACAAGGGATTTGTATTTCTAGAAGAACTACTAAAATGTCTCAAAGTTGTTGGGATGGAGTGCAATGAGCTCATTCTCCAGAATATTTCCTCTAATCTCATATTGTTTTCCAAACAAAGACTCAATCTTGTCTCATCCTTCCTTTGGAGTTTTGAGTCCCTCAAGGTGTAACAATAAATCCCTGGAGATGTGGATGCACATGAATCCAAAGGATTCATCTAGCCTATTTAGAAACTTGGATTTCTCAACATACTACTGGGGCTGGACTTCTCTTCCCAATTTCATCCTAAATAGGACTTTTTTGCACAAGTCTATCTACATATCTCCCCTCTAATCAATGTAATTTAAGTGTGTAAGGATTCTGGGTGATAGAGGAGCCAAATTATCCATTTCAATGCATGTTGATCAACAAATATTCAAGAGCTATGTATGTACCTACAAAATCAATGCAAAAGAAACTTCAATTCACAAAAATTTGTTAGTTCAAACCTTTCCACGTCAACATGTGCACTTTTTTAGAGTCCACCACACCTAGATAGACTTCTCTAGACAGAATCTATAGGGAGCAATGCAATGATTCCAGGAATTATGTGGAAACTCAGTTGCTTCTAGTGCAAGCGTGGAGGTTTCATAGGTTTGTCGCTGGCCTGAACATAGGCTTTGATACCATGTAAAATTTCATGAACCATATATCTACAAGACAAAATTAGAGTTATCTGAAAATAAGTATGTAGTGGAATTATAAAATCAATGTAAAATGAACAACAGATTCATGACATAAATTTCACACAAATCGGACAAGTATTGCTTAGATTATCATAACATTAATCTTCATTAATTTTTCAGTAATACAATGGTATTACAATAAATAGAATTCGAATATTGTGGATAAGATTCAAATTCACCAACTCAAGCTGACTGGTTAGCTAACTCAGAGTAGAAATAATCACAGTTGGAGATCACTAGTTAACTATGGATAACCAAACCAGTCTACAATCAATTAATTGATGATGGTAGGTGAGGGTAGGTTAATAAAGGTGCTTACACTCCCATGAATCATGCAAACTGGCGCTAATGTAACTGACTGTAATCTAATTGATTGTAACTGAATCATAAATAAGCATTATTAATTACCTACCATAAGCAATTGAAGGTGATTGTTGGTCGCACTTAGAGTGGTCTCCTATAATGTAGATATTGGTCCCTATGGATCCTGAACTTATGCAATCAGGTGCAGTAAGTGGAAGATAACCCTTAGGTGTGTCCCCCATGTACCGGTGGGTGATGATGACCTCCTAATATAGTATAAGTGAATCAAATACACTATGTGGGTAAAGGGAGGATTAATTAATCATAACACTATTTTGTGTATTGTTGCGACTTATGATAGCATGATAGCTTCTAATTAATTAATTAAATTGAGAGCTTAATAGATATTATGGATGTATTGTGAGTTTATGCATAGTTTGTAATGCTCTGTTGATAAGTTGCATGATGAGGTGTCTGTTGAGGCTCAAAATGAGAAGATCCCCTTTACCACTACAGAAACCCAATTCCTACAACTCCTATAGGTATCTTGGGTGAGAATTCACTTGCGACGTAGGTGTTTCTGATGGGGTTAAACTTGGTCGGGCCGATACCTTTAGGTTTTCTTGGTCATATTGTATGTTGAACCCATGACAGTCGAAGAAAATCCAACAAATGGTTCTATTTTTAGGATTAGGATCGTTGTGAAGGGGACATGTTTTGGAACCCTACGAAGCCTAAGATTCAGGATTGGATAAAACAAAAGTCTTAGGAATTTGCGTGCGAAGAAAATAAAGGGTTGTGACTGACTATAGGGGAATGGTTAAAAAGGTATGTGTAATACCCCAGTTTTGACCCCATGGTATTTAAATTGTACATGATGTAATTATTTTTATTAAATCATGGTGAGGGACTCAAGGCCAAGGCCCTACCATTGATTTGGTGTTTTATGTATCAATGGTCAAGGTCAATGCTGATGGTTATTATGTTGGTCATGAACGATATATTTTTGAGATATCATGTAAATATGCAATTTAATAAAATACCACAACTAGCTATGCACTGCAACGAAATATATGGGGGCATGATTTCACAAGGAATAAGGAGGGGAGTTATCCAAACCCTTGAGCCAATAGGGTGAGATCAGATGTCAATGAGAGAAACCATAAGCTTTAATCTACCCTTTTTGTCCTCTGTACTCAATCATTCAATTCTTCCATAAGAACGGTTGAGGAAGTTAATTTCTTAGGCAGAGTGAGTCATGGAAGTCGGTTTCGTCATTGAGCCAGCTTGTAGTCCAAGTAAAACTGCAGCCTGGGGGAAGCCACATTCTTGCTTCTGAAGCAAGTAATCATGTGAATGCGTGCCCATCCCGTAATTTTCCTGATTCGCTCAGAACAAATTCTTCCATTCCATTCCATTCGATTCATGATTGGACTATCCTGAGTCGCAGAATGATTTGCTCAACAGTGTTACCCTCATTCACGCATAGAATCATGGGATTTGATTATTAAGATATGTGCAGAGTTCTTCCTCCTCGCACAGTGAGAGAGAGCAGAGTATTGGTATGCATTTTATAGTGTTTTTATGTGTTACAGAGTGGTATGGAACCCTGGTCTCTTGTGTACAAGTGAAACCTTGTTTCTCCTATGTTACAGAGTGAGTGGTATGGAACCTTGGTTATATGTGTTAAAGAGTGGAGCCCTGTGTTGTTGTGTCTCCTTGTGGTTTTTTTTATGTATACCCTGGTTTGGGTCTAAACTATATGCAAGACTTAGGAGTGGAAGCGACGCCAAATTTTCTTGATAAACTGAGTGAAGAGAAGAACCTCACAAAAATATAAGAGTGGCTGGTGAATCTTCTATGCACATCCTAAAGAGCACTGGAAGGGAAGGTATAGCCCGGTGGACTGTGTAGCAGAGAAGGGGATACGTCCTTCTGTTAGATGTGTAGGTATTATGGATGCCAGGCTAGATAGATCTTATGGAGCTGTCCCTAGCTATGTGAATGATCCACTAGCTTAGCCATTCTACCTTTCGACTTCCTTAGCAACCTGATAAACCCAAACATGGATTGGATTGGCTGACAACCTGATAAACCCATTGGTATATTGGCTTGGATGGGAAGCCTAATAAACCCAATCGTATATTGGATTAGATGGGCATCCTAATAAACCCAACAATGTGTTGGCTTGGCTGTGTCTTGATGAGAGTTTGGCCACGTGTGATCCTTGGCTAGACAACCTGACAAAGACAACTGTTAGCTGGTGTGGTTGAGTAGCTTGATAAACCAAGCAGTGTGATGGCTTAGTTGAGTATCCTAATAAACCCATCTGTTAGTTGGCTTGGCTTGTCCTCAATGTAAATGTTGGCTTGACTTCCTGCAGTATGATAAAAAAAACTATTAGTTGGCTTTGTTGGGTATCCTAACAAACCCAATAGTGTATTGGATTGATTTCCTGCAGCTTGATAAACCCAATTGTGTATTGGATTGGCTGGATAGCTTGATAAACCCAACTGTAGGTTGGCTTGACAGTGTTTGATATGTAATCGCTATGCGTGATCCTGTTGTTCCCTAGTTCCTAGTAGAAATTATGCCCAGCTAGGGGGTGGAAGTTGTGTTGAGATATTGATGAACACAACTGACCTATGGTTGGCTAGAATGTTGCAACGAAATTTCTAGTTGCAACATAACTTCATCTTCAAGATAAGTATTCTCTGTTGTATTATTTCTGCAATGTATTTTCTTATGAATGTACTATATACGTTGAATGCTTATTAAAGATTTAAGTAGAGTTTACTGTTGTTAAATGTTCTTGCATTTTGCATCTATATATGCCTTGTGTTTTTCC
Organism: Pseudotsuga menziesii; assembly: GCA_001517045.1. NCBI lineage: Eukaryota > Viridiplantae > Streptophyta > Pinopsida > Pinales > Pinaceae > Pseudotsuga > Pseudotsuga menziesii. The sequence continues at coordinate 440,250 of LPNX011073399.1, read as the reverse complement.
ACTACATTTTTCTTACGATCATGGAGGCTGGATACCTGGCCAAAGAGTCAGAAATGTAGTTATCTTAAGGAAAAATATGTTTTTCCACACTTCGGGATCCGTGTTGGCCTTTTTTCCATTGAGACCTAGGTTCAATCCTTTGCTATGGTTGGCACAATAAAGCCCAAAATATTGGCCCGACAGAGTAGAGCCCAGCTGGAACCACCTGCAACAAAGATGTTATCTCACCTGAGATATCTCAGTTCTTATGGGTAACTGCTAGAACCATGTTTTCGTAGTTGTGTGGGAGGGTGTTTAAGTCCTTGGCCCTCTGCCAAGGTTTCCAATGAAGACCAAGAAGGTGGGTTGGTGGTTTGTGTTGTAAAGGAAAGTATCTTATGGCTAGGGTTTAAGAGGCCATCAACATACTGGGGTTGAAAGGTGGATGGATAATGTTCAACAAGCATACATAAGCAAGTTTAGAGATGAGAAAGGTCCACACCTGATAAAATAAAGGCTGGTCCAAGCTTTCTCTTCAATCCTCTTCTTGCTCCTCTTGCTCCAAGAGACTTGCAAAATGAATTATACCTTCCTCAAACCATTATGACCACATATAAAATAATGATAATCAAATAAACATGAACTAATGATCTGAATAACATCATCATATGATCATAAACAGAGATTCAATCACACATTGAACAATGATTTGGGAAGAAGAAGGACATCACATCTTTATTAATCTTGAAAAAAAGTACAAGTATACCTTCTCTTCAAGTTCAGCACCTCATGAAACCTTGATCCGGTTCTGCTGCTTCTCTTCTCCAAGGAACTCAACCTCCAAGCTCTACAACACAAGGAGAATGCTTCTAGGGCAAAGATGTGGGCAAAGAGAGCTCCAAATCCTCCAGCATAACAATGCAAAAATTCAAGTCCCCTCTCATGGACCTCCCTACATCTATTTATATGCTAAGGGAAGAGTTAGGGGTGAAGACAAAGTGGTTACAACTGAAGAAGTCAGTTGCATAACTACCCAAACTAACCGAAATTCAAAAGGTGTGTTTTTTGATATTTTTAAAAGGCATCCGCGGGTTGCAAAACTGGACAGTCGCAGATACGAAAAGTATACGTGGGTTGCTAATACAGAAAGTCATGGATATGAGTAACTTTTTGTATCCACGGGTACGAAAGAGAGAAACTCGCGGATCATCCGTGGGTTTGCCTTAAGGCAAGTCGTGGATAGGCAAAAAACACATTTTAAGGGTATTTCTGGGCATTTTCAGACTTTGGTGTCTTCTAGAAAGTTTTAGCTAACTGAAATACCTTTCCAATGGTGTAGAGATGAGGTCAAACAGAGTTACAAAACTCAAGATATGGGTCCTCCAACATAGGTGTTTTTTCAGTGACATTCAGTGACTTTCATGAAGTGCCGTCATGGAAGTGTCGACATGCGACGAAATCATGGGAAAGTGGTCATAGGAAGAGATGTGTCATTTTGAGCTATAACAGATTCCCCTTAATGTGTGAGTTTAGAGGGGAAGATGATAGCCAAAATATATTATAAAGGAAATAGCTGAGTATGGAGAGAGTAGAGAATCCAAGATCAAAAGGCTCGAACAAAGGCACCTGAAAGAGAGATAAATGTCAGAAAAACTGATCTCTGGGACATACATGTCCATATACAAAACATCTCCATAAATATACAAGTGGATCTAACATATGTATAACTGATGAAACTATCATGGTCGCTCAATATGCAAAAAGGCACCATATCAAATCTAAAGGAGTCATGGCCACAAATGAACAAGGTGGATCCATGCTCAACAATTGATCATAGCCACAAAAATACAAGGTGGATCTATGTTTCAGCAAAAATTCATATAAAGTGTAACAAGGTCTTGCACAACTTGGGCAATAGAAAAATGAAGATGATACTGTCGGTCCAAGGTCTTCAATCCAAACCGCCCAAAAAAGGTACGAATCCTAACCATGCGAATAAAGGAGTTGAAGTCAAACATGGAGGAAACCTTTTGATTACCGGTCAATAATGAGAACCTTTAACAAACGTGAAGGAAACCACCATTAATGAAAATGGTCCCCAAGGTACCTAGTACATTCTAACAAGTGTGATTACAAGGACTTGAAGTCGAACACTTGAAGAATCTATCGAGTAGGAGACATTAAGGTATTCCCACTACCCAATAGCGAGGGAAATTTCCATTGATGACAACAATCCCCAAGGTACTGTCATAAAACTCTAAATCTTATTCCTAGAGCAAGATGTGTTGTAGTCGATAGGAAGAGATCCATTGGAAGGAAGGCATTAAGGCATCCTTCATCATCCAACACGAGGTAAGTCAAAGACTAATTGGATCTGGAATTGGTACTGAATTTCAAGACAAGGAACGCCAAAGACATGATGTAATGAACTGATACCAAGGAATGGCTGACACAAAAGGTCAAGGAAACTGCAGAATGGCTGACAAAGGTTTAATCCTTGAATAGTGAGCACGACACAAAAGTGACTTAGGCAACTTTTGACACAAAAGGACCAACGAAACAAATCTACAATGTAGGAGACATTGACAGATTCCCCATATAATTGGAAAAAAGACCAACTGGAGGAGTAAGAAACTCTGAGATCGGGATAAGGTCAAAATACTAGAACCCAACTGTTGATGGACTCAAAACTGGTGCTTTTTCCAAGGAAACAAGACTTGCTGCCATGATGTAAAAAACATGTGAATGAACTTCCCTTCCCCTCTTTCTTGTAAAGGTTTAACGAGTCCAAGAAAGCAAACTCGGGACCATCTTCATTTTTGGCAAGCTCGAAGAAAAGAAAGAAGAATGCTTGATAAAACACTGATTCATGGATTTTACGAGCCCAAACTAGTACATGATCGACGATGTTTTCATAGTTTAGAGAGTCCGAAAACTCCAAAGAAGACTCCAGGGGGGTCCTTTTTCGTACAATTTAGTTTCCTGAGGTCGAAAAAGTATAAAACATACCAAAGAAGAACTCTCTTAACTTCCGAAGAAGAAAAGGCGCACCTTTTTTGTACTTAGTTAGGAAGGTCCGAAAAAGGTTAAATTACCACCTACCCAATGCTCCTTCAAAAGCAGCATATAGCCTGAGTTTTACGAGTGTGAAGGAATGCAAGATCACTCGGAAAGATCCATTTGATTACGAGAAATGGGGATTACAACAATAAACTTGATGCTTTGTTATTTAGGGTTTAACGAGCATGACAAAGACACAAAGTACACTCGAAATCTTTTTCATGTTTTGGTCCAGAGCACGAAAAAGAGAAAAGTAAGCTCATACTGGGGGTTCCTTTTCCGTAAGTTTAGTCCCTCAGGTCTAGAAAAGAGATAAACCTATGCCTGAGAATACTCTTCTCAATTCCAAAGAAAAGAGAGGGATCCTTTCTCGTATTATTCCACATGGTCCGAGAAAGAGATAACCTACCACCAATGTGGATGGCCATTCACATATTCTTAACGAGCCTGAATGGACAAGTTTACTCGCCAGTCAAGTCTATTTTGAGGAGTCAGAATTGAGCCTAAAGAAACTCAAAATCTTTCCTGTGAAGTTTTAACGAGTCCGAAAAAGTCAACTCGCGGCCTCCTTACTGTTTTTAACGAGCTCGAAGGAGAGCAAAAAGAATGCTCTAAATGTGAGGAGACGAGTGTCATAGACAGGCGAAACTAGTTCCAAGTGCAAGGAACAAACCCATACATAATGCAAGGAAAGTGAGCAAGATAAGGACACTTGGGGAACATCTCCTCAAGGTAAAGGGTGTCAAGTTGCGAAGGAAAAATGATACAAGGCTTAGCGATGATGAGAACAAAGATGAGGGCTTATACAACGAGCTAAAAGCGTGGAAGCCGACATCAGGCTCAAAAGCGCGAGCAGGGCACATGCAAATGTAATTACAACTTGAAACAAAAGGCGAGGCCAGTAAACAGTTGTGAATCCAACTAAGAATCCTGTCTCCAAGAAACAACATCAGGATCATATTCAGAAGAAAAGATCTGACGCGGGTCACTTTGGTAGAAACACATGTGACTTTGCTATCTTCTACAAAAGGTAAAGTCAAGGCAGAATCAACTGAAGAAGATTCTATAGAACCAAGGCTTGAGGTTTTATAATCAATAAGATCAACCTCAGAAGGAGAGCAAAAATCTACAAGGGATATAGAGTCTGCAGGAACAAACTCAGTATCACAGGAGTTGAAAAATTCATAAGAAAAATCAAACTCATCAGGATCACTGACTTGCTGTTCAAAGGAAGAGTCAAAAGGCTCAACAAGACCAACAAAAGAAGAAAGGTCAGGCTTGCTAGGCAAATCAGGGTTAGACATAGTCACAACTGAACCAACATCCAAGAGAAGATCAGACTGTATCAAAGACTCTAGGAAGACTTCATCCAAAGGAAGGAGATCATCCGAGATAGGACACATGTCTAAACTTTCAAATGGATTGATAGAGTGGAGAGAAGGCTCTACAGCCTGTATAGGATGACTCACCCAGTCAACTGCTGGGACCAAGTCCTGAGAAGGTAGGCATGAAAACAGAGGTTGCTTCTCAGTAGCAATTGAACACAAAGGACAAGAGGACACATAGTCCACCTGTGGCGGGTTGGTGTCTATAGAAACACTGGGAATCAATAAAGGAAAAACCTGGTCTCTAGTTGGGTCAGGAGACGTATCAAGAAAATCCAACTGATCAATAGTGACAATTTCTACGCCATGATTAAAGTACATCACACGAAAGAATGTTGACACCACAGCTTGCATGGCATAGACATAATCACGTCTAAGGAGCATATTGAAGTCCAAGGGGTCTTCTATCACCATGAAGTCAACTAAGACGGTCTTCCCACCCAAAGTAACAGGTGTTTGAACAAGAATTCCCAAGAATATACAAGTTCTTCTATCAAACGCTAGTAACTAACTAGCAGTCGACAAAAGGCTGGGAGATCCCATGCCTCGCCAAGCACGAGCAGACAAATTACTAACTGAGGCTCCTTCATCAACAATACAACGAGCAATCGTGTAAGGTTCAAATTTGATTTTTATCTGGAAAGGTGCATTAGAAGGAAGGCACGACTCAACTAGGCTATCCCAATCAAAGGAAGAAATTTGAGAGCTTGGTGTGGGTTGATCTAAGGCGAGTTCAGTGCCCCCTTGTTCAGTAAGTTCTGAACTAGCAGTGAAGAAAATGTGACTAGTAGACACTTCACTCTCCAAAGGAAGAGTGGGATTTATCGATAATGGAATCGATTCAACCGCTTCGTGAAAGTCACTCTCCGAAGGGAGATTGGGATTGACCAAAGATGACATTGGTTCAATCACATTAGGATCAATCTCTGAAAGAAGAGTGGGATCGACCAAATCTGAGATTGGTTCGACCACTTGATCAACCAAAGGTTGAGTAGGTTGTTGAGAAACTATAGGTTGTTCAGGAGAAGGAAATTATTGAGTCTTGGACCACACTCTTCGCACCTCTGCGATAGCAGGGCATAGGTGAGTAAGATGATCTCCCTTGCATAGCATACAAGGGAACTTAAGTTTGCACTTCGAACGACCAATTTTCTCAACTGTGTCAACATGACTAGCAGTGGATGACTGTTTGCTCTCAACATGGCCTGCAGAGGATGAGAGTTTTCCCCCAGCATGAACTACAGAGGCTGGGTGACTGGGTCCAACCTGACTAAGAGAGGTTGGTTGTTGAAAAGCTTCAGAATGTTCAAAAATGGGATGACCATGAATCCAAACTCTTCGCACCTTCACGATAGAAGGGCATTTATAAGTAAGGTGATATTCCTCACAAAGCTTACAAGGAAACTTGGGCTTGTGTTTTGAACGGGTAGTATTTTCAACAGTGTCAACATGACTTGTAGTGGCTGATGAATTGTCTTCAGCATGAAGTACAGAGGTTGAGAGACTGCCCCCAGCATGACTTGCAGAGGCTGAGAGACTGGATCCAACATGGTCTGCAGAGGTTGGATGGGCACCACCAACATGAACAATAGAGGTTGAATGGTTAGGATCAATCTGCTTTGCAGCAGTTGAGTGTGTGCCCCCAGCATGAATAATAGAGGCTGGGTGGATGGATCCAACCTGACTTACAGAGGTTGGATGGGGAGATTCAACTTGAACAACAGAGGTTGAACGGGTGCCCTCAGCATGAACCATAGAGGCTGAGTGACTGGATCCGACGTGCCCTAGAAATGTTGGAAGGATCCCACCAGCATGATTTACAGAGGCTGGATGGTGAAGATCAACTTGACTTGCAGAGGTTGAGTGCTTAGATCCAACATGGCTTGCAGAGGTTGGATGGGTGCCCCCAGCATGAACCACAGAGTCTGGATGGTGAGGTTCAACTTGACTTGCAGAGGTTGAACATGTGCCCCCTTGCTTATGTGCCTTCTTCCTATTCCTCCTTCTTTTACTCCTTGTAGACTGTTGGTTACTAGTATCAGTACTTTCACCGCATGAGGTAGAAGGAGGAGGAGAATCAACTACAGGTGAAGGGGAAGTAGTGTTTTGATGCCCTTGATATAAAGAGCCTACTTGACAAGCATCAGGAGCATTCAGGACGGTTGGAGTGGAAAACAACCACACCGGTAGCCCTAGGGTGAATCCAGGTAGATTCAGGGTGGCCATCAAGGGAACACCAACATTCCCCGTGAGAGGAATAGTACAAGGAGTTCCCAGTATGGGGATCTCTTGGTTGGTGTTCGAAGGGTTGTTAGCCATAACTTCAAACCAGGAGACAAAATCTGAGGTTGATAGGCAACCAAAATTACAAAGCACACACCTAAAGGCACACTAAGTACAGACAAACCACACAACACTCACTAAAAATTCATAAAGCCAAACAGACAAACAGGTATAAGATATACTTTCCAAAAGAAAGCTGATAGACGGTTACTTGGCGTCCTTGTAGATGTTCTTAGGCACAAGCGGAGGAATCACCCACTGCCCTCCCACATTTTCTACTGGGGTTACCTTCCAAGCCCATCCAAGGTCAACCAGAAATAACCTTCTGGTGTACTTGTGTATGAACCCTAGATGTAAAGAGACTAAAGGCTACCTTGGCTATACCAACAGTTCGGGGGGACAGTCGCAAGTTGAACTTGTACGCATGGGCAGGGTAGCTGAGCCCGAAAATATGTCTAGGACAGAATCCCCAGATGCGTAAAAGTCCCGAGTTACGTTTTGACAAGGATTCGGAGGGTTATCTCCTCTGTCTAAGCCTCCACGCGGCCTCGTGCTTAACTCCCATTTGAGAGGAGCTTCCCAGATATAGTTGATAAAGTCAAGGATTTATCTAGTGATTGGCCAACTATGTCTGAATTTAACACTTGTGGGGAGTTTAAACTCCCTATCCCGCAAGTCTAGCCTAAGCTAGTTGGTGTATGACCCTATAAAATAAAACTTACTAGTAATTTTTAAATTATATCGTTTATTTTAAGGGTTGTTTTTAGTCAGAGGGTAAATGGCATGAAACTTATGTGGTGTTTTGACTCAAAGTTGAAACAAAATGACTAAGCAAAGAGATATGAAATGCAAAAAGCAAAAACTATTCTCTTTATATTTTCAAATAAAAACTTGAAAACCACAAAAGAACAAATTCTTTTATATTTTTATTTTTTCAAAAACAATGATATGCCATGCAATCTAGACTAAAAACCTAATCTACATGCATATAAAGCAAACATGTGTTTTTGTCTTTTTCTTTTATAAATGCAAAAGAAAAATCAGCTTATCAACTAATGCAAGCAAGTACTATAAGCAAAGCAAATAGACAACTAGTCTACACCCCACAAACAAACCCTAGTTTTCCCTAAAGTTAGATATCAACCTCTCTTGAAAAGAAGGCTCACAAAGGTAAACAAGCCAACAAATTTGGAATGAAAAGATTGAGCAATAAGACTGACATAAACAAAGCTCAAGAAGTCCCAAGTATCAATCTAAACCTACAAACAAAGGCTGCTCAGTACCTTGTCCAACAAGGTCAAGCCAAAGAAGGAGGTGGGGGGAAAGCAGCAAAAACAAGTATAGGTTCTTTTTAATTTTCTTTTATAAATGAAAAGAAACACACCTACAAACAAAAGTATGCAGATAAAAAGAACAAAGCAAAAGGGACTTTGCTATACAACCACCAAACAAACTCTAGAATGCCCTAAAGTCAGTATAAACCCTACTTGGAAGGAAGGCTTGCATAAAAGACAAGTCAACTATTTTAGCATGGTGAAGTTAACCAACAGAAGAAGAAGGAAAGCAACACCAACAAGCTTCTGAACTCAGACAAAGATCACTGACAGAGGTTGATAAGAAACATAAGCCAAAAATCATACCAAGCAAAGGAGGTGGGGGAAAGAGAAAAGAGAAAACCATAATACTATAAAAGGGCTTACCACATAGATAAAGAACAAGCAAAATGGATGACACTAACACCCTGGAGTCATGCACCTGTAGAGGGCCCCAAAAGACCTACCAAAACACCTTCAAACAGAAGAAAAATCACAAGAGGAAAAAAAAAACTGTTTAAAGGGGCATCCGTGGGTTGCACTACTGGAAGGTTGCATATCATACACGGGTTGCTAATACAACAAGTCACGTATATAAGCATCTTATGGTTGTATAACAGGTAAGTCACGGATCATACGCGGGTTTACAATAGAGCAAGTCACGTATGTCAAACTAGATATGCGACTGTTCAGTCAAGCAAGTCGTGGATGAGTGGAAAAACTCCCAAAAAGGTCAAAAATTGCCTTAGGAAGGCAGGGGAAGTGTGCTATCAGACTTATAAGGTGTTCCTAAGTGGAAAGAAGGAACTGAAACAATGCAAAATACTGAAAGGAATAAAGAGAAACCCCAAACAGACAAGGCTCTCCCCAGCGGAGTCGCCAGTTCTTTTGTAAAGGAAAGTATCCTATGGCTAGGGTTTAAGAGGCCATCAACATACTAGGGTTGAAAGGTGGATGAACAATGTTCAGCAAGCATACATAAGCAAGTTCAGAGATGAGAAATGTCCACACCTGATAAACTGAAGGCTGGTCCAAGCTTTCTCTTCAATCCTCTTCTTGCTCCAAGAGACCTGCAAAATGAATTATACCTTCCTCAAACCATTATGACCACATATAAAACAATGATAATCAAATAGACATGAACTAATTATCTGAATAACATCATCATATGATCATAAACAGAGATTCAATCACACATTGAACAATGATTTGGGAAGAAGAAGGACATCACATCTTTATTAATCTTGAAAACAAGTACAAGTATACCTTCTCTTCAAGTTCGGCACCTCAGGAAACCTTGATCCGGTTCTGCTGCTTCTCTTCTCCAAGGAACTCAGCCTCCAAGCTCTGCAACACAAGGAGAATGCTTCTAGGGCAAAGATGTGGGCAAAGAGAGCTCCAAATCCTCCAGCATAACAATGCAAAAATTCAAGTCCCCTCTCATGGACCTCCCTACCTCTATTTATATGCTAAGGGAAGAGTTAGGGGCGAAGACAAAGTTGTTACAACTGAAGAAGTCAGTTGCATAACTACCCAAACTAACCGAAATTCAAAAGGCGTGTTTTTTGATATTTTTAAAAGGCATCCGCAGGTTGCAAAACTGGACACTCGCGGATACGAAAAGTATACGCGGGTTGCAAAACTGGACAGTCACGTATACGAAAAATATACGTGGGTTGCTAATACAGAAATTCGTGGATATGAGCAACTTTTTGTATCCGTGGGTACGAAAGAGAGAAACTCGCGGATCATCCCGGGTTTGCCTTAAGGCAAGTCGTGGATAGGAAAGAAACACATTTTAAGGGTATTTTTGGGCATTTTCAGACTTTGGTGTCTTCTGAAAAGTTTTAGCTAACTGAAATACCTTTCCAATGGTGTAGATATGAGGTCAAAGGGAGTTGTAAAACTCAATATATGGGTCCTCCAAGATAGGTGTTTTTTCAGTGACATTTAGTGACTTTCATGAAGTGCCGTCATGGAAGTGTCGACATGAGACGAAATCATGGGAAAGTGGTCACAGGCAGAGATGTGTCATTTTGAGCTATAACAGTTTGCACTTTAGATATCAATACTGAAGTGTTACTCTCCCTTAATCAAAAAACCTTACTCAAATTGCACAGTGAACAGTCACCACAGATATATTCATTACTTGAAATACATCATTCATACAGTTATCTCTTTAAAGCACACTAACCAATCAATCATTAACACATCAAATAGGCACTTGTCTAAGCTACTCAACATTCACACATATACTCAGCATGTAATGTGGAAACCCATCAAGGAAAAAACCACAAGGTGCTCTTCATTTGGAATTGGCATGAGAAAATAGATGCACCTTTTGTCTCTACATAAATCTACAGACTATGTTGAAGATCTTCTCTTCTATCTCTACAGACTTATTTTCCCTCTCATGGTCTCTATTCTTCTCTATATTTATCATTCTACTCTACTCCTACTCAGCGATCCACACATATCCTAGATTGACTTGACCTTCTCTATCTGTTTGCGCACTCAGCTGTAGATCTACTTACTCTAATGCACTCAACGATCCAGAGTTACCTACTCAAAACTGTTGTATCCTCTACTCACCTCAAAAGAGTCCAAACAAGAATGAGCTAATAGGCTACTAATTGACTGACTAACCCATGTAAAACTTAGGTTTCCCCTTTTATAGCCTTATTATAGACTCGATATACTCCCATACATGCTTTTTACAGAATCAATCATGACTTAATAGAGTCTCTAACATACTCAGCTACAATCATTATCTCAGCCGACTTGCTATCTTCAGCCTATAGGTTGTCTTTCCTATTCTAGCAAAATATGACCAAAGAGGCGCTATCGGCCTAAATTACACAAATGCCTTTACGCATGTGAATTTTGTCGGATCTAGCCAAGCTTTTACCCATGATCACTAAGGTCTTCTACTTCTCTGCATCATGACTTACTATCACTTTCTGGGTATTACCTTGTATGCACACCTGCTTTCGTGAATATTCTGCCATGTCATCATATCTCGTGTTCTGTACTCCCATCATAGCTTACAAAAACTAGTGTAGCTTCCTCATCTCATGCCTTCTCTTTTCCTTTCTCCTTTTCTTCATTCTTCTGTTGCAACATCCTTCCCCTCTTCCGTTTATGATGTTTCCTATGTCATAGCTCCTTCTTCTTTTTCCTTGTACTCTTTTCCCCTTACTTAGGCATAATTCCATATGTATTCTGCCCTTGTATCCCGGGCCCAATAGGCCCCCAACACTCACCTGTGGCTCACCCTGAGACACATGAGCTACTTCTCTAGAAGCTAACTTACACGAATTCTAGTCTAAAAATCCTCCACGGTTTTCAACAGCTTCTCTTTTTCTGCCCACACTTCTTCCTCAACTTTCTGCATGTGCTCCACCAGGTAGGAACTGACATGTTCCGGCATGTTTCTTTCCATTGAGGTCGTGACCTTGCACACCTTCTGGTGCATAGGATGAATTATCCTTGTGACTCTTTCTACTTTTTCCTGTAGCTCCGCTATCTTTTCCTCGCGCTGGTGCTATTGTGTGCGTAGCACATCGGTTTGCTGTTGTAGGCTACACATTTCTACGGTTTTGACCTTTTTCTACTCTAAGGGAAGATTATTTTTTTCATTCCACATATACGTGATATTTTATTGTAGAAAAGTAAGGCCACTTGCAATATTCGGAGTATCATGGATCTCCTCTTCATTTAAATGTTCAAGAAGTGATTCCAAGTCTTCAATACTTTGTATCATGGAAAAAGGTCCATCATATGCTTCCATGTGATACTCTATCCAAGATAGGTAGAAGGTAAATATCTTTTCAAGGAACTTTTTCCAACCATTCATACTACCCCTACCATCATGCCACTGCTTTAAAAAAATCCAAAGGAAGCTTGGAATGAGGATGTACATTTATTAGGAAGGCCCTGATAGAACCAACAAAAGGCCTCACCCTGAAAAGTACTAGCAAACATTTCCATCATATTGTCTTCATAAAGCACATTGGAGTCAACCATCAACTGAAGGAAATATTTGACATGCCAGATGGACGAATCACTATAATTTCCATGAAAGACTGGAATCCATTTACATACATCCCCCACATCATGACCAAAGTTTGGAAAACTCGGGATGTTTGAGAAATCGATAGGATGAAAAAGTCCAGCTATCTAGGCACCACACTGCTCCCTTACTTCATCCATATAAAAAATTAATAGTATGCATTTGATGTAACCATTAAACCTTGTACTAAATAGGTGGAGCTGTCAAGTGATGAGCTTTAAAGGTTTTAATATGTCACGTGGGCTAGTCTACACACAACAAAACTTCACAAATTTATGAGATAACAGGGTTTTATCCCTTCAATGGAGTCGCCATGTGAGAATTAAAATATACATTTAAGAAATCTCACAAAAATTATTTTTTTCTTTTCTTTGTAAAAATAAAAACTGAAAAAAGTCAGTGGAGTCGCTAGATGAAAATTAAAGATCTACTCTAAGCATTCATCAAACAAAGAAAAAAAAGAAAGGCAGAAGACAAAAGTCGTACTCCAAGAATAAAAATATTTATCCAAGGCAACAATGCCAAAAAGTGTTTCCGCCTTTCACACATTTGGGGGGGAACGTGGCAGAAATATTCAAGCCACTAGGTGCGTCCTTAAGGGCAAGTCTTGAGTCAAGGTTGTC